>CAUYUJ010017238.1:138228-220728 GCA_963575745.1 Prorocentrum cordatum
TAGTAGTAGTAGTAGTAGTAGTAGTAGTAGTAGTAGTAGTAGTAGTCGTAGTAGTAGTAGTAGTCGTAGTCGTAGTCGTAGTAGTAGTAGTAGTAGTAGTAGTAGTAGTAGTAGTAGTAGTAGTAGTAGTAGTAGTAGTAGTAGTAGTAGTAGTAGTAGTAGTAGTAGTAGTAGTAGTAGTAGTAGTAGTAGTAGTAGTAGTAGTAGTAGTAGTAGTAGTAGTAGTAGTAGCAGTAGTAGTCGTCGTCGTCGTCGTAGTAGTAGTAGTAGTAGTAGTAGTAGTCGTCGTAGTAGTCGTAGTAGTCGTAGTCGTCGCCGTGCTAGTCGTCGTATTAGTAGCAGTGGCCTGATACAACCCTGTTGGCGGTTCCAGCACGCGTTGTACCATCTCTTCAGCGTTCCTAGCGGGCGTTGTATAATTCCTATAGCGTTCCGAGCATGCGCTCTACTTCCCGTGTGCTGTTTCCAGCAGGCGGCATGCCACCCCTCAGCTTTCCTAGCTGGCGGTGTACCATCGTATTCGCGTTCCCAGCTGGCGTTGCACCACCCCTCTCCCCGTTCCTAGCAGGCGTTATGCAAACGCTGCAGCGGTCCCAGCAGGCCTTGCACCGCCCCTACAGGGTTCCAAGCAGGCCTTATGAACACCCTTGTAGCGTTCCCAGCAAGCCATGTACCACCCTACTTGCGTTCCAAACAGCCGAGCTACCACCCCTATAGTCCCCACCGAGCCGTGTACCAGTTTTATAGCGTTCCAAGCAGGCGTTGCGCCACGTCGACAAATAATCCCCCGACCAGGCTTTGTATTACCCGTATAACGATCCTACCAGGTTGTTACACTGAACCTACGAGCCCTCAGCCCGCCCCTATATGGACCCCACCAGGCTTCATATTTTCCCTATCGGGATCCCACCAAGCATCCTACAGTCCTTAGGGGAATCCTCACAAGCACTGCCTTTTCCTGTGGACCATCCCTACAGGGACCTGACGAGGTCTCACACCGATGTTCCGAAGCCTTCTGTTTCCTAAGAGCCATCCTGCCAGGCTTTCTGCCTTCCTTATAGCAGTTCCACCAGGCCCCATACTTCCTACAGCGATCCTACCAGGCCCCGTATTGTCCCCATCGCGGCGCCGCCAGGCCCCATACCCACTATAGCGTCCCTACCAGGCCTTATACCGACCCTATAGCGATCGTGCCAGGCCTCATACAGTCCCTACAGCGAGCTTCGCAGGCCTCTCGCCCAACCTATAGCGATCCTCTCAGGCGTCGTCTTTTTTCCTTTTGCGACCCTACCGTGCCTTTACCTACCGTATAGCGATGGAACCAGGCGTCGAACCTTCCGTGTAGGGATCCAATCCGGTTCCACATCTCCTTCATTGAAATCATACGAGGCTTTGTGCCACTGCTTTTTAGCGTTTCTGTGAGGCCGTATGCCACCCCGCTTCGTACATTGCGTATAGCGACCCGGCCAGGCCTTGTAACATCCTGCAGCGGTCCCACCAGGCCTCTTACTTTCTCTAGAGCGGTCCCACCAGGCCTTTTACTTTCTCTAGCGACCCGGCCAGGCCCCACACTTTCTTTATAACCTGCCCACCAGGCATTATGCCGACCCCATAGCGATCGTGCCAGGCAGTTCAGGGATCCCACCAGGCTTCAGATTTTACCCATTGCAATACCACCAGCCCTAATACCACCCCATACAGGGATGCTGCCAGGCCTAGTATTTTCCAGTATACCGACCCAGCGAGGTCGTATAATTTGTCTACAGCGATTCAACCAGGCCTCGCACATTCCGATCAGGGATCCCACAAGGCCCCACACCTTCCTTTCTGACGCCAACGCCGTCGTAGTCGTCGTCGTCGTCGTCGTCTTCGTCGTTGTTGTCTCCGAGGTTGACACCCAGCTCAACAACGATAGCTTGGGCACGATGCGGCAGGCCACCGTCGTCGTCGTCGTCGTCGTCGTTTTGTGGATGTGAGGGTCGATGTTTCGGGGTTTCTGGAGGCCTGGGGGGGAGGAATAATACAGGAGGGGAGGAGTCTGACGAGGAAGCAGGAGGAGTTCATACCCTCAGAATCCTATGCGCCGCGAAAAAAAACGGTGACGGCTATTCTTGCTCGCGGTTTCGATCTTCGGGGATCGCTCTCAGGCTCAGGTCCACTTCATAAAGAGTTTGCGACCTCGCGACCAAACAAATCCGTCCGGGGGTAGGGCCGATGTCTCCAGAGGTTGCTGTCGTGAAGCCTGGCCTCATATCTTTGAAGAGCATTTTTTCCAGCAAGCTGAGAAGCAAGCGAACCCCAAGTATTTAGAATTTTGCCAGGCGGAAGGTCCCAACCCTATGCGGCCGCGAGTGGCGCAGGGCGTGGCAGTCACCTCACATAGTACCCGCCGCGGGATGGATAGAGTTCGTGTCCCCGTAGGCATGTGGACACGATACGCGTGAGGGGTGTGCCGAAATGGGTGTGGGGCGGCATGTGGGCGTGGCCACTGGGGCCGTAAATGGAGCGCCATGTGACGCCACGATCCGTGTGAGCCATGTGGCGACGTGGGCGGTGGGACGGGTGTGAACGCCGTCGCTGGGGCCGTATGTGGAGTTGCCGCACGGTCCGCGCGAGGTGCGTGTGTGTGTGTGTGTGTGCTCTGTGTGTTGTGTGTGTGTGTGTGTGTGGGTTGTGTGTGTGTTGTGTGTTGTGTGTGTTGTGTGTGTTGTGTGTGTGTTGTGTCTGTGTGTGTGTGTGTGTCGTGTGTGTACATATGTGTTGTGTGTGCCGGAACTGGCGGGTGGACGCATGTGAACATCCTCTTTGGGCCCGCAGGCGGGCCTCCCTCTGGGGCCCGATCCGCGCAAGGGATGTGTGGGCCGAAGTGGGCATGCGGAGAGCAAAGGCAGGGAGGAGGGGGAGGAGGAGGAGGCAAGGGCAGGAGGAGGGGGAGGAGGAGGAGGAGGAGGAGGAGGAGGAGGAGGAGGAGGAGGAGGAGGAGGAGGAGGAGGAGGAGGAGGAGGAGGAGGAGGAGGAGGAGGAGTTGTGGTGGAGGTGGTGAGGAGGAGGAAGACGGGGAGGTGGAAGCGCGGTCGGTGCTGCGGATTCAAAAATACGACCCAACTCCACAGGAGGGTTGGGACCACATGGACCCGGTGCATCTTCAAGTAGGAGGAAGCTTCCTAAGTGAGTCACCCAGAGTTGTTTGGCATTGCTTTGCATTGCTTGGCGTTGCTTGGTGTTGTTCGGCTTTTCTTGGCAGTGTTTGGTATTGATTGGCATTGCTTCGCTTTGCATTGCTTGGCATGGTAGTGGGTGGCTTGCTGGACATTTCTTCGTATTGGTTGGGCTGGATTGCCATTGCTTTGCATTGGGACACCCTGACCGGGGAACCGAGGAAGACCTTGAGGATATCAAGACTAGGGAACCGAAGAAGACCGAAGGAAGCCAAGACTGGGGAACCGAGGAAGGCCTAGAGGAATTGTTGACGCTTCGCGTATCCCCACCAGCGTCCGTAGCCCGGCTCAAGCCCTGGCTCAAGCCGCTCTGGCTCAAGCGGGCTTCAGCGGCTGGCCGGCCGTGGCCGGGCCTCTGCCCCTCGGTCCTCGGCCCCCCCGCCCGCGGGGGCGTGCGAGGGGTTCGCCCCCCTCCGCGCCCCCGCTCGCTCGGCCATGGAGTCGCGCTCGGCGCGGCGGCGGCGGCAGCGGCGCGCCGCCACCTGCTGCGCCGCCGCCGCGGCCGGCCTGGCCGGCGCGCTGCCGCCGCGGCCCGGCGCGGCCCCTGGCTGCCTCGGCGTGGCCGGCGCCGTGGCGCGCGCTGCCGCCCTGGGGCCAGCCGCGGCGGCCGCAGCCGCCGCGGGTGCGGCGGCCGCGGCAGTGGCCGCCGCGGCCGCTGGTGCCGCCGCGCCTGCCGATGCGCCCTCCGCGGCCGCCGCTGCCGCCGCCGCCGCCGCCGTCGCCGCATTCGGAAATAGAACTCAAGAAAAGGGATTACGGTCTGAGGAGGCACAACAACGAATAAGAAGTTACTTTCGACATTTTGGTTCACCGCCACCTTCTGATTGGGTCTTAGAGAAACAATACTATGAAGTGCGTGATGATCTCCGATGGAGTCAGGGTGGAGCCAGGTGGATCACTGCTCGATGCCTTTTATGCGACAGGTATTGCCTTCCAGACCTAAAGGGCTGGAGGGATTCAAGACCTGGGCACCGAGGAGGGCCGAACGAAACCAAGGCAGGGGGATCCGAGGAAGGCCTCGCACTAATCACGTCGCAGCCATCCGTTTTATTCACAGGCCTCATATGTTTCACTTGACTCAGTTCGACCGATGTGGTTTTGTTCAAGGGAACAGTGGTTCGAGAGGCTGCCGCCGCCAGCATGGTAGCGGATCCTGTTCCCCCGCAGCCATGCTCCAGGCGAGCGTACCTTTGCGCGGTCAGTTCCGCGAGTGCGGCTAGAGGCCGCCATGGCGACCATGGAACAGCTGCTGGAGAGACTGGTTGCGATGGATCATGTAGTGGTGCTGCAGAAGCAGCAGCTACAGCAGCTTACGGCAGCAACACCTGCACAGCTAAGCTAGCGCATGCAGATGCAGTCCCACTGCCGCCCGCCAGGATAGCTCGTGAACGCCAGGCTGCTGGGCAAACTTTCGTGTCCAGTTGAGAGCCCGACGGTACTAGCATATACAAGGACGGTGTGACGTGGGAGAACTTGAGCTTCGTTCAGCGGCGTACTGCATCGCAGTGGATTCACATATGGCGGATCTGATGACAGGAGCAGCTCAAGTCGACGCGGATTCTTGCCATCGCGAAGAATTACAAATGAAGATGCCAAGCGAGTCGACGCGAACCTATAGTGCAGATTCGTGCTCAGGTGCAAAACCACAGCTCAGCGTGTCGTGCGAAACGTGCCGTCGGGAAAAGGACTGTAAACAAAAGGTTTGTGTGTGGAGATCGATTTGGAGGTTCCCTCGAGAATCCCTGGCGTGTTCGACGCGATATTGTGCCCGACGTTGCACGATGCAGATCCGATGCAGGGCGTCGTGACGTGGGAGATGCTGGTTCAGAGATACAACAGGCAGGTGATCTCGTAATGGCTTCAATCAAAAAGCCCTGTCGTCAGCGCGCGCTTAGTGCCGATGGGCTTCGCGAGCACCTGTTGGCGAACGCTGCGAGGCTCGCGGCCTGCAGCGTGGTTCGTGCAGGGGCGATCAAATACTTCAGGGCGCTGCGTGCCGCCGCGTTGGCCGCGCAGATGGCAAGGCGTGGGCCCGCCCCGACGGGCCTCGACCCATTTCGCGTTTGGCGAGCACGCGCGTGGAACAAGGTGGGGCGGGCAAGGCGAATTGAGGCAATGAAGACAAGGGCAAGGCAGGCAGCGGCGAAGGGTGCGACGATGGGCCACGCAAATAATGCCACGAGGAGACGCGAGCACATGGGGCGCCGTAAGGCTAGCCAGGACCTCGAGGATGTCAGGATTACCGAAGAGCAGCTGAGGTCCAGCAGCAAAGGCAAGGGAAAGGATGCGGACAGACCGAAGAACGACGGGGGCAAGGCAGGCGGGGGCCCCAAGTTGTGCGGCGACTGCGCAGGGGAGGGCTATGTGTTGATGAGGGGGCGCGTGGATGACGAGATGGGCCCCGGTCAGATTCAGTGCTAGATCGCGACGGAGCGCGAGCGGCGCGGCGAGGTGATTTTAGCTTTCGACGGCGAGGCGGGAACAAGGAAAGAGGGCGCGCCCACTTTCGCGCCGAAGACCCGTCGAGGGGGGAATGAAGCAGCGCCGCCATTCCGACAAGCAGACGGTGGTCGGATATTCTGCGGCTGCAGCAGACGCTTAAGATGGGGGGCCACGGCGCAGGTCAGCCGGTGCAGGGGGGGTCCGATGTCAGGGGCGTTCGCCGGGCCATCATCGCCGTGAATGACGTTGCCGAGGGTTCCCGAAGAGGTAAGTTTGCAGATGGAGGTACAGTGGTAAACAAGGACCTGGCCCACAATATCAAACACATGATAGAGACGGGGATCAGTGCGCACCTTCAACCTCAAAGCGAAACCCCTATGGGGGCGAGTCGGCCTAGCTGGAGATGAGCACGGGGGCGAGGCGGCCATGGTGCCAGAGGCCAAGGAAGCAAGGTATCGGCCGACCCCCGGGGAGATCAGGGCCCGCGAGGAGACGCGCGCGGCGTTCAGGGGCTGGTGCAAGTGGTGCTTGTAGCACGGACTGGGCGCGCGCTCGAGCGGATCAGGCCGGCTCCCCGACGATGCCAGTCATCGGCGTGGACTACTTCTTCCTGAGCCGCCGCGCGGAGACGCTCGCGATGGCGACTCTGGTCGTGGTTCTGAAGTCCGAGGGCCCTGTGGCGACAGTCGCTGTTATTCGCTAGAAGGGCCCAGCGAGTGTGGCAACTCGGCAGTGGAGTCCTGCTTGGACAGGTGGCGCTCGGCAGACGTGCTCGTGGCGGGTGGCCAGGAGGCGCCGTTGCCGGCCGTCGTCGGGGCGGTCGAGCAGCGCCCAAGGGTTCGCGTCGGAGCAGCGGCGCGATTGAGAGCGCAGTGGAAAAAGCGGAGGCGCTGCCGCGGACCTCGCGCGCCGAGCCAGAGAGCTGGAGGCGAAGTTGCAGGCGGGGGTTGCGCCGGGGGGTCTCATTGGCGGAGCGAAGGACCTAGCGGACAGCGACGATCGGAGAGGCGATCGATTGCGGAGTGCTCGTAGGGCGACGCGGCGAGAGTGGCGAGGCTATTGCGGGCGCGTCTCGCGGGGTCGAACGCTGCAGGGCGAGGGGGGGGGGGGGGAGGGCGGGCGAGTTTGCGAGGGTGTTGCAATGTGGGGATGTGTGCTGCGCTCGTAGGCGCGCCGTGGAATCCAAGAGGCTCGGGGGTGAAGGGCCTGGATGGGGCGGTCAGAAGGAGGCGATGCATCGCGCAGACGCGAATGCGCGGGCGTGTGGCTGGCGCGCGAGGGCTAGTCGGTCCCGCGCGACGCGAGATGTCGAGCGAGGTTCGCGGAGATCTTCGTGGAAGCCGAGCCGGAGATCAATGGCGTCGCGGTGCCCGCGACGCCAGCCAGCGGCGCGACCGGCAGACCCCGGGGGGCCAGCTGGCGCACCGCTTCCCGAGTCGGCGAGAGCGGAAGAACCAGGTGCAGGATATCAAGGGGCAGTGGGCACGGGGGCGGACGTCGAGGAGTTGCAGCAAAGGCCCGAGATGGAGGTGGCCCCCGTGGGCCCGAGGCGCGAGGTGCCGATGGAGGTTGGCGCGTAGACTGCCGCGACGAAGGATGGGGTGCTATATGTGTGCGAGGAAATCGAGCCCAAGGTTTATTGCGGGAAGATGGTGGGCGTTTACCGGGGAGTCACAGACCGGGGAGTGACAGACAAGATGGGCGCGGCGTCATGATTTGGTCAGAGACGGGGAGATGGTGGTTGCAAAGTAGGGGCGAATGGGGCTGGCGGCAGACGCCGGGGCGGAGCAGATGGACCGCGAGACGCTCGTGAAGCACGGGAACGTACTCGGGCTGGTGAGTATGAACGAGACTACGTTCATGTAGCCAGAAGTGCTACTGAAGGTTTGGGCAGTCACGTGCAAGTCCCATTCCAAGTTCCACAACTACGCCGATGAGAGATGCCAGCCGCTCGGAGAGAAGTGGCGGGGAGCTCGGTGAATGAAGGCGCGCGCAACCTTCATGGCGTTGAGAAGCCCATGGGGATGACCGCCGCGGAGCCTGCTCAACCCCCGAGGTGGGGGCGCGCAAGTGATGGGAGTATTGGATGATGAGCAGCTGTTTTCTGCCATGGCAGGTGCTGTTGTTGAGTGGAATTGAGAAGGAAGACCAGACGTGCTCGTTCGTGGATCAAGGGGCCCGGAATTGCGAATCATCCCGCGCGCATGAGGGGCGCGGCCAAGAAAGGGCGCCGGTTTTCCGGGGGGGGCCAGCCCGCGGCAGGAGACCCCGGGCGGGCAGGCGCCCCCGGGCGCGAGGGTCATAGCCCTGGAGCAGGGGCCGCGCCGACACGCATGGGAGGAGGGGGGCGCCAGGGGACAAGACGGGTACTGGCCCGCCAGGGCTGGCGGGCAGTGGCGCGCGGCCAGAACGGGGCGTGCCGGTGCCGGTTGCGGGCGCACCATCTTGTTTGGATGGCGCGCCTGTGTGGGGGCACTTGTGGCGCACCAGGCTGGCGCGCAGCAGGTTGGGGGAACGCTGGCGGGGCACCCTGGCGCACCGCCAGGGGTGGGCGGCGCGCAAATGGCCAGGGCGGCGGGCGCCCCTCGGCGGCGAGCGCCCCTTCCGCGAAAACGCGCGCGATCCCCGTAGGCACTCAGGGAAACGCCACAGTTTGCAGTCGGCGGCCTCTCTTTGGTCAGGCGTTTCGTGCGCCTCCTGGTTTTTTGGTTGTTGCCCGCGTGGTCCCGCCGACAAGGTTCCAGCCTAGGGTCTTAGGCTGGTTGCCCTGGGCATGTTTGTTATGGTGTTTGCCGATGGGTTTTGGCCACAGGACAGCGCGTTCTGTGGTCGCTTGGAGGGGGAGTGTTTGAATCCCGACCACCCCCCACTTGGATGGAAGGGGGGGGGTTCGAAGCCCCCCTCTCTCCCTTCCTCCCCTGCTTCCCCTCCTCTCCTCGGGCCGGCGCTTGCGTCGGCGGCGGCTGGCGGCGGCGGCGGGGACGACGATTTCCTTTTCTGGGCCGGCGCCGGCGCCTGCGGCGGCGGGTGGCGGCGGCGGGGAGCGTCGACGAGGACGGTGGTGGTGGTGGTCGTGGTGGGTTGTGGTGGTGATGGTGGCGGTGGTGGTGGTTGTTGTGGTGGTCGTGTGGTGCTTTGTTGTGGTGGTGGTGGTGGTGGTTGTGGTGGTGGGTGGTGGTGGTGGTGGTTTGGTGGTGGTGTGGTGGTGGTTTGTGGTGGTGTGGTGGTGGTGGTGGGTTGTGGTGGTGGTGGTGGTGGTTTGGTGGCGGTGTGGTGGTGGTTTGGTGGTGGTGGTGGTGGGTTGTGGTGGAGGCGTTGGTTTGTGGAGGTGGTGCTGGTGGTGGTGGTGGCGTTGTTGGTGGTGTGGTTGTTTGTGGTGGTGGTGGTGGGTTGTGCTGCTAGTAGTGGTGGTGGTTCTGGCGGTGGTGGTTTGTGGTGGTGATGGTGGCGGTGGTGGTGGTTGTGGTGGTGGTGGTGGTGGTTGGTAAATTGTGGTCGTGGTGGTGTTCGTGGAGGTGGGCTTTTGTGGTGGTGGTGGTGATGGTGAGTTGTGGTGGTGTGGTGGTGGTGTGGTGGTGGTTTGTGGTGGTGGTGGTGGTGGGTTGTGGTGGTGGCAGTGGTTTGTGGACGTGGTGCTGGTGGTGGTGGCGGTGGTGGTGGTGGTGTGGTGGCTTGTGATGGTGGCGGTGGGTTGTGCTGCTAGTAGTGGTGGTTTTTGTGGCGGTGGTGGTGGTGGTGTGGTAAATTGTGGTGGTGGTGGTAGTTGTGGTGGTGGGTTTTTGTGGTGGTGGTGATGGTGAGTTGTGGTGGTGGTTGTGGTGGTGGTGGTGGCTGTGGTGGTGGTGGTGGTTGTGTGGTGGGTTGTTGGTGGTGGTGGTGGGTTGAGGCGGTAGTTGTGGTGGTAGTGGTGGCGGTGGTGGTAGTGGTGATAATCGTCGCTGCGTCTCCTCCGTCGGTGGCGCCAGCGCCGGTGCTGCTGGCCGCTGCCAGCGCCGGCAGCGCCGGCGCTGCGCCGGCGCCAGGTGGTGGGAGGGGTTTGAACACCCTCCCCCCTTCGGGCTGCCTCTGGTTATCGTCGCTGCGTCCCCGCCGTCGGCGCTGGTTTTGATCGACGGCGCCGAGTGTTGGGGGGGGCACCCCCAGTTCGAAACGCGCCGCCGAATGTTCCCGAAGCAAGCGCCCGTGAAACGCGTTCTCTCGGCCATAGGGTACCAGCTCAAGCCGCTGCGCCATCCCTCTTGAAGTGTTGTGGGCCTGGTTGCGGCTAGGAAACCTTGGAAAGCTTGGGAAGAGCCCCTTGGAGGCATCGGGGCGCTCAGGAAATCTCAGGATGGTGGCGATGCATGCGTGCTGCACGTTGTGTCGAGAGGGGGGGCTTTCTTTCAGGAGGTTACATAACTCCTTTCAGGCAGCACTTGGCAGTCTACAGTCGCTCAACGTGCCCGGGGGTACGGTGGCGGATGAGGAATGTCTTCCGAGAAAGCGGTGGGATCAACATGCCATTTGATTTTCGCCTCGTGCGCCTTCTCCTCGAACTCCAGCTATTCCTCTTCGTTCTCCTCGCTCTCGCCCTCCTCCGCCGCCTCACCCCACCGGAGGCCCTCGACAGTGGTATTGCACCGATGATCGAGGTGAAAGACATGGTTTCCCGCTCACTGGGCCCGCTCGTGAAGCCCAGCGCATACGACACGTCCCGCGGTGTGGTCGATGACTACGGCCTGTACGCAGTGGTTGCGCTGATCCTCCTCGCGGTGGTGCTCGCATCAACGGGCTCGTTGGCGGTGCTCGCCTTCATCTGTTCCAAGGATCGAAGAGGAGATAACGGCATGACCGTACATTTTTGGGAGTCCGTGCGGAGTTCCCAAAGTTGATGTCCATGTTTGCATTTGCTGCTCTACAGGAGACCACCAGAATATCCATTGGTGCCACCACCAAACACGTTTCCAGAAGCGCAACGGCGCGTCACTGCGCCTGCTGCACGTGGTGCTGCGGCTGGCTGTTCACCTTGGTCGCAGTCCTCTTTTTGCTAGCCATCCTGCTTCTCCATTTCCTCCTCATCCTTTTGCTGCTTCTGTTATTCCTCCTGCACCTCTTTCGCCACGTCCTGCCTCCCCTATCTCCTCCACGTCCCTTCTCTTTGGTCTTCGAATCCCTTCAAATCCCTTACACCACCCAGCCGAAGGCTGCCAAACAGCGCGAGCAAGGACACGACACGGCGGTGCACGGCACCGAACGGATCTACCTCATAGGGACACGGCACGGAGAGGCACGGTGCGGAACAGATGCACCAGTTGGCGACACGGCGCGGCGTTGCACGGAGCGGCGCAGCACCGAACGAGACCGTGATTTGGCGGTACGATACCGCCTGGAACGGATGCGCGAGGTGGCAACATGGCATGGCACGATGCGGCACGTCACGGACAGGCACCGCACGGCCTCGCGAGGCGGTGGCACGGCATCGCACAACACGCCACGCATCTTTGATTTGGAGCCTGCACGGCATGGCGTGGCACCAGACGGCTTCTCTGCGGCTTCGCGAGCTTGCGCGGCACGGCGCGGCGCGCACCTGCGAGCTGCCCACGCGGCACGGCACGGCACGGCACCGCTCGGCACCGCGAGCGCGGCACGGCTCCGCGAGCGCCTGCTCGTGCCAGCGGCCCGACGCGGCTCGCCACGGCACGGAACGCACTCGCGACCGGCCGACATCACATTCTCCGCCACGGCACGGCACGGCACGGCCCCGAACGGACTCGTGGCTTGGCGACTCGGCGTGGCACGGCACGGCGCCGCGCGGTGCGGACCCGCGCGGCTCCGCGAGCTGGCCGGCCCGGCGCGGCAGGGCACGGTGCGGCGCGTGCCCAGCAGAGCCACGAGCTGTCGATCTGCGGACGTATTATATCTCGTGGTCTACCTGTGGCACTCGTGGTTCGGAGAAGACGTCTTCTCGTCCTCTTCCTCCACGCCTCGTGCTCGCGGTTCCCCTCCTGCTCCGCTGCGTGCACCCGCCTTCCTTCTGCCACTGGTTCTTCCATCTTCCCATCCGTCGCTCTTCCTCCTTCATCCGCCCTCCTCCCTCCTCTCTCCTGTCTCCCCCTTCCTGCCCATCGCATCTTCCCTGCCTCTTACCTCTGCCACCTCTCACCTGCTCCTGTCTCCGTTCAGCGCTATCTTCCTCGTGTTCCAACCCCCCCCCGTTTCTACACTCATCCCTCTCCTCGGCCACTATCTTCCTTTTCCTTCCTCCTCCTCCCCCTGGTCGCTTTCTTTGCTGGTGGGCTTCTGATGCTAATCAGTGTTCCATTCAGCAGCGTGTGTATCATCATGGACGACCTCAGTAGGGATCTGCTCAACGACATGGCGGGATCCTTGGGCATGGACCTCAAAGGAGACGATGGCGTGATGATGACCGACATAGTAGTGGAGTGTTTCAATCCTGCGGACGAGAACGCAAATCCAAATCTCCTGGACCTTATATTCACGAGGAACGACCAGGGGGACAAGGAGACGATCAGGGAGCAGTTGATCTCGCAGGTGGGCGACGGAGCGGGGGGAGGGGGAAACAGGGAGAGAGGGAAAAGGAGGAACAGAAGTGGGACAGGGTGGAGAGGAGGATGAGGAGGATTATCACAAAGTGTACTACATGTACATGGCAACATACAAGGCAGGTGCCACGTCGCGAGTGGCGCGGACGATGTGACTGGCACGCTCCTCCCTACCATACCCTTAAGTCGGGCATGCCCCTCTACAGGAGGAATATTCAAACATGGTCTGGGGACGATGTTTCGATCACGTCTTGACTCTGAGTGAACCCTTTTTGACCACATCAAATTTTTCGTCCAGCGTCCGCCTGCAGGAGGACAGGCCCGACCTGACCCTCACACCCCCCTTACGGGGCGTGAGAACGACCACAGCCACTGCTTTCCTTTTGTTGCCGCCTTCCAGCCCGCAGAAACAAGGCAGTGGCTGTGGTCATTTTCGCTGAGCTCGGCACCAGGGAAATGACCACAACCGCTGCTTCTTCTTCGGCCGGCTGGAAGGCGGCGCAAACAAGAAGCAGCTCCTCATCATCCTCCTCATCCTCCTCCTCATCCGCCGCCTCCTCCTTCTCATCATCAGCACCATTATAGTCATCCTCCTCCTCCTCCTCCTCATCTTGGTCCTCATCCTCGTCCTCCTCCTCCTCCTCGTCCTCCTCCTCCGCCTCATCCTCCTCCTCCTCCTCATCTTCCTCCTCATCCTCGTCGTCCTCCTCCTCCTCCTCCTCGTCCTCCTCCTCCGCCTCCTCCTCCTCCTCCTTCTTCCTCCTCATCCTCGTCCTCCTCCTCCTCCTCCTCGTCCTCCTCCTCCGCCTCATCAACCTCCTCCTCCTCCTCCTCCCCTCCCCCCGGGGGAAGCCCTCGCCGACCGCGCTTCTTCGAGGCTGCCGTGAGGAGCGCGCGCTCCCCGCGCGCGCGCTCCATTTAAGCGCGCTCCCGCGCGCTGCCGGGGCGCGGCGCGGTCCGGAAGCGGGGCCGCGCCGCGCAGCTTCGAGGGGGGGGAGAGAGAGAGTGTTGACTGTACATGCTAATCTGTAGCCCCTTGGTCCAAGTAAAAACCATCGACATGGTAGCGGAGCGGCGTGGGTTCGTTCCCGCTGCCGCTTCCCTTCCAGCCACCCGCGGCGGGCGCGCGCGCCCGCGATAGGGCAGCGGCGGGGGCCGCGCCCTGGCGGCTGGCAGCGGCGAGGGCCGCGCCAGCCGGCCCTTCATAGCCCAGCACGCCGCCGAAGAAGAAGAAGACGAAGCGTGGCTCGAGGTCGAACAAGGCAGACATCCTGAGGAGTAGGAAGTTCGACGAGAAGCCCGATCTGAAGTATGGAAGAGATCGAGAGACGCTTCCAGGCGCTCGAGGGAGCGTTGCAGGCTGCAGAACAACGGGTGCAGGCTGCAGAGGAGCGCGCCCTGGCGGCGGAGTCAGCAGCAGCGAGCGCAGGCGCCGCCGCGAGCAGGCCCGTGGCAGCGGCGAGGGCCGCGCCTCAGGATCTGGTGGACACTCGGCTTCTGGCGAAGCCGAAGGCGTTCGGAGGCAACGAGGACGAGTGGCCAGGGTGGAGCTTCAAGATGCTCGCATACCTCGGAGCTCTCGACGAGCAGATGGCCAACGAGCTGACGGCGGCCATGACGTTCCCGCTGGAGGAAGTGAGGAACGCGAGACTCCTGGAGGAGGGAGCGAGTCAGCGCAGTCGCCAGCTGTACTTCATCCTCGTCCTGCTGCTGGAAGGAGCCGCACTACAGCTCATCAAGCCAGTCGGCGTCGGAGAAGGGTATCGGGCGTGGAGGACGTTGCAAGACATGTACGAGCCCGACAGACCAGGTCGCCATGCAGGACTGCTGCAAGAGCTGATCGCGTTCCAGTTCCCAGAGGACAACATCGTGGGGATGCTGGCGGACTTCGACTTCAAAGTCACGAAGTACGAGAGCCAGAGCCACGAGAGGATTGGGGACAGGATCAAGATGGCGATCCTTCAGCGGGGGATTCAGGACGAGGCTCTTCGAGCGCACCTGGTCCACAACGCGTCGAGGCTAGTCACGTGGGAGCTCATGCGCAACGAAGTGCACATGGTGATCTCGACGAGGAGCGCCATCTCAGCAGTGCCGCCACCAGTTCCGATGGACACGAGCGCGGTGGAGAAGGCGAGGCGCGAGGCGGCGTGGAAGGGCAAAGGAAAGAAGGGCAAGGAAGGCAAGGGCAGGAAGGGCAAGGGCGGCGACAACTCCACGGACCAGAAGAGCCAGGCGGCCAAGGACAGGGCCGAGAAACGATGCTTCCACTGCCACAAGACAGGTCACGTCAAGAGCGAATGCAGGAAGTTCCTCGCAGAGCAGAAGAAGAAGAAGGGCACCAACGCAGTCGAGCAGGAGTCGAAGCCGACGGGAGCTCCACCAGCGGCGAGCGCCGCGGGGAGCGCGGCGCCAGTGATGGCGATCGCAACCGAGAGCGGGGCAGAGCCATTGTGGTGCCTCGCGATCGAGCTGGGAGAAGGGCAAGAATCATCATCGAGTGGAGCAGCAGCGACGCCCTCAGCACCAGCAACGACAGCGATCCACCGTCGTTCGAGCGGGCCGTCAAACGAGCACGAGCAGCCGAGGCGGCCATCCTTGGTCGGAGCCAGCCCGATCGAGCGGCTGAGCCCGCCAGAGGCGTCAAACGAGCACGCGCAGCCGAGGCAGCCATTCTTGGTCGGGGCCAGCCCGATCGAGCAGCTGAGTCAGCCAGGGGCAGCAAACGAGCACGAGACGTTCGAGAGCAAGGAGATCATCGGTATCAATGAGCACTGGGTCATGGTGGACTCGGGTGCTGCACGATCGGTGTGTCCGCCGAGTCACGGGGCCCACGAGACACTCAGAGACCTGAGCGAGCACATCAGGCTGGTCGGAGCGAGCGGCGACGACATCCCGTGCCACGGCGAGCGCTTCGTCACGTACGCGAAGGGCGGGCACAAGATCGGGGTGGACTACAAGGTCGCCGACGTCAAGAGGCCGGTGCTGGGCGTGTCGCAGGCGGTCGACAAGGGCACGTCGTGGGTATTCACGCCGAGCGGGAGCTACATGATCCCGAAGCCGATCGAGTTCTCGGACCCAGACGCCGTGCCGCTGGTCAGACGCAACGACTTGTTCTACCTCAAGATGGACAGGTACGGTGAAGGCGTCAAGAACTCGCTCGTCATGCCGGTGCGGGGCGAGGGGCCAGGAGGCGAGCCTGGCGGCGCATCAGCTGCGTCCAGGGCAGCGGCGAGGGCCGCGCTCCAGGGCGGCGGCGGCGGAGGGGCTGCCGCGACTCGCGCTCAGGCCGAGGCGAGCGAGCCAGCAGCGCAGGCAGTGCTCGAGGAGTCCGTGCCAGTTCGAGTCAAGAAGGATCCAGTGAAGCCAAGCCTGGCCGAGCAGAGGACGCACGAGCTGGTGCACATCCCTGCGAGGTCCTGGTGTTGGGTGTGCGTCAGATCCAAGTTCACGGACGACCCGCACTACAAGGACGGGCACGAGCGCACAGGCGACGAGGTCCAGATCGACTACTACTTCCTGGGCCAGCTGAGCATCCTCAACATGGTGCATATGAACTCCCAGGCTATTCATGGCATCATGGGGCCGAAGGGTACCGACGCCTACATGGTCAAGACAGCGGTCGCCACCATCGAGAACTGGGGGCTGGATCGCATCGTGCTGAAGCACGACCAGGAGGCGTCGATCACGGCCCTGGCGAGGGAGATCAAGGCTCAGCGGAAGGCGCCCACGATGATCGAGTCGGCTCAGCGGGCTAACCATCAGGGAGTTGGTGGAGTGGAGCGCGCCAACGAGGAGCTCGGCAAGCAGATCAGGGCGCTACTGTTCTCGGTGGGCGACAACTACAAGCGGGAGCTCCCAGCCGAGCATGGGCTTCTACCTTGGCTCATTCGGCACGCTGGCTGGCAGCTCAACCGCTTCACGGTGCACGGCAACGGCAAGACGACCTACGAGGTACTCAAGGGGAGGCCATATCGGGGCGAGCTCGTCAACTTCGCGGAGTGCGTTTGGGCGAGGGACCCCACGCCGACCTCCAAGCTGCAGCCTCGGTGGCACGCGGCGGTGTGGCTGGGCAAGACAGAGGTTTCGGACGAGCACCTGGTGGCGGGTCCGACGCGCACGACAAGGGTACGCACGGTGAGACGGCGGCCGGAGGGCGAGCGGTTCGTGCTGGAGGAGCTGGACAAGTTCGCTGGGGTGCCGTGGGACATGCACCGGGCTCCACAGATCGGCATCGTGCCGACGGGAGCGCCCCAGGTGGAGCCGAACCAGCAGCGGCTGCTGCCGCCACCTCCGCCACCGACAGTGGTCTTGCCAGCCGCGGGCCCGGAGGCGCTGGTGCCACCAGCGATGGTCGGGCCGGCGCCGCCCGCGGGGCCAGGAGGCGCAGGGCTGAGGTCGACGTACATCACGAGAGCGCTGATCGACAAGTACGGCTGGACCCCCATGTGCCCGAGGTGCGTCACAGGCATGGGATCGCACAGCGAGGAGTGCCGGAAGAGGATCGAGAACGAGCTGCGCAAGGAGGAGATGGCCAGGGCAGCGGCGGAGGCCGCGCCCTCGTCGGCAGCGGCGGGGGCTGCGCCGACGCCGGCGGCGGCGGGAGCCGCGCCGGGGCCAGCGGCTGGGGCTGGAGACGGCAGGCCAGGATCGTCCGGGGATGCCAGCATGGCGCCTCGCGACGACCAGGGCGAGGCGTCGGCGAAGAGGCCGCGCCAGACAGCGGCGATCACAGTCGGGTCGCTCGCGGTCGGGGCCTTCGTGGAGATCAATCCCTGCACGTACGAGGGCCTGGACCAGCAGTCCCACGAGGAGCTCGAGACGGTCACGGAGATCGAGAGCTGCGAGCCGCTGGAGATTGGGATGTTCGAGGTCAGCCCCGTCGAGCCGTCGGCGATCACGGTCCTGCCAGACACGGAGAAGCACGTGTGCGACGCGAGGAGCGGGAAGGAGCTCCCCAGGGACCTGGTCAGGCGCGGGCGCGAGGCCGAGATCGAGGAGATGCGGCGACACGGCGTCTTCGAGGAGGTCCGCGTGGCCGAGAGCCGGGGCAAGGTGGTGCGTTTCAAGTGGGTCGAGGACCTGCGCACCAAGGACGGCGCCCCCTTTGTCCGGTCCCGAGGCGTCGCCATGGAGATCAACACGTACGGCCGAGAGGACTGCAACGCGGGCACGCCGCCGATCGCCATCGTCAGGGCGATCGTCTCCTTGGCGGCGACGAAGAAGGGTCGGAGGCATCTCTCGGTGCATGACGTACACGTGGCGTTCTTCCACGCCGACCTCGACGAGTGGATCGTCGTCATCCCGCCTCCAGGACTCAGGAGAGACGGGTACGTGTGGCAGCTCCGGAAGGCCATGTACGGCACGCGCAAGGCGGCACAGGCTTGGCAGGAGTACGTGGCCGGGGTGTTCAAGAGGAACAACTGGACGCGCATCGCGGTGGCGGCGGGCGTGTACCACGAGCCTCTCTTGGACATGACCTCGGCGATCCACGGTGACGACATCCTGACCGAGGGCGAGGAGGAGTCCCTGGATGTCCTGGACCAGCAGCTGATGGCGAGCATGGACGTCAAGTGCATCGGTCGTGTCGGACCGGATGGCGTCCGTGAGCTCCCGTACCTCAAGCGCAAGATCAGGTGGACGGGCAAGGGGTTCGTCTGGATCGGCGACACGAAGCACGTGACGAGGTGCGTGGAGCTGCTGGGCCTTACGGAGTGCAAGCCAGCGGACACGCCTGGGAGCAAGGCCACGGGCAAGAGCGTCCGGGAGGCGCTGGACCCACTTCCACACGACGAGGCGAAGCTCTACCAGCAAGTCGCGGGGCTCGTCAACTACGTGGCGGTAGACAGGCCAGACATCCAGTTCGCGGTGAAGGTGATCCTCACAGACATGGGGAAGCCCACAGTCATCAGCATGCTTAGGCTGAGGCGGTGCGTGCGGTATCTCCACGGTCGGCGCGAGCTCGGGTGGTTCTACGAGAAGCAGGAGATGCCCAAGGCGGTTCTCTACGAGACGGACTCGGACTGGGCGGAGGATGAGATCACGAGGAAATCGACCAGCTCCGTGTACGGCTTCTTTGGCAGCCACCTCCTGGAGACCCAGGTGGCATCGCAGCCCGTCGTCGCGCTCAGCAGCGGAGAGGCCGAGTTCTACGCCATCGGCCGAGGCGCGGCGAGTGCGATCATGATGCGGCAGTTCTACCAGCAGTGTGGCATCGAGGTCGCGTCGAAGGTTCACAGCGACTCGAATGCAGGCAGGGCGATCGCGACGCGGATCGGCAGTGGCAAAGTACGGCATCTACAGATACGAGACCTGTGGGTGCAGGAACGAGTCAGGCTCGGCGAGCTACAGCTCGGGCGAGTCGACACGGAGAGCAACAGGAGCGACTTGGGGACCAAGCATCTGGACGGCAAGCGGGTGCTCAAGTTGCTGGAGATGTCCAACCTGCGGCTTCTGACCAAGGGGCTCGCCGCGGGCATGGGCGTCACTTTCACGGAGGCGGCCGAGTACGGAGACAAGCAGTGCTCCACGGCCGCTGACGACGAGGTCGAGTCGAACATCGGCTCGATCGTTCTCGCCATGATCGTGTTCATCATCGTGCTGGTGCTCGCGGTCAAGGGCGCAGTTGTGTGCACGAGAGGGGCGGTGCAGCTCTTCTCATCTAGGGCGGCGAGTGCTGCCCCACCAGCGGGAGCGGCGAGGGCTGCCCCGCAGGCCGACGGCACGGCGAGGCCCGAGGCGGCGTCGAAGGACGCGCCTGAGGGGCATGTCGTTTCTCGGGCAGCGGCGATAGCTGCGCCTGAGCGGGTCGCCGAAGGGCGAGACCTCGGTTCGGAGTACTTCGGGGAGATGCTGGCTGAGGCCACCGTGGCAGAGCTCAAGGAGGAGCTCAGGTGGCGGAAGCTGCCAGTGAGCGGCTTGAAGGCGGACCTCATCGTCCGTCTGACGAGGGACGGCGGCCAGCACATCAGCAGTGAGGGGCTGGCTGCAGCGGCATGGGCCGCGCGGCTGGTTCCAGGCAGGATGCCTATCCGAGCGTTCCGCTCGGATGCGAGTTTAGGCTCGCACCTAGGCGCGCTTCTCAGCAGCACGGGGTAGGTCCGTGCCGAATGCAAGACCCTTTGAGGGCCACCCAAGACGGGTGAGGGCGCGGCCAGAGGCCGCTCCTTTGAGCCGAGGGCGCGCGTCAGGCGCAGGCGCGCGGAGTCACGGCGGGGACGCCCGCTTTGGCTTGAGCTTGAGCCTTCAGAAGGGAGGCTCGAGCCGCAGTACAGAGAAGATGCAAGGCGATGCGCTCGCCCGCATCTTGGAGGCGTGTTGACTGTACATGCTAATCTGTAGCCCCTTGGTCCAAGTAAAAACCATCGACAGAGAGAGAGAGAGAGAGAGAGAGAGAGACAGATAGAGAGAGAGAGAGAGAGAGAGAGAGATCGCGGGCCGAGAGGGCAGTTTTTAATCCATGGGATTTTGAAAGCTATAGGATTTTTTTTTTTTTTTTTTTTTTTTTTTTTTTTTTTTTTTTTTTTTTTTTTTTTTTTTTTTTTTTTTTTTTTTTTTTTTTTTTTTTTTTTTTTTTAATACGTGATTCGTTTATGAATGAGAACGTATGCATGAACTCATGGCTGTTCCTAATACCAAGTCCCTGCATTTTTGATATCTGATCCTCACGCGGAGCATGTATTGAAACCGCCACTGTAGAGGTTGACACCAGCACCGAGGGAAGAGGATCACGATCTCGGCGACGGTGGTAATATTTCGGCTTCCAAGGTGACCGACACATCACCACCAGCACCAGAATCTAGGATCATTTCCCCTGTGGAGGCAACCCCCTGTGTCGGTGCTGGTTGCCCATTTCCAGGACTCCAGAGAGAGAGAGAGAGATATAGAGAGAGAGAGAAGATCAGAGGAATAACATCTACTAACACGCCGACCTTTCCGTGTTTTCCTGGGAAGCCTTCGTCGCCACCGCTGGATTCGCCTCCACATTCTGTTCAGAACGCGCCCGAGGATAGGTCTGGGGAGTAGCGGTATCGGTACCTTTCGTTTCTCGAGAGGAGGATGATATGGACGGGAAAGAGACGAAGGGTTGGAAGACGAGTGGGGGATAGGACGGGGGTGAGGGGGGACTGGGAAGCTGCAGCACGCGGACGAGCAGCAGCGCGGGCAGCTGCAACAGCGACGGGCGTGGACGAGGTGCAGGTCGGGCCCCTGACGTGAACGAGCAGCACGACGTCCAGCTTCGTCTTCCGCACGGCTGCCGGGGGGCTTGCCTCGCCCTCGCAGCCTCGGCGTCCACGGCGGCGCTGCAGGACGGGTGCCAAAAGTACACGGCCGTGCACGTCGACGGCCAGCAAGACGCCAATCATGACGGAGAGCATGACGTAGACCCCCCCCCCATCTCTACCCACGACGGCGAGGCGCAACGTCGTGGCGGTGAGTTAGGCGCCAATCGAGGATCCGATGCGAGAACGAGGGCCGACCAGGTGGAGGGTCTCAAAGGCTCTGATCAGAACGACGACGACGTGGGCGAGGATGATGTAGGAGAGGAGCAATCGCAGGCATTCGCCCCGCGCGGCACGAGCGGAAGGGCCTCGACGGACAGTCTCACGAACCATCCTGTGGGCCTCAGTACCACGACACTGAGCAGCACGGCGCGGAGCAGCAGGACGACATCGGCATCCCCTATGTGAACAGGCCCAGCTCCGATTTCGTCGATGCTGTGATGCATCTTGGGCAACAGCAGCAGGTGGAGGAGCTGCAGGATGGGCAGCAGCAGGAGAGCCACCTTACGGCGGAGGATGACTCGAGCTGCCCGCAGTGTTCGCCATCCACTGCTACGCTGTGAATCGGGTGTCAGCAATACACGACACTCTGTCGTTGCATGCCTTTCACCTCTCTGCCGCACTCGCGCGGCAACCCGCCTAATGATGTCCGCCACCGTGCCCTTGGGCACGGGTCCTCATGTCCTTTTGCCAAATCCTTGGAGCTTGTCCCCAGTCCTGAGGAGTCAAGTGGCCCTGACCCCAATTTCCGAAAACTCATGGGGCTTGTCGCGTTGCCCCCAGGGCTCCCCCCGCGGCCTGTCGCATGACTTTCCCAGGCCCAGAAGGCCCCAACATGAGCCAAGAGTGCCCCAAGAGGCCCCGAAGACGGTCCAAGGGGGCTACGAGTCGCCGAACGATCGCCGCAATACGCTCAAGATGGCCCTCAGACGGCCCAAGAAGCAGCCAATACGGCCCAAAAGGCCTCGAAGAGGCTTCCCAAGAGGGCCCCAAGGGGCAACCTCTTTCATTTCCATATGTTTTTGACGGACTATGGAGTTCTCACCTTTTCGGTTTTCCGACGCTCTAAGACGGCCCAAGAGGCCCTAAAGACCATCCCGAAACGGCCCAAGAGGCCTCCAAGAGGGCCCCGAGACGGCCTGAGAGTGTCCCAAGACGGCCCACGAGCCTCCCCAGACAGCCCAAGAGGGCCCCAAGACGGCCCCAACAGGGGCCCAAGATGGGGCACACGAAACGAAAATCCGAGCCAGGCCTGGCCGACTGGCCTGGAGCCACAGGGCGAGTTCGGGGTTCTCCTCAGCGCCAGCTCCATCTGCAGCCCAGCTCCCGATCAGCTCAGCGCCGACGCACGTCGCGGCGGCCACGGCGGCCGCGATGCCGTGCCTCGTAGTGCCCCCCCCCGCTGCCGCGCCTTTGTCAACCGCTCAGACTAGCGGCATCAGGGCGGCAACAGCGTTCAGTGCTGCGCCTGCCATGAATGCCCAACCAGCGTGAAGTTCGAAGGGTCCGAACTGAGAGAACAGCTGCCCGAACAGCGCGAAGCTCGAACGGAAGGAAGGAATGATGATGATGATGATGAGGACGATGATGATGATGGTGATGATGCTGATGATCGTGGTGGTGGTGGCGATGGTAATGTTGGTGACGATGGTTATGTTGATGTTGATGGTGATGCTGATGCTGATGCTGACGTGGATGTGGATGCGGTTGCTGCTGCCGCTGATGATGCTGATCAGGATGATGATGCTACGAATGCTGATGCTGAGGATGTTTACGACGGCGAGGCTGGTTCTGTTGCTGTTGCTGCTGATGATGATGGGGATGCTGAACCGGCTGATGATGCTTATGCATTTGCTGCAGCTGCTGCTGATGATAATGATGATGCTGATGCCGATGATGCTGTTGCTGATGCTGATGCTGATGGTGCTGACGATGATACGTATGATGGTGATGCTGAGGATTTCAAGGATACCCAGGATGAAGCTGAGGATACGGATGAGGATGAGGCTGCGGCTGATATTGATGATGATTATGATGCTGCTGCTCCTAATCATGATGATATGCTGTTGGTGATCTCACTGATGATGATGATGGTGGTGATGCTGATGATGATGATGATGATGGTGACGATGATGCTGCCGCCGATGATGATGATGCTGCTGTTGCTGCTGACGGCGATGATGATGCTGATGCTGACGTTGTTGCTAATGATGAGTATGCTGATGGTGATGTGGACGATGACGATGATGCTGACGATGACGATGACGATGATGCTGACGATGCTGCTGCTGATGCTGATGCTGATGATGCCGATGAGGATGCTGATGATGACCATGATGATGATGGCGGTGCTGAAGTCGATGCCGATTCTGATGATGACGACGATGATGATGCTGATCATGACCACGTTCTTGATGCTGATTCTGGTGATGCTGGAGGTGTCATTAACATATTGTACCAGCTGCTGCTGATGAGTCTACTGATGACGCTGATCATGATTATGCTGCAGATGACGACGATCATGATGATACTGATGATGATGATGATGATGATGATGATGATGATGGTGCTGCTGATGATGATGCTGCTGCTGAAGCTGATACTCATGCTGATGCTGATGATGATGGTGGTGGAGGTGGTGGTTGTGCTGATGGTGGTGATGATGGTGATGGTGATGGTGATGGTGATGGTGATGGTGATGGTGATGGTGATGATGATGATGATGATGATGATGATGATGATGATGATGATGATGATGATGATGATGATGATGATGATGATGATGATGATGATGATGATGATGATGATGATGTGATGATGATGATGATGATGATGATGATGATGATGATGATGATGATGATGATGATGATGATGATGATGATGATGATGATGATGATGATGATGATGATGATGATGATGATGATGATGATGATGATGATGATGATGATGATGATGATGATGATGATGATGATGATGATGATGATGGTCATGATGATGATGATAAGGCTGCTGTTGCTGATGATGATGCCGATAGCGATGGCGATGGTGAGGATGACCATGGTGGCGGTGATGATGTTTATGACGATGATGACGATGATGCGAGGAGCAGGGGAGGAGGACGACGGTGGTAGTGATGGTGATGATTCATATTATGTTGTTGGCGTTTGTGGTGCTGGTGGTGGTGGTGGTGCAGATGATGATGCGGAGGAGGAGGAGGCGGAGGAGGAGGAGGGGGCGGAACAGGGGGTTCAGCATGAGTGGGAGGAGGCGGAGCGGGTGAAGAAACGGAGGAAGAGGGGTCGATCGCCCAGGTGGTCGATCAGATACGGGCGCAGTTCGATACCCTCGCCAACAAGACGTCCGGCGGAGCGGATACGAGCCTTGCGAACAACGAGGGCATTCAGGCGCTGCAGAAGATGCTGCGCAATAACAGAATGGACACTGGGGCGTTCCAGAAAGTCGAGAAACAACCAACGACATCTAGACTGTACACTGCAACTCTCGGAGCCCCGCGCGGACTTCTTGGGCCTGCGCAGGGGCCCCCGTTGCTGCGCCCCTGGCGCCGCCTCGCGGCTCCGCCCACTGGCGCGCCAGAGGCGGCGCCGGGCAGGGGGCTTCAGCGCTTCGATCCTCCGCGCGGAGCTCCGAACGTATATGTTTATGAGAAGGACTGATCTGGGGGCTCCCCGCCCCGAGATCAGTCGGGTGTGTGTGTGTGTGTGTGTGTAGATTCTAGTATTATTTTTCCGTCTTCGTCTTCCTTCTTCCTCGTTTTCCTTCCCTCTCATCCTCCTCCTATGCCCTCCTTCTCTCGGTCCCTCGTCTTCCGTCGTCCCCTCGTCCCCTCGGCCACCTCGTCCCCCCTCGGTCCCCCTCGGACCCCCTCGGGCAGCCTCGGTCCCTCGTCTTCCGTCGTCCCCTCGGCCACCCTCGTTCCCCCTCGGTCCCCCTCGGTCCCCCTCGGTCCCCCTCGGTCCCCCTCGGACCCCCCTCGGCCCCCCTTAGTCCCCCTCAGACCCCCTCGGTCCCCTCGGTCCCCCTCGGTCCCCCCTTAGTCCCCCTCAGACCCCCTCGGTTCCCTCGGTTCCCCTCGGACCCTTTCGGTTCCCCTCGCCCCGCTCCTCGGTCCTGTCGGTCCCCGTCTACCTCCGTCTGTCATTCCCCCTGTCTCCCTCGATCCTTCTCGGTCTCCCTGGGCCCCCCTCACCCCCCCATCGGTATCCGTGCTTCCCCCCCCGTTTGGTCTACATCAAATTTTCTCTCCGGTCCCCTCGGTCCCCCTCGATCCTCTCCTGGGTCCCCTCGTGCGTACACCTCGGCCGCCTTAAGTCCCCCTCGGTCCCCCTCGGTCCCCCCTCGATTTCTGTTACTCCTTCCCTTGTCCCGTTGTCCTTCGTCGGCACCTCGGCCGCCCTCGGTCCCCCTCGATTTCCCGGTGTTCTGCGAATGGATACCTATGTGTCCGTAGCTGTGTTTTGACACAAGCGATTTTTCTTGCTTAGTTGGCATCTGTCAAGCAATGCCACGTGCGAGCGCGGATTGTGAATGTCCGGGATGCAACGCGCCCGGCTGTGATAGCAGCAACGAGCCAGCATGCTCACGTATCTGGTGACCTTCGGTCAATGCCGCCACCGTGTCTGGATTGTTGGTCCGAGGTTTCCTGAATGTTCGATGGTATTTGGAAGCTGGTCTCTCAAAATGCTCTTGGACATGTGTTTGGGCCTCTTTAGGAACCGTGTTAGGGTTTCTTGAGACATGATTTGGGTCTCTTGGGATCATTTACGGGCTTGTGTGAACTATCTCACGCTTCTTAATGATTTTTTTGAGGCAGCTTCGAGCCCTTTAACGACCATTCGGGAGTGAGACGGAGGCTTCGAGCAGCAGCCATAGGACCTGAGTGTCACGCCCACTCTGCGCCAAAAGGTACGGTGGCGGAAAAAAAAGGCAAGGGTTATGGTTTGCTCTGTCCCACGTGTGGCAAACAGAAAGTAGATACGGACCTGCAGTTATAACTTGCACATATTGAAGGTGGGCGCGGCAAACTCGTAGAGTTGCCACAGTTTGCAGTGCCCGTGTATAATCATTCCATGACGGATTGTGAGACCATGTTGCACCAGCTTCTCGTGACATATTGTGATGATATCCCAGACGCCGTCGTATGTTATAAGCACGCGAACCTTTTGCAATCTATTGACAGTAGAGACGCTGCTGGCGAGAGAATCGTATCGCTGATGTACAGACTGGACTGCAGACTGCTGCGGTCGACGGTATCTTTGCTTGGATCCAGGAATTTTGACGATTCTATTGTAATGTTTCTGTTCTTTTTCTAACATCTTCTGTACCATCCTCATAGCCTGGCCTTTGCAGTGGCGATGATTCTGGCTCATCCCAGCATATCCCCATCATTGACCTTGTCAGATCTTACGTCAGACACTCCAACACTCCGTGCGTTATGCGATGCGATGGAATATATATATGTATATATATATGGACCGGAGTACATTCCTTTTTTGGGGACACCAGGATGTTCCGTGGAACTCGGTTGAATGTGACATCGCGTGATCTTACTAAATCGACGTTCCAACCCAGTCACCAGAAGGAGGCTAAATTGCTGCAGCCGGCGGGGAACCCGATCGGCGTGGAACCGATCGACAGATAATGACTGGAAGAGCTTGATCCAGGACGCCCGACAGCTATCTTTCGGAAAAGCGGTGAAAAGGCCTCCTGCAGAGGACAGCGCTGTTCGGGTATAATTTATGAAAGCCTAAATTGATATACCCAGAGGCGTTGCGTAGCATTAGAAATCATAAAATTGGTGTGAATCCTGGGGGCCCCACTGGATATATGACTATCCACTTTCTACGGTCTGTGCGTTTTTTTTTGTTTCTCTTTCTCCCCCCCCGATTTTGCGGCGATCGAGATCAGGATTGGAAGATCCCCATCAGCATGGGGCAAGGTGCCAGAGACGGTGCAAGTAATCACGGTGTGCAATCATATCGCGAAGCGATAGAGCTCGAACATGCAATATCGTGCGTTGTCGGTCGACGCCTCGGATCCCCGCCCTCGTCGCCGCCAGCGTGCTGGCGATTCAGGTCCAGCGGCGTCGCCTGCATCTCGGGGGCGGTCGAGGATCTTGTCTGAGCGGGCTCGCAGGTGAGGAAGTTGAACATATTCCAGCTAACGCCAGAGCGTTGGCAGGTGAATGCTTGTGTTCGCAGCCGTGTGTGTGTGTGTGTGTGTGTGTTTGTGTGTGTGTTTGTGTGTGTGTGCGCGCGTGCATTTTGTTCGATTACAGTTGAATTGAGGCTTTTGGTGTTGTAGTGCACCGTCTCGGCAGTATTGCATATGGTTTCGTTTATCTGTAGTCTCGTGGGCGGACTCGGAAGATAAGTTTGCCCTGCGAGGCATGCAGGCTGTTCGGGCACCTCTTGCTTCATTTTCGGTCCGAGTAAATCGCTTTGTGCGTGCCTGGCGTAATTTCGGTCCAGCAGCGGGCGCGCAGTATTCTCTGACATGCTGGTCTTGTCTCGCACCTGTCGGAAGTCAGGCGCTGCTTTGTCCTCTTTTTTTCAATTTCGTGGTTGCTCCCCGCTCTGGTCTCGCGCCAAGCTTTGCACATTTCTGGCGCAGTCGGCTCGGTTCGTCGATGCGGGCAATGTCTGCCGAGGCGATTTGCCATGCCGCGCGCGCGGGCGTCTCTCGATTGCGGTCTGAGCTACGCGGGAGAAGGCGCTCGCGGTATCGAGGCCCGCGCTGCCGACCATTGCAGCAATCTCATTCGTCGCCATGCGAGTGCTCGCATTCCCGCTTGCTATCGCGTCCGATCCGTAGGTGTAGGTAAGTTTTTTTCAGGTCACTCTTTTCTCTCTAGTTGGCTCTAATGATTATGAAGTGCTCTCCGTGGAAAAATGCTGCGAATCGTTGTGCAGACCTCGACAGAACGTTCCTTTGGCGCGGGAACATGTTCGCACTGCGTCTGGGCGCGCGAGTGATTCCCGACATGTTGTGAATCCTCCTAGCTACCTCGTCTCAGCCGCGCGTTGCCGGGCATTCCTCCAGGCGCGCATTTTTTTCTCCCTCGTTTTGTTGTTTGTTTTCTTTTCTCCGCTTCTTCTTCCTCTTCTTCTCTTCTGTTCTTTTCTCCGAAACATAGCTCCTCTGTTGCGGCGCTGGTGTTCGGAGAGCTTCGAAAGAAGGGTCGTTCGTCCAATGGTGCTTCCAAGAAGGGTTTGCAATCATAAACCGCATTTGATCCCTCGCCGCCGCGACCGCCTCCTTTGGCCCCTGTGCGGTGGTAGTTGAATAGTGTCGTTGTTTTCAGACTCAAGACGAAGTTTTTGCGCGACCGTGTGTCGTTGCAAATTCGCGCCCCACGATCCCCCTCCGCCCCCGTTCTCCGCTGCTGTGGGGGGCTCACGGCAAACGACTGTCAAGT
The DNA here is from genome assembly GCA_963575745.1 of Prorocentrum cordatum. Classification (NCBI taxonomy): domain Eukaryota; class Dinophyceae; order Prorocentrales; family Prorocentraceae; genus Prorocentrum; species Prorocentrum cordatum. Next base: position 166,145 of record CAUYUJ010017238.1, read on the forward strand.
AAGTGACAGGGGCCTCTCTGGCGGTGCAGGCGAGGCGGCGCTCAGCCCACAACCCTAAGTTCATGTTGGATTACCTGAAGCATTGGGCTCTCAAAATGGACCGGTGCGAGTTTCCACGCGGGCGTGGTGCGTTGCAAGGCGTGTTGCGTAGGGGCGTGTCTTCTAACGGTCGTGCGCGTTGGTTCGCCTCGGGCCCCGCTCTGGCTGGTTGCGTTCCCGAGAGTTTCCATTGCGAAGGGTCTTGCGTGCGGTCTCAGCGCGCTTGGCCCCGGCAGTTGGAAAACGTTGCTCACGATGTTGTTTCTTCATGTGGTCGTTTGGTTCCTCTTGCTGGCCTGGAATTCGGCGGCCTCCATGCTTTCGCGGCTGGAGAGCGCCGTCGCCGCAGTAATTTCCGCTGTTTCGGCGTGGGCCCGAGCGATGTGCAACGGCGGCGCCGCGCGCTGTTTGACGGCGCCGTGGTTGCGCCAGTCGACGCGCATGAGAGCGCGGTTGCTATCGTGCGCCCTCGGAGCTGGCACGGGTGAGCGTTTTCGCTGCGGTTCGTGGCGCGCCCAGAAAACCCCCCGGTGGCCCGCGCTTTGCGCTGCGTTTGAGGAGCTCCAGACACGCTGTAGCGACGCCGGCATCCCTGTGAGTCTGGCGCAGAGTCGCGGGTCCGGAGGTGTTGATTGCTGGCCGCAGGTTCCGACTCTTGCCGTGAAGTCTCGGTCTCGCGACTCTTATTCGAATCGTTGCTTGAGCGGTCTTTTTTTATTATCGCGCCATAAATTTCATGCTTGTGTCCGCCCGTCCTCAGTCCATCTGTGTATCTTCTGCTTCGGCTGTCGTATTTGGCTTTCGTTCTTTCAAGTTCGAGTGCGGGGTGTGGAGTGCCCGAAGTTTCGCGCCCGCGATGGTGTCCTTCTAACGAGATATTGATAATCTCTCCGAGAATGCCCCGCGTGCCCTGATCTCGAAGGCATTGCGTTGGCTCTCTGTTGGGTGGTGCGACAAGCGCTGTACCCAGCGTCGATCAATATTCCTCGGTGCAGGAAGCCTGCCAATCGGTGCTGTGAGAGCCCCGTGTATTTCTGCAGTCCTCTCGGGCCGTTTCCGTAACCTGGCTTAGGGTGATCGCTTGTTTCCGTCTCATCATAATTGTCGTGTCGTGCCGACCTGGTCCGTTTATCATCCGTGCCGACTTGGTCCGATTCAATCGAATCTTGCATATTGACTTGTCTTATGGCTTCCTTTATTGTGGCTATGAGTTGTTCGCGCCAGGTGTACGCGTGACCCAGGGCAGTACAGTTTCGCCTTGTGTGTAACGCTGTTTGATGTTACCTTGAACGGAAACAATGCCTTCCCGTTTGCGATGTCGGGCCTCTTTCGTGTCCATGACATCCATCGTGTCATGTGCCGTTGGTCGGGCAACAGTTTCAGCGTTCTTTGTTTTTGGACCAGGGTCGGCAATGATTGGGGTGAAATGAGAGTTGCTAAGTCAGCCACCGAGGAATTTGTAGAATAGTTCTCGTCCGCGTACACTGGAACCGTGAAGCCCGCATCGCCCGTATGGCCCATCATGTTAGCTTCAAGTCGAACGTTGAAGACTCTGCTGTGTTTGTTGGGTTCGATGTCTCGTTGAGTTCCTGTGTCCAGTTCCGCCCCCGCATCCGCAATGTTGATCTGTTTGCTGCCCCATCCCCTCTGTTCTTACCTCTCCCTCGTTATCAGGCTTGGCGCGCGAAGCGGTTTCTCCAGGGGAGAATTTGCAGCGTGATTGGCTCGGTCATTCCGCGCGTGGGTCGGTGTCTGGCTGTCGACCCAGAGTGTTCAATTGCGTTTTAGTTTCTTGTGCAGCGGCGCCTTGAGTGCCCGTGGAAGGCTCTCGACGTCGCTGTGTCCAGACTGTTGTCGAAGCGTCCTTACCTTTCCTGTGTGTCTCGTGCTCGTATTCGTGCCAGAACGAAATGGGCAACCAGTGCTTAACCCGTGCTTTGCTTCCCTCCCTCTTCTTCTTCCCTGCACGACCCGCCGATGCCTACCGTCGCATGTCCCTGCTGGTGTGGTGCGAGTGATTCTGGCGCCCCGGGCGCTTGCCGTCTGTGCAGGAGGAGTGCAAACGCGCATGCTCTATTGTGCAGGTTTCTATATCGCGAAAGTGACCTGGGCTGCATTGGCGTGCGCGTGTAATTCTATTGTGATCACACCATCCATGTTTCCTCGGTTCCTTCCTGTTCCTTCTCTCCCTGTTTCCCGTTCTGTTTCTTTCGTTGCTGCGTCCACGGCCGTTGTTTATTCAGACTGCAGCCCAGTGAAGTTGTCAAAAGTCGTTAGAGTCTACAAGTTGCCGTTCGGCCCCGAAAAATTTTGCAGGTGACCCCTACCGGGATCGCGGACGCCGCGGTTTTCCCATGGCCGTGAACCCTCGTCCTGTGCGTACCGACGTCTTGTCCGCCGCTGCAAAGTCTGTCGCGCTCGGGGCGCGGAGGTGTAAGGGGATTTGTAGACTCCGTCGGCAAAGAGCGTCGATTCTAGCGTAACGTCCCGGGCGAGACTTTTCCACTTCCGCCCGGGTGCTCCTTCTGCCGAGTTTGGGCCCCCTAGCGCATCTCGGTCGCGCCGGGCTGACGGCGGCGCGAACCCGAAAATCGCTTGGATGTCGGCGAGAATTCGTTACGACCACGGGGGATGGAGAAGCTGAGTGGGACAGGAGGGTCCTGCAGCGCTGGCCCATTTCGGCATAGCCCCTCGCACGCTTCGCCGCCCCATGCGGAGCTCCGCCGAAAGCGATATTCACAACTACGTTATTCACAGCTGCGCATGGTTGGGTCCTTCGCCTGTCTAATTCTCTGAGTGGGGGGGTCCCGGGGTGCTTTCGACTTCTCCATCTTTGATTCGCTTGCCTGTCCTGGACTTCTCTTGGGGCCCATTTGGGGCGTCATGGGGGTGCTCTTGGGGGGCCTCTTGGACCGCCTTGATGGTTCTACCTCTTGAGGTCCTTTGTGGTGTCTTCTTGGGGCTCTCCTGGGGTGTTTCGAGGGCGTTTTGGGCCGTCCTGAGGCCATCTTAGGCCATGTTGGACCCTCTTGGGCCTTCTCGGAGTGGTCTTGGGCCGCTACGGAGCCATGTTGGGTCCGAGCGGAGGCTTGTTTGGAGCTCCCTGGGAGCCACCTTGAGGGTGTGGAGTTAGAGGTGTGCACCATTTGGGGTGGCTGGATCGGACGTCGGTTAGTAGGGGTGATTACTATCCGCGTAAGCAACTATCAGTACATCTAACAAGGTTTGAATGCCAGCCGACCTCTTCCTCTACACCTTTGTTTTCTCTTCAGGACACGATGATCGTCACGAACGCTGATGACTACACTGTGGCGCCATACAACGAGGCATCGTTGTGGGCTGATGCTCCTACTTGGTTTGTTTCGTCCGCCGGGTGCAGCTCCAGCCTGGATCCTTCTCCTCCTCTCGGGCCGGACGAAAGGGGGGGATTGGGAAAGGGGGGGTTACGACATTTGCTGCAGGCACCTGGTTTCGGCCCCACCGAGGGGCCCATTCCCCGATACATAGTCGCCTCCGGCGCCGGGAGGCGCCAGGGAAATCGGCTACGTGAGCTGATTCTCACCCCCCCCCCTTTGCTATCCCCCCCTTTCGCCCGACCCGATCCTCGGCCTCGCGCCGGTCGCGCGCCCAGGGGGTCAGGCAGAGGGGCCGGGCCCTCCCAGCAGATCCGTCGGGGTCTCCCTGCGAGGGCGCGGGTGGCTGATCAGAAGGCCGGATGGCTTCTGTCAGGAAGGGGAAAAACACACAGACACAATTAATCGTCGACTCCCAGGAAAATATGGGAAAATGTGGGAATTGGGGGGAAGACAAAAACCCAGAAACTATGGGGAAATATGGGGAATCCTGTTATTTGTGTGTATTTATTTGTGTGTCCCAGGGCCCCTTCATTCTGAGCAGCCTCGCCGCCAGAAGGCCTGCCCCCTCTCACTTCCCCCACCAGCGCGCCGCCGATTATGTTTTGATGCGTTGCACGTCGTACTGATTCGCGTAGCCCCGCAAGTCTGCCCAGCAAGGATTCGCAAGCGGTATGCCTTGATCAGGGGAGCGCAGTGGCATGCAGTGACACGCGGAGGGAGGGCAGACGCCTCATCAACTGCACAATTCTCTGTTTGTATCTTCCTCGGTAGGCTGAAGGGCTTCCGTAGCGCCGCCGCGAAGGCCGAAGTGGTTGAAATTCTTTGTCGTGACAGCGAGGAGGCGCGATGATGACGACATGAGTCTACCCTACATGCTTTCGCTCCGTGGGTCTGTATCGGGCCTTCTGGGCCGTCTCGGGGCGGCCTTGGGGCCGTCCTGGGTTTCTGTTGGGCCGTCGGAAGCTCGAGGAAGTTAGGACGCGAGTGAGAACTGATGACGGTCGCCGATGACTGCATTTCGCTTCCCTCCTTATGGGGGGGGTGCCCTGGGGTGCTCTGGAGGCTTCCCTGCTTAGGGGGCCTGGAGGCCTCCTCCTCCTCCTCAGGGGGGTGCTCTGGTGCCCTGGGGTGCTCTGGTGCCCTGGGGTGCTCTGGAAGCTCCCTCCTCCTCCTCCTCCCTCCTCCCTCCTCCTCCTCCTCCTCCACCTCCTCCTCCTCCTCCTCCTCTTCCTCCTCCTCCCTCTTCCTCCCTCCTCCTCCCTCCTCCTCCTCCTCCTTTGGGGGGTGCCCTGGGGTGCCCTTAGGGGGGGTGCCCTTAGGGGTGCTCGGGAGGCTTCCTGGGCCTCCCTCGAGGCCGCCCGCGGACGACGTCTCGGGCCTTTTCGGGCCGTGGTGAGGGCAGACTGCCAGATTGACTCCCTCCTCCTCCTCCCTCCCCTCCTCCCTCGTCCCCCCCCTCCTCCTCCTCCTCCCCTCCTCCTCCTCCCTCCTCCTCCCTCCTCCCTCCTCCTCCTCCTCCTCCTCCTCCTCCTCCTCCTCCTCCTCCTCCTCCCTCCTCCTCCCTCCCCCCCCCCTCCTTTTCCTCCTACCTCCCTCCTCCTCCTCCTCCTCCTTCTCCTCCCTCCTCCTCCCAGGCCGGTTTTGGCCAGGACCCGTCTGGAGATCCTTCTGGAGCCATCGTGGGCGAAGCAGGCAGCGCACGCAACGCTCGGCGGCACGGGCCGGAAGTGCTCCCATGGGAGCCCGTGGGGGCCCGCGCGTGCCTGCACAGAGGGGGGTGCCCGAGTGCGAGGCCCAGCCCACGGGCCAGCACGGCGGTGCGCCCGGATTCGCAAGGCGAGTCGCCTGGCAGGGGGCCCACTCGTGTGCTCTCGTGAGTTCCGTCGTTGTGTGTGTGTGTGTGTGTGTGATCGTTTTTTCGATTCCGGGGATTTGCCTCCTCGCGGCCTCGTTCTGAGGCTGCGCCCCCCTTTTCCTCCCTCCTCTTCTCTGGTTAGTTCAAGCTTCGCGCGGCCCGCTTAGCTTCGACCGGAAGAGGTGCGCGCTCGACCCGTGGATCAAAAAAGTGTGTGTGTGTGTGTGTGTGTGTGTGTGTGAAATCGTTCTTTATGCGCTGCTTTGCCGATCGGCGCGGCCCCCCCCTCTTCCCTCTTTCCTTCCCGCCCAATGCCGGAACGCCGAATAAAGAAACGCTCACTATCGTGTTTGGTGGATTTCCTGATAGGGGCCATGAAGCTCGTGAGGGTGTGCCAAAATGTGGCGGGGCAACCATGCGAGCGCTGCCACTGGGGCCTTCGAGCATCTGCGAGGAAAATTAACGGAAGGTGGGGGGCCACCAACAGGGGCCACTAGGACCTTCGGTGGAGCTCCCTGTGGGGCCACGAAGCGTAAGAGAGGTGTGCCGAAATGGCCGGTGGGACCGCATGTGAGTGCTGCCATTGGAGCCTTAGGTGGAGCTCCCTATGGCATAGGTGGCCACGTCACGTCTGAGGCGATCGCCGGATTTGAAGGTGGAACCCCATGCGGGCGCTGCCACTAGGGCCTCCGGTTGAGCTCCCTGTATGCGGCGTGTGAGCGGTGCACCGAAATTGCGGTCGGAAGCGCAGGTGTACGCTGCCGTTGGGGCCTTTGGTGGAGCTCCCTGTGGGGCAACGAAACGTGCGAGGGGTGCACCGAAACGGAGGGTGGAGGCACCTGCGGGCGCTGCCAGTGAGGCCATCGGTGGAGCTCTCTATGGGACCACGGACCGTTTGAAGGGTGTGCCGACATGGAGGTGGAACTGCATGCGGGCGCTGCGCTGCCACTGGGGCCCTCAGTGGAGCTCCCGATGTGTCCACGAAACGTGTGAGGGGTGTGCTGAAATCGAGGGTGGAAACGCATGTGGGAGCTGCCTCTGGGGCCTTCGGTGAAGCTCCCTCTGGGGCCGCGAAACGTGTGAGAGATGTGCCGACATGGACGGTGGAACTGCACGCTGGCGCTGCCACTGGGGTCTTCGGTGGGGCTCCCTGTGGGGCCACGAAGCGTGTGAGGGGCGAGCCGCCATGGGGGAGGAACTGCATGCGGGGGCGCTGCCACTGAGGTCTTCGGTGGACCTCCCCTTGGGGCCACGAAACGTGTGAGGGGTGTGCCGAAATGGAACTGCATGCGGGCCCTGCCACTGGGGTCCTCGGTGGAGCCCCCTATGGAGCCACGAAGCGTGTGAGCGGTGTGCCGAAATGGAGGTCGGACAATGCAAGGACGAGGACTTTGATATTGCAAAGCTGTTTAACACTGATGGTGTGGAAATTGAGGCTGCTGTAGCATCCAGGAAATGGCGCAAGTGGGTACGTCGCATTGTTGCAGAACAGACGTCGGAAAGGACGAAGAGAGCTACAAGCATATTCTCACAGCCCTGGCAGAGAACACGAAAGTTTTGGACCAACTGCCGCCAGTTGTGCTGACGCTTGTTGGGGAAGCCACCGCAGACCGCAAGACGTGGCAACAATCTTTGACAGAGCTTGGTAAGGTCAAGTTTACTGCAACGCCGGAGCGAGTGAGTCGATTTTCCGAGGTCGTGGAGCAGAGCCGGGCCGCAGCCAAAGCAGATGTTCTGGATGGACAGGTCAGGGGATTGCCAGATTTCGCAACGTTCGCGGATCAGCTGAAGAGGCTGGCTTCTGACACCGTGCCGGGGCCGGATGAATTCTTAGGCAAGTCGTGGATTTATGCACCTCATTGGATGACACGCTGCATCTATGTTCTGTTCTGCCGAAGGTGGATGAACATCGAGTGGGGGGAATCAGAAGTGGCTACGTGGAAGGAGTTCGTACTCAGAGGATTCAAGACAGTCTCCCAGCCGACATCCTTCAAACAATATCGTTGGTTAGGGTTGATTGATCATTTATTCAAGTTGTATTCTGCCACGAACCATGCTGTCGTGGCGCGCTGCGTGCGCAAACCTCAGCGTGCGAACAGCTACGGCTAAAAGTGGTTCACATCAGTCGATGATATATTCGGAGTGTCGTTCGAAGCCTCCACTTAGGCGCAAAGATGGAGGGATGCGAGCTTGACCATTTGTTCGCAGGACGTTTTGACTGCCTTCGATTCCGTTGAGCACGATTCCGCCTTGGAGGTATACCGCCAATGGGGTGCTTCTCCACGTCAGCTTCTTGCGATCGCAAGAGACATGACAGATGTGCAGGTGAAGCTGCGCATTCCAGGCGTGTCTGAGTCCGACCAAATACCCATGAGCAAAGCTTTGCAGACGGGCGGGAAGTAGCAACCTAACATCTTCGTATTCATGTTCGATGCCGTGCTAGATTTTCTTGAAGGCGAATGTCAGGACGTCGGGATCGGTTTTTGCTTGAAGACTACTGGCCAACGGATTGCCAGCCGGAACTTTGTCGACAATTTCGTTTTGTTCGCGGACGGTTTGGACCTGGCACGATTCATGATTTCAGCGGTCACGACGCTAATTCGCAGCAGGTGCGGCTGGTCATTGAAACCCGACTCCTTCGAGCTCCTCATGGAGAAGCTGAATCCCGGCAGCGGGCATCGGGAGGTTGAAAATGGAACTGAGACCTTCCGGTATGCCATTCGCTCTTCTCTTGTTGCCCTAGGTGGTCACATTGTTTCGGATAGCCCTGTACAATCACTCATGCAGTGCAGATTCTCTGCAGGCGAGAAGGCGTTCTACAAATGCATCCAGCATTTTACAGGCAAGGCGCCCGTGACCTTGAAATTGAGCGCTTTCGGGGCGGTTCCCGGGGCAGTGGCTTGTTTTCTGTGCCCCATAGTGCCTTGCACGGGATCGTTTTTTTGGACGCTGTTTGTTGGGAGCGGAAACTGCTTCGTATTGCGTTTCGCCTCAAGCCTTCGCCGGGCGAAGGACGTATGCAATATTTCAAGAGAGCGGCTACGCGGCTGGAGCAGTGGATGCAGCACTGTAGGTATAAGCATATTCATGTAGCTATTCTCGAGAGGGTCTACACCCACGTCTGGCATGAGAAAACGACGGCAACTCAGTTAGCATCCGTACGCGAATATCGGGATTCGCCACTTTGGGAAAACGAGCAAAGCCCTTGTAGGAACCACGCGTAAACGGGAAGACGAACTGGTACATTCTCGCAGTGGGCCGCAGATTGAGTTTTTGACATTGTGTGTAAGTGTTCGGGGTATACATTGGCGGTGCCGCTTGGACCAATGTGAAACTGTAGTTGAGTGGAAACTTTGTAAACGGAGCTTCGTGGCAGAGGCGTGTGCCTGTCTTGGGCTCCCTATTCTTTATGCGTGGCAGTGCGCGAGCGTCGCGAGCTCGACCGCGCGCGTTTTCAGCCCTTTGCAGAGGCTACAACGGGGCGGTTTGCGGTTGCAGAATTCAGAGAAGGCGCAGTGAGAGTTCATGTAGACAACGAGACCGTGGCTGGCTGGATGAACTTGGATCGGCGAGTCGATAATCCGTTTTACGAACCCATGGTCACAAGGATGCGCCAGTCGGTGTCTGACATGTATTCAAACCGCTTTGACTACAAGGGCGGATACCTGAGCTGCCATGACAGACGGCCGCGCGAGCTGAACAAACAGGCCGATGTGGTTAGCAATTGGGCATTGGACGACCGGGCGGACACCGACTATTGCGACATCCAGCTGATCGTGTCGAAGTTGACAGCGCGCCACGCTCTGCAGATCTAGTCGGACGGCGGCTTCGACGGCGCATCTGGCGCAGCGTTCTTTGTGGTCGTCTGCAGCGAACATGTCGACGGTGAGTGGCGGCCCGACATATGCGGATATAGGGGAATCTGGTTGTATGAAGCATTGTGGGCATTCCACGCCGAGATGGTAGCAGCGGAGGCGGCCATCACATGTGCAGTAACACTGAGCAAACTCATACAATGACCTTTGATTCGTTTCACTAGTCGTAAGACCTGATCGCCGACCAGATTCTGGGATATTCCTTGCAACGAAAACTGCATGCGGGCGCTGCCCCAGGGGCCTTTGGTGGCTGCTCTTATCGGACCACTGAACGTTTGAAGGCTGTGCTGACATGGAGGTGGAACTGCATGCGGGCGCTGCGCTGCCACTGGGGCCGTCAGTGGAGCTCCCGATGTGGCCACGAAACGTGTGAGGGTGTGCCGAAATAGAGCTGCATGCGGGTGCTGCCACTGGGTCCTTCGGTGGAGCTCCCTATGGGGCCACGAAGCGAGAGAAGGGTTCACCGACATGGGGATGGAACTACATGCGGGCGCTGCCGCTGGGGCCTTCGGTAGGGCTCCTATGGGCCACGAGCGACGCATCATTTGCGGTGGGAGGCAAGGCATTTGCATACATCTTGTCTTGCCGTCACTACTTTCAACGCGCCCATTATTTTTACTGTCTCAACATGCGATGGCAACTGCCGTTTCGACTCATCTTGCTTGGGTCGTGGACAAAGGCCTCGTACTTGAATATTCTGTCTCTTAGGAGGCCTCCTGGGAGGCCTTTTGGAAGTCACTTGGGCGATTTGTTTGGGCCTCGCGGGTGTATGCTGGATGTCTCGAGGATCTTCATGGGGGTAAGGGTTCGAACTCTTGGTTCGGGCTCCCCCTCGTGGTATTCTTGGGGCCGTATTTGGGGGTCTCGTGGACCATCATAGGGAAGTGTTCTTGGCGTGTTGTGCCTCGTGGGGCGCTCTTAATCTCGAAGGACCGAGAATGCCCACGTCATAAAAAACGTGCGTTTCAATAGTTTCGCCCCCAAGATTACCCTAGTGGCTCCACGGGCCCTGTGGCCATGTGAGGCCATGTGCGACGTTTTGGAACCCCAACCACGTTCCTGAGGCCGTTGAACCAGTCACGCGACGATTTCCGGAAGCGCCCCAGAGCGCCCAGAAACGCCCAGAAACGTTTGGGATTCGGGGCCCTAGGCTTGTAACCACCGTTCTTGATGCAACGTGTTCGAAGAGACCTGATGGCACTCCACTTTTTCCTCCACTTCTTCATCATTGTCCTGCTACCATTTTCGTAATTTTCTCGTCCTCTTCCCGCCCCGCATCCTTTTCCGCCCCTCCCATCCTTCTTCTCCTCCACCTTCCTCCCTTCTTTTTGGCTTCAGCCCTTTCTCATAACACTTCCTTCTTCGATCACCTTGCATCCCGTCCCTTGTGCCCTCCTCCCGTCCGCGAGGTGCAACACCGCATCTTTGCAGGACATCCCGGTCGATGGTTTCGACACTATTAGGGGCGTCGCTGATATACTCGCGGACATGGCGGCCGACAAGGGTGGATTTACTTCACCAGGTCCGGACATGGGTAATTGCAGTGGTGCTGTCCCTATTAATGGTAATTGCGACGGCACGAAGAATTGCGAAGCGAACGACGCTTTGCTTTCCATCAAGAGCAAGCTGCTGACGGAGAATATTTTCAGGTGTTATATTAGCTTCCTCCTCGTCTTCCCCTCCCCTCCTACCCGTTCCTTCTCGTTCAGATCGCCTTCTTCCTCCTCCTCCTCCTCCTACTCCACCTCCACCTCCACCTCCACCTCTATCTCCTCCTCCGCGGCCTCCGTTGGTCTGCGGCGTGATGTGTTGAGTGTCCTCGGGAGTGATGCAGACGTCGGTGGTTGGATGCATTGCTTTGACGCCCATGGTCTCGATGACGTCCCTTACGTACTTGCACGTCGTCCTCGCCTCCGAAGGCATGATCAGGTTGTAGCCTGGCGCCGTGCCCAGGTGTATGGAATGAAGCAAGTTCCTCCGTCGTGCTGGACGTGGTTGTTCTGGACTGTCTCGCGCTGCCCTGCTTCGAAGGCTCGGCACCTGGTGGCCTGTTTCGTGTAAGCGCAGTGGATCTGCTTCCACTCCTTCTGGTTGTGGCCCTTGCCAGCACCAATATGAGTGGGTCCCGCTCTGCAAGCTGTGTTGGCCCTCTCAGGGCTCGTTTCGATTCCTCCGTTTCGATTCGATTCGATTTCGGTGGCTTCCGATTCCGACTCGATTCGACTTCGGATTCCGATTCGGACTCCGATTCCTGGTTTGAGGCATCGTAGCCTGCCGATTTCCGCCGGTTCGTCTTCTCCTGACTCGGCTGCCGATCTCCGTCGATCCGATTCATTTCGGTCGCCGAACCGACTTGTCGATTCGATCCTGGGCTCTCCTGCACCCAGCATGGGTGCTGGTCGATCCCGTGGTCGAACACCCGCCCGTTTTGTCCACGTCTGGCATGTCCCCCTGCAGGAGGAGTAGTCAAGAATGGTCAAAGAAGAGGATTCGTTTCGATCGCCGAGCCGACTTATCGATCTGATTCTGGGCTCTCCTGCCCTCTCCCATGGTAATGTTAGCAGGGGCCGGGTCTTCCCGTGTCCCTTGTATCTGGCATGTCCCTTGTCCGCATCGTGGCCGTCCTTGTAGTAAGTCGGGCCTGCCCCTCTACAGGAGGAATGTTTAACAATAGTCAGAAAATAGTCTGGGGACGATTGTTTGATTATTTGTTGACCATTTTGGGGTATTTTTTGATTATTAATCGCTTCGCTCATTCCGCAGGCCCTGGAGCGGTATTTGGGGCCTCTTGGGGCCGTCTTGGTGGCTTCTTGGGGGCTTCTTGGGAGCGTCTTGGGGCTCCTTGGCGGCGTATTGGGCTCCCCTGGGGCCTCTTGGGGGGCTCTTGGGGGCCCCATGGGGCGGGAGGGGGGGTAGTCGTTGGCAGCCCCCCCCTCGGAGGCCACGATCCTCGTGAGAGGTGGCGAAAAATAGCCTCCCCCCTGGGGATCGCCTGGGGGTCAGCCGGGGATCGGCCGGGGTACTTGTCGTCCGGGGCCCCCCAGGGGCCGCCCCGCGCGCGCGAACTAGAAATATTGTTAATTAGTTACCGGAGATCTTAGCACGCCTTTGGCCTGTTGGGCCGGCGAATTATGTCTCCCTCCAAAATCCCCCTGTAGGGGGACAGGCCCGATTTAATCCTTGTACTTGATGACGTTATGGTAGTTGGGGGTTACTCTCGGGCACCTGAGCCAGTGCGGGCCCAAGAACATGCAGTGTCCAGAGTGGTCGTAGAAGTCTTGCCTCGGTGCCTCCGCCATGCGTTCGTGGACCTTGCCTTGCCCTCCTGGGTCGTCTGCTGGGAGGTACGCCAGGGTCGTGTGGTGGTCGTAGAGCGCGTTGCTGTAGCGGTTGGCCAGTTTTGACGCTAGCTGGGTCGGGTCCCAGTAGACCGCGATGTTGTTGATGATGATGCAGCTGCTGCTGCTGCTGCTGCTGATGATAATTATGTGCTGATCATGTCGATGATGATGTGATACTGATGGTGCTGATAACGATGATGATGATGATGATGATGATGATGATGATGATGATGATGATGATGATGATGATGATGATGATGATGATGATGATGATGATGATGATGATGATGATGATGATGATGATGATGATGATGATGATGATGATGATGATGATGATGATGCTGATGCTGATGCTGATGCTGATGCTGATGCTGATGCTGATGCTGATGATGAGGATGAGGATGAGGATGAGGATGACGATGATGATGATGATGATGATGATGATGATGATGATGATGATGCTGATGGTGCTGATGATGATACTAATGATGATGCTGCTGCTGCTGATGATGATGATGATGATGGTGATGATGATGCTGATGGTGCTGATGATGATACTAATGATGCTGCTGCTGCTGATGATGACAATTATGGTGGTGGTGATGATAATGATGATGCTAATGATGCTGATGATGCTGATGATGATGACGATCAGCATCATCATCATCATCATCATCATCATCATCATCATCATCATCATCATCATCATCATCATCATCATCATCATCATCATCATCATCATCATCATCTCGTGTACTCGGTGGCGAGCTGCTTGGGTGTCACTTGGTACTGCGAGTTATTTTTGACTGTCCCCCTGCATAGCTCGGCGGTTCCGACCTCCAGTCTTCGGTCCTCGTTGGGGATGCAGCTTAGGGGGTAGTGTGGGTCGCCGTGCATGCTCTGGTATCCAGTGCTGCATGTCTTCAGCGGTGGCAGGCTCGCGCCCTGAAATCATTCCGGTGCATTCTCGGGTCGCCATGGGTTGCCGATCTGCACTATGGCCCTGATGCTCCCGGCCTTGTATGATGGTTGGTGGAGATACACAATCCCTGAAGCACGAAAAGTGCGTCGGGCTGGGCGGGCCCTGGGGCCGTCGTGTCTGCCGACTCGATTCGACGCGAGTGACGGTCAAGTACCGCCGAACCGACGTGGTCTGCAGCCTGCAGGGCGCGTGGCCTTTCCTCGGTGTCTTCTTCGACGACGCGTGTGCAGGTCTGGCGCGGGCTGCCCTGGCCTGGGACCGATCGAAGGACTTCCTGGATCACGTCGTGCCAGGATTCGGCAGCAGGACCTTCGGCCACTTGGGATGACGCGAGCGGCGCGCAGATCATCGCGCAGACGCGGCAACGCCCAGATATCTTCGAAGCTCTGCGCCACGTATCCTACATGCTTTCAGCCGCCGGACATTCGTGCCATGCGTCTATTACGCGGCCAGAATCTGTGGGCGATTGGCCGGGCTGCACCCGCAGCTAAGTCATTTGGTGGGCCCCTCAGAGTCCACGTGATATACAGCAGCAGACTATCCCTGGCGGCGTCAAGTTCGACGCCCGTGTTCACATCGGCGAGCAGTGGGGGCTCGCATCGTCGATTTCAGTTTTTGGTAGCGAGACGCTAGTGCCAGTAGGCGCGGGAGAATATCCAGATGGGGCGCTCGATGACTATGCCGCCGACGTTCCAGAGGGCGCTGCAGGCGCCGCTGGGGGGGGGCCCCCAACGGCGCTGTCGGCTATGCTCGAGGAGGCCATCGGTGACTTTTCTTGCCGCGCCCAGCGGGTGACGTCGGCAGCTTGGCGCGCAGTCAGGGGGGCAGCAGATCTGACCCAGGGGCGGGAGGAGCTCGACAGTGAACAGATTATTTACGCTGCTGTCGAGCATGCAGCGGCCGGAGTTGGCCGCCAGCCACCGGAGTGGCCCCGGCGCTTCGATGAACGGCGACAGCGTCGGGGCATCTACGCGCAGCGCCACTGCTACCTGCGCTGTGCAGCCCTGGACTACTACGCCGCGCTAGAGGAGGAGCGCGAAGGGTGAATGCACGTGGAGTTCTACTGGGGCCCAGGGGTGCGCGAAGCATTCCTGAGCTTCAACGATGAAACGTCCGGCAACGACGTTGTCGCCATCTGGGTCAAGTGCAAGCGTTTCGGGGGTTGGCCGGTCATGGGCGCCTGGGGCGTCATGAGTTCCAGGCGCGTCTTCCAGTAGAAGCGCCAGGGTGGGCCTGAGAGCGAGACCGCGAGGGCCGCCCGGTGCCGCGCGGCGCTCAGAGGCTGCCGCGAAATCGGCGCCGGAACCCTGGAGACGTTCGCGGTGGCAGCGAAGCGCGCGTCGCAGCGCGCGCTGTCCTCGGGGGCGGCGCGTCGGCCGGGCCGGCCGGGTCTGCGTCGCCGTGGGCGTCGAAAGGGCTTTCTTGCAGGGCATGACCTGTGCCGAGTCTCAGGAGCAGGGAGAAGCACCTCGCGAGGTGAACCTCGCCCTGCTGCACAGCAGTGCAGCCATTCTCTGGTAGGCACCAGGCTGCGAATCCTTTGACGAGCGGGCCGAGTGCCCGAGCTGCGTCATGCCAGGAGCGGGCAGCAAGGGGGCGCCCCGGGCCGCCTCCATGAAGCCCCCCTGGGTCGCGCGTTCGCCGTGCAGAGAGCAGCGCCAGGCCTGCCATGTGGCGCCTGGGGCTTGCGGTCAAGCGCGAGGCGTCTGGTACATGTGTTGCCGGCGACTCGAAGGTAGTGTTCATGCTGTCCAAACATGTTGACGATCTGAAGATCGATGAACGCCTGCGCCGACTGCGGGGTGCACCAGCGCCGCAGCGCCGACGGCGCAGCGGTCTTCGACCAGGGCGAGTACATCGACGCCCTGGGACCGATCAGGCACGGCGACCTGGTCATGGCGAAGGCCGACGAGCAGTCGCGCGGGCAATCGTGTGCAATAAACCCCGCCGTCGTTATGGTGAGTTTGTTCGGTCGTTGCCGCGCGTGTAAGAATTTGCGCGCTATTGTTGGCCGTGCGGGATACTGTTTAGTTGTTGTGCTTCCGAACGGATGATATTCACCGTGGGCCGGGTGGTGTCGAGCATCTTCGTGCAAGGGGTGTGATGCAAAGTCGCGTGGTTTTGTTTCGAGCTGTCTCACCGTCGGCTTCGTTGTGCCATTGGAAAAGTTGTTGATGGTTTCCGTCCCTGTATGGCGATGAAGACGGCGGAGGCGTCAGAAGTGGCCGCCGCGGGGTGGAGTTATTCCACCGGTGTTCTCGGTCCCGCTCAGTCAAAAACCCGCGCAACGGGTAAGTAGTTTTCCATTGCGAATCAGAAGGTTTATTCATGACCCTTTTTGGTTAATCGCTGGGTGGCCCACTTCGGCTAACGTGGTGGCCATCGACGAGACCATGGCCGAGGCCCTCTTTGAGGGCGACTTGGCCTCGGCCCTTTCTGCGATTTCGCGGCCGCGTTCCCGTCCGCAGGACAAAACATGTTGCGCCTATCATTTGCTTGTGTGGGTTGGCCCGATTTAGAATCTACTGCTCAGGCCGCTCGGCCGGCCGGGCCTTAGAACGCGCATCAGAGCGCGCGCGCGGGCGATTGGGCCGCGGTCCTTTCCAGGTTCGCGGGGCGCACTTCATCATCAGCGGACCTTCTTTTTCGAGTATTCCCCAGTGTCAGGTCCATCGATCATCATCAAGGAAGCAAGTCGCCCCGTTGCGGGGGTTTTAACCGTCTTAGCTGCGCGCGCAAATTGGCGCCCTCGCCCCGGAGTGGAGCTGCCTGACCATTAACACCAATGTCAAATACCTCGGAGAGGTTATCGGGCTTGGATGCGGGACTTCATCATGGAGCACGCTTTGTTCGAAATATCTTGACCGAGCTCGTGTCTGGGGTGGTCTGGGTTTTGGGTTCTTCATTGCCATGCAGGCGTACGACGTCTTCATCTGTTCAGTCCTGTGCTTTGCGGGGCAGGTCGCCGCGCTCCCTGCTGAATTCGTGGGCGTCGACAAGCAGGCGTGTACCTTTCTGTTCCGTGGGCCGGGCAGTTTGACAGCGCCAGGGTGTCTTGCCCACCTGAATGATCTCAAGTTCCCCGCAGACATCGTCGATTTGCTATCCCAGTGCTTGGCCTCCCGTGCGCATGTTTTGCACCGCGAAGATGCTTCCAATGGAAGTTTACGAGTAAACGAACGCGCGCAGAGACTACGTGCTGCAATTCATCGACAAGCAGGCCAGACCAGGATGCGAGCGCTGCTGCCACCCAACCGCGGTGCATTGATGTTCTTCGCTCATCGTTTCTGTCTTTGCTCGACGCGTGCGGGCACGCTGCGCAAGCCAAGGCTGGAAGGCAGCCGCGTGCTGCGACGCGATTGCGTGACCGTCGGGGCGATGCCTCCCGCCATTTCCGCCGGAAGCGGGGTCGGTGGCGCCAGCTTGTTTTGCCAGGGGATAAACCCGGGCGTTTCTTCGATCGCATGCAGGACATCGCGGCGATGGTTCCGTCACGGGTGCTGGCGGTCGTCATGCGTTCTGCCTTCAATGTATTGTCCACGTCAAGTAGTTTTCAGGGTCGCGGTGGCTGCATTTCTGGTTACAGCTGGCGCGACGACAGCATTGAACATTCTGTGATTTTCGCGTCACTTTATCAGCTGTGCTCGAAACGTTGGCGCTTCGATTTCCCACCAAGTCTGGACATATTGGTCGGCTTTCTGTGCGTACGTCCGTGCGTGCATAGTGTGCCAGTTCAATTGCGTGAAGAGGGTGTCGTTGCAAACGCCGCGGCGCTGCGTGCCATCGGTGTCTACGCCTTTCACAAGTTGCGCGCCGCTGTCACGCATAGCGTGGTCCCCCGTGCCGGTTTCGACGGCGCGTTCGGGGAGTATGGTCGCGAGGGCGCCGGGGGTATCCGTGGGCCACAACGCTCGTCGCAACCGCGCGCAAAAACTTTGGGGATGATCGGCCACTGCAGTCCTCGTTTTTCCCTTCCTGGCTCCTAGTCGTCGTCGTCGTCGTCGTCGTCGTCGTCGTCGTCGTCGTCGTCGTCGTCCCCTTTCTCTCCCTGTCCTCGCCTGGGCCTGGTCCGCCCTGTCGTCTCACGTGGCGCCCCAGTTCATTGGCACGAGCGGCAGATGTGTGTCCGTTCGGCCTTGGGCCGAGCCCTGCAATGAGATACTTTCATTTCTGTTCGTCTGGCCTCTCTTTCTACTGTCCTCTTTCTCCTCCTTTCTACTGTCTCTCTTTCTACTGTCCTCTTTCTCTGTCTCTCTTTCTACTGTCCTCTTTCTACTGTCCTCTTTCTACTGTCCCTCTCTTTCTACTGGTTGTCTGGCCTCTCTTTCTACTGTCCTCTTTCTCCTCCTTTTTCCGCCTCGCTTCCATTCTTGTGTTGGCCGCCGGTGGCCGAATGGGGCTACGACACATGTCCGTGCGCACGCTGCCCATTGGCTCCGCGTTTCTCCTCCTTGTGCCTCCTCTTCTGAAGGGGTCCTGGGACACACAAACAAATGCACACAAACAAACATATTCCCATTTTTTTTGCATATTTTCTGGGTTTTTGTCTTCCCCCCCACTTTCCATATTTTCCAGTATTTTCTGTGGAAGCGACGATTAATTGTGTCTGTGTGTTTTTTTCCCTCCTGATCTTCCTCCTCCTCCTCCCCCTCCGTGCACGTCAACATCTGGGCAGTAATTGTCAGGGGTAGCTGCTGGTGTCGTCATGCTGTCTCCCAGGCCAAGGTTTTCTTGCACGAGTTTGCCTCCTGGCGTCCCAGGTCTGTTCGGTATCTCTCTGGTTCGCAACCTGGGTACAGATAGCCGGGGCGTCGAATTTAGTTTTTTTCCCTGACTGTGCAGGACACTCCGGGGGAAATCCAGACTTCAGCAGCCGTCAATCGGTCTGAGCTCGGCATTCGCTGTCACGACGCACTCTCCTAAGCACTGGTGGGGATCAGTCCCGCACGTTTGGTGAGGAAGGAACTGGCTTTCAAATGCAACCGTTTTCTCGCTCGTGCCGTACAACGCCAGCCTCGCCCCGTTGTTTTTCATTCAGCCTTCGGCGTGTGGCGGCATCCTCGTTTTGGTGGAAGCATGTTGTCCGCTCCCATCCTTCCCTCCAAGAAGCACGATTTGTTGCCTATTTGAGGCATTTTTGGTTTATATCTTTGCATTGGCCAGTGCGCTGTCCTCAGAGCTAGGTCCAACATCTCAAATTCCCCTTTCTCCTCCTGTTCCTGTTGCTCATCCTCCGCATCGCGTCATCTTCCCTCCTTTCTTTCGGACGCCTCCCTCTCCGTCCCTCCCTCTCCTCCTCCCCTTTCCGTCCCCTCACTTTCCTCAGGTGTGATCTCTGGACGATTGATGACGTTACCGAGTGCGACATCAAGGATTTAGACCCCACTGATGACACACTCACGGACGCCGATTGGTGCGCCAGAACAGATTCAGACGGCAGTTTGACCAGACAAGTCTTAGAACGGACGTGCGATCTGTCTACCTTTGTGACATACGTGCAAGACTTTGATATACGCATCGACGTAGCAATCCGTCGCGTGGATCACGTCAGCAACACTGTCGTATCTGCCATCGGGACGGACATGCAGGGCCTTGTTGACACCCATTTGATAAACCCTTTGATTGATGTCACAGATGTTGTGACATGTGGTTATCTCGGAGTCACGTATCGTGAGATTGTCTACGGACTCTGCTATCAGGGCGTGAACGGTTTGTCGAGCGTGAGCCAAGTCTATGTCGCCCTGGGATTCGCCGTGCTACTATTGATTTTAGTGATGGACGCGCTGTGGATGAGGACGTACATGAGGGAGCGCGGTGAGTTTGGTGGCGAGGACGACGACGATCCCATGACCGAAGGCCCCACGTCGAAGAACCGTCCGAAGGGTGTCAAACTCGGGAAGCTGACGGTGCAGTCTGGCGAAACCGAATGAGACCAGCGTCTCCTCCTGATGATTGTCAGCTATACGCCACCACCAGCCCATGCCAGGCCCATCCTGTCTGCATGGAGACAAGATGTCCTGCGGGAAGGCGTCCTGGGTTCCAACTCGCCGTTTTCGGTCTCATGGGTCCTCCTCGGGCATCGGGCCTGGCAACAGCAACTCCAGGGTCGGTACCATCGCAATGGGTACGGAAAGAATGGGTTCGAAGACCGACAGTAGTACCTGTTCATTTTGAACAGTCGACGGCGAGGGAGGGGTGGAAATGAGAAGGAGAAGGTCTTCTCAGAAGGCTCGGAAGCCCCCCCCGGCCTTCCGAGACGTTTCCTAAGCCTTCCCCGACGATAGAAAATTTATCAGAAGGCGCGAGGGGTTCTAAGAAGTCCCTCAGCCTTCTGAGAAGGCCTTCTCCTTCTCATTTCCCACCCTCGCTCGCCGCCGAAACAGGACTCGCTGTCGGTGTCGCAGCGGATGTTCCCCCTGTGAGACAGAAGGCCTCCTGCCCAGCAGCGGCCGCTTCCGATTCTGGTCAGTGTTTGTTTTTGGGCATCGTACCCGTCTTGTCTGTACCCGCTCCGTGCGTCCAAAGGGGTGCATAAGGGATCCAGGGGCAAACCTCTACTTCTGGAGCCAGTTTCCGTCAGGATCTCTTTCGCCGTGCCGGATCTCGCGCCCCAGGCTGAGGTTGGTGCATAGGTTCTGCCTGGCCTGGGCCAGGACGGTCTGATGCCGGTCGATGGCCCAGGCCGGGCCTGGCCAGTGCCAGCTGTGTTGCACAGCTGCCGATGTACGACCTCCTCGCGGGACGCACTGAGCCCTCGGTGCTTGAGAAGTGCCCACGGCGGCGCAGTCTCCGAGTGCGGCGCAGACTCGGCGGAGCGGTGGCCCGTACTGTTTTTCCCACTGGCTCTCTTCTCGAAGAGCAAGCCGGCCATACGAGCGTTGTGTAGCTCGGTGCGTGAAGGGCTGCGCCAGCCATCTGTCCCTTCTCGCCTACTCGTCCTCATCCGCTTTCTTTTCTCTCGTGATGTTTTTTTTCATCCTCCTTCCTCCTTCTCCTCCCCGTCCTCCTCCAGTACCGCTCCCCTTCCTCCTCCTCCTCCTCCTCCTCCTCCTCCTGATCCTCTGCGTCATCCTCCTGTCCCCTCTCCCCACCACTCCTCGTCCTGGCCATTCCCCGCTTTTCTCGTCTGCGCCCTGTCCATACTCCTCCTCCTCCTCTTTCTCCTCCCCATGTTCCTAATTATCCACAAGGCTTACGGCATTCTGCCGGTCCCCAGAAGAGGATATGGGCGTTTTCCAATTTCGATGTTGCCGCTTCCCGCTGTGCTGCCTGCCGCTGTGCTTCCCGAAGAAGATAAGTCCGACTTGCTCTTATCTTCCTCTGCGTCTGTCGCGGAGCCACGGCCTCCTGGAGCCTTGTCAGGGCGCCTTGAGGGCTTGGGGGGCGCTCTTGGGGGCTTCTTGGGGTCCTCTTAGGTGCGTGTCCGGGTCTTTGGTGCTATCCAGGGTCGATCTCGATCCGATCGATCCGATTCGACACCGATTCCACCTGGCCCGATTCGATTCCGATGTGTCGGCGATCCGATGCGGCCCGATGCTTACATGGCGCTGCTGTGTATGTTGTTGCAGCCGATCTGATCCGGTTTCGATTCCGTGCCGATGCAGCCCGACCCAGTGTACATTTCGATTCGACCCGATTTTCTGATTCGATGCTGACTGATCCTACCATCTTGTGGGGAAGGCTCCCGAGTCTCTGCGAGTTCCCTCTCTTGGGCCTCTCTGGGGCCCCTCTTGGGGCCCTCCCGAAGGCATTTTGTTGCCGTCCTGTGGGCGTCTTGGGCCGTCTCAGGACCCTGTTGGGCCGTGTCTGGGCCCTCTTGGGCCGTGTCTTGGTCCCCTTGGGGACCTCCTGGGCCGTCTCGTGGGCGTCTTGGGCCGTCTCAGGCCCCCTTGGGCCGTGTCTGGGCCCCCTTGGGCCGTATCTGGGCCCCCTTGAGGACCTCCTCTGGGCCGTCCTCCCGGGCCAGTCTCGGGGGCCTCAGGGCGCTATCATTTCTGAGCCTTTTTGCCTGAAAGGGTGGGCCGCTTGGCATCGCTCGGACGTGTGCATTTTTCCTTTGGCGAGGACCATCGAGGAGCATCCTTGATCATTTGGCGAAAAAACCACGCAAGAAACCAAAAAAAAAATACACAGCGAATGGACGTCCGAGCGATGGCCAGTGTGGGGGGGGATTGCGAAAGCTGCTGCGCGTGGGTCGGTGTGAGTTTTGCCTCTGGGCCCGTTCCATCGATGCGCGGTCGCTCCTGGCGCCGGGAAGACCCCGTGCACACTGCTGCTTCCATGCCCTTCCCTCTCGAGTCCGCCTCTTTCGTCCGGCCCGAGATGGAAGGTCGGCAGCGACAGGGGAGGGCCACCTGCTCTGATCCCCTGATTCGAAGAGCACCTGGCGGCGAGCTTTTTCTGTGTTCCTTCGGATCTTACGGCCGTGTCCCTCCGGATCTCACGGCTCGGCTTCGAGTGCCAGGGTTCGTGCGGGACCACTGACAACGTGCCGTCCACCTCCAAGCCGCCGCTCCCCAAACTGTACAAGAGCGCGGACATTCGCCAGCCCGCGCGCCACTATGAAGTCGGCCGTGCCGAACGGATTAGGTTGCACCGACCATGCCGCCCCTATGTCGCGCACAAAATTTCAAATGCACGTGGGAAGCGTGGATGAACTTCCGAATCAGGTGACATCCATAAGAACAAATGGCGCACATCACATCGGCGATGGCATCGTGGACGTCACGACCAGCATGTGATGGAACGAGCCCCATGCATCGCCGTCAACGGTAAACCGACATACCCAGTGCTCACAGTTTCTCGGACATGGTGTAGTAATGCCAACAATGCCTCTACGTGCCTTGCTCGAGTGGCCGTGTATATGATCTACAGCGGGTGTAGATGGGTTGCTCTCAGGCACAGGTGTGATGCCGACGACATACGGCATGCCTCTTATGTGGCCATTGGGCGCGATCCGATCCAGCGCAACCTGATCGAGTGATCGAGGGTGCCAAGCAAGAACACAACCAGACGCTAACACTCCACCGCCCAGGATATCCCCATGTCCGCTGCCTCGGGGTTGCCTGCCCGGGCCTCTGCTGGTGGCGGCTGTGGACCTGCCTGCCTTGAGGGGCCGAAGGGGCAGGGCGATGCACGCATCCACCGCTCGCCAGGGGGCCCTGGGCGGCACCCTTCCAGCTGTAAGTCCGGATGCCTCCCAGCCTTCAGTCGGGCACGTCCCTCTACAGGAGGAGTGTCCCAAACTAGTAAAAAAGCATAGCCTGGGGGCGATGCTCGACTATGTTTGGCAGTGTTTGGATTATTGTTCGACTGTTTTTGATCTTCCGTCCAAGATCCGCCTTTCGGGGGGCATGCCCGCCCTAATCCTAGCCTCGGTGCAGTAACGCTCCGTCGTACCTTGAGGTAGCGGCGCGACACCGCGCCCGAGCGCCGCCTGCCCGCGCTGCTCCGTCAGTGAGGCGGCCATTCTCGGGCAGCGCGGCGACGGTGGCGCAGTACAGCAGGATCATGCCACTGATCAAGATCCTGTTCCCCCTCCTTCCTCAGTCCTCACCCTGCTCCCTCCTTCCTCCTCCGTCCCCCCTTACTCACACTTACTTCTCCGTCGATCTCCCGCCTCCCTCCTCCTCCATCCCTCCTTTCTCCTCATTCCTCTCTCCTGCCGCCCCCCTCCCTCTCTCCCTCCCTCCCTCCCATCCTCATCCATCCTCCATCCTACTGCAGAGCTCTTGTGTTGGTGGCTGTGCTTCGCAGCCAGCCTTCTAGGCGACGCAGAGCCGTACGAAGCTCGTGTCGTCGCCGCCGCATTTCCTGCGCACGGGGCCAGCGCACGATGTGATGCTTGCACGAGGATGCGCTGGCGGTCTGGTTCCCCCCCTGACGAGGGTCAGGGGTCGTTTGGTCCTGGCTCAAGGTGGACGACGTAGGGCTACGACATCTGCTGCAGCTGGTTCCGGCCCTGCCGCTTAGCAGTTTTCTCGATACATGATCGCTCCAGCCCCAGCAGGCGCCAGGATCGGAGGTGAGGGGGTGAGATCGAAGTGGAAAGGAGAGCCCCCCTACCGGGAAATCGATTTCGGTTTCGTGTTCGTGCGTGCCGCGCGTGCGGGCGAGGCGAAGCTGCGTGGGCGGGCGAGAGGAAAGTCTCCTGTGGCTGAGGCGCGGCCGGACCAAATGATTCTCCACCGGGCGGCCGGTGGCGCGCGGTGTCCCGCCGGTGTCCCGGTGGTGTCCTCTGTGGCTGAGGCGCGGCCGGACCAACTGATTATCCACCTGGCGGCCGGTGGCGCGCGGTGTCCCGCCGGTGTCCCGCCGGTGTCCCGTCGGTGTCCCGTCGGTGTCCCGATCATGATGATGATGATGATGATGATGATGATGATGATGATGATGATGATGATGATGATGATGATGGTAATGATGATGATGATGATGATGATGTTGATGATGGCGATGATGATGATGATGATGATGATGATGATGATGATGATGATGATGATGATGATGATGATGATGATGATGATGATGATGATGATGATGATGATGATGATGATGATGATGATGATGTTGATGATGATGATGTTGATGATGATGATGATGATGATGACGTCGATTGCGAGATCGATTGTGATCGGTAGTGAGACCGAATGTGAGACCGAATGTGAGATCGATTGTGAGATCGATTGTGAGATCGATAGTGAGACCGAATGTGAGATCGATTGTGAGATCGATAGTGAGATCGATAGTGAGACCGAATGTGAGATCGATTGTGATATCGATAGTGAAATCGATAGTGAGACCGAATGTGAGATTGATTGTGAGATCGATTGCGAGATCGATAGTGAGATCGATAGTGAGACCGAATCTGAGATCGATAGTGAGATCGATAGTGAGATCGATAGTGAGATCGATAGTCAGATCGATTGTGAGATCGATCGAATGAGATCGATAGTGATATCGATAGTGATATCGATAGTGAGACCGAATGTGGGATCGATTGTGATATCGATTGTGATATCGATAGTGAATCGATAGTAAGACCGAATGTGAGATTGATTGTGAGATCGATTGTGAGATCGATAGTGCGATCGATAGTGAGACCGAATGTGAGATCGATTGTGAGATCGATTGTGATATCGATAGTGAGATCGATGGTGAGACCGATTTTGAGATCGATTGTGAGATCGATAGTGAGATCGATAGTGAGACCGAATGTGAGATCGATTGTGATATCGATAGTGAAATCGATAGTGAGACCGAATGGGAGATCGATAGTGAGATCGATAGTGAGACCGAATGTGAGATCGATTGTGAGATCGATTGTGATATCGATAGTGAGATCGATAGTGAGACCGAATGTGAGATCGATTGTGAGATCGATAGTGAGATCGATAGTGAGACCGAATGTGAGATCGATTGTGATATCGATAGTGAAATCGATAGTGAGACCGAATGGGAGATCGATAGTGAGATCGATAGTGAGACCGAATGTGAGATCGATCGTGAGATCGATAGTGATATCGAGAGTGAGATCGATCGAGTGCGACGTTGGTCCCTCCCCCCCCTCACCTCCTTATCACCCGAAGGGTGGTCGTATAGGTAAGCATGTATATTGAGCTGGTTCTCCAGCCCCCCTGTGCTATCCGCCGTCTTCGTCCGCCCCGGCTGGGTCTGGCCAGGTGGAGGGCTGGTCTGCGGTGGCTTCCTCTACGGTGCGAGGAATGGAAGGGAGGGGCGGGGAACCAGCACTCAGATTGACGGATGAGTTGGTGTTCGCCGGGCCGGCTATCGCGCAGCCGACGCCAGCGCCTGCTCACCCTGCGCGTGTCGCACCAGGGACGGGAGGGGCGGGGGGAGAGAATCACAGGCAACGTTAGGGGGGGGATAGGCTCAGGAGGGCGGCATCGACCCCCGACCGCCCATTGATCACCGATTGGGATCGGATAGGCCGCCCCGAACGTGCGGATTCGCAACCGCGGGCCCATCGCCGATCTGTCGGCGATGTATCGCCGAATCCAGGTAGGACGGGGGAGAAGGGAGGTCGGGGAGGTCCTCCTCCTCCTCCTCCTCCTCCTCCCTCTCCTCCGTGGCCATATTGGCTCAAGTTCAAAGTCGGCGGCTTGAGCTTGATTGCTGCCGACGAGGAGACTCGAGCCTCTTCACCGATCCTTGCAGCTCACTAGGGCCAGCTCCGACCCACCTGCTGCAAGTTCGTCCATCAGCGGGGCATTGTCTGGGCCGCCCCAGGCCGTCAGCACGATACCAATCACTTCTCAGCGACGGCGCTCCTCAAGGGCCCGAAGAGCCCGTCGTGGGCCAACTGGGCCTGAGTGGCTGCGGGGCGTGGGCGCCTCTGGACGTCGTGCGCAAGGCCAAGGGGGTCCACGCGAAGGCGACTGGCCGGAAAGGGATTGGCGGTGCTGGAGGCGGCTCGGGAGGCTCAGGCGCCTTCAACGCCCAGCTCATCAGCATGCTGGAGGGGCTCAAGAATGAGCTGGTGGAGGTCAAGTGTGGGCTGGGCAAGGGAGCCAGTGCGCGGGGGACCTCGACGCCAACCGGTGAGGGCGGGCCAGACGAGGACAGTGCATGCCTTGCACAGATCGAGGAGCTCGAGGGCCAGGTGGCCCGTTGCAAGAAGCTTAAGATGGACCAGACTCTCATCGGCATCATGGAGGCGCAGCTCACCACCCTCCGTGCAGCTCGCCTTGCTGACAAGGCGCCGCAGGCGCCGGTGGGCACCATCGGTGAGCGCCTCGGCCGCATGCAGGCCAAGAATGAGCGAGTGACTCGTCGCTGCGACGCCGGAGAAGGCCCAGGCCGTCAAGGCGGCGGAAGAGGCGCTCGATAAAGCGAAGGCCGACCTAGAGTCCACGTTCACCGGCATCCGGCAGCTGGAGGTGGAGCTTCTGCAGGCGATGCGAAGGCTGTCCCTGAGGATGGGCCAGGGCAGCAGCGCCCTCCAGCCCGTCCCGACTCCGAGCTCCAGAACAAACACATCGAGGAGGTCCTCGCCGAGCATCCCCAAGGGCAGTCGCTGGGAGCGGGATCTGCCAAGATGCTGGAGGAGCTCCTCGGGAAGGTCCTGGAGAAGGGTGCTGCTGCTGCTGATCCTCCTGCTGCAGCGGCAGGTGCTGGTGGCCTCAACGAGCCGGCTGGCGAGGAGATGCTGGACGTCTTGGATGACAACACTGCCGCCCTGCTCAAAGAGGCCGCCAGCAAGCCTGAGGTCAAGCGAGCGCTGGCCGAGGCGCTCAGTGGCTTGCGTTTGGTCAAGCGGGCTCGGGTTCAACGACAAGCCTGGGCGGCACAGCAGCTCGACTGGGTGTGAGCATCCAGTTGGGAGGCACTCCCGCGAGCCAGGCGACCGGTACTCATCTGACCTGCGCCACGGTGAATTGCAAGTCATTTGGGACGGGCACGAAGATCGTGGATGACCTTTCGCACTCTTGTTTCATGGTTGTTTTCGTGCAGGAGCTCAAGCTGTTCGCCAAACGCCTCAAGGAAGCCTAACACTCAGTTCTCGCGAGGGGTTGGAAGATGGCCGGCGCGGGTGCGACGCTGAAGCACTCAGGGTTGAGTGGTGGGGTTGGCGTCCTTGCGCGCAAGCGTGTTGATTTTTGGTGGGACCTGGCCGAAGCCGTGATAGCGCCAGGCAGGGTGGTATGGTTAATTGGCGTGCTCGCAAAACTCGAGGGGCTGCAGCGCCGATATGCCGTGCGTGGCGGTGCCAGCGCACGTCGGCAGCTCCAGGGGCATCTCTCGAAGTTGCGTGCTGGGCTCGCTGCAGGTGGGAAGTTTGCCTTCCACTACCAGGCCCAGGCCGACTGGACTGACTGGGAGAAGGTGCTTCTGGAGCTCTGCGAGCAGCTCGGCCAGGTGGATTTGGATGCTCCTCCCTCGACCTCGCTTGGATCTGGGCTGATGTGGCGGCGGAGGGGAGGTCTTCGCTGGATGACGTCGAGCGCGATCCCTTCGACGAAGTAGGCGACGAGCTTGCTGCACCTGCCCAGGCGGGAACTTGGGGCGCATGGACGGAATCCCCATTATCCCGCATAAGACTCCGTGCTGGGTGTGCTGCTGGAGCCCCCGTCCACCCATGCAGACCTTGTTATGGCGACGTCTTCATCAACAGGTTTGGCGACGTCCGTGGGTTCGTTGACTTCATGGGGACGGTTTTTTCGCGAGTTGCTGCGCCGCTCGGGGCTGGCCCGCAGCCGCCCCAGGCGGGTCTCGGGCTGCCGGGCTACGCCTAGCCGTGCACGTTCGCCCACTCTCTGTTTGCAGTGGAGGTAGTTTGGCGCGCGCCCGCTGCGCTGGAGCGTCGGGGCGGCGACGGCGCTGCGCGCGTTGCAGGCGCTGCGCCTTGGGGTGCAGCTCGGTGCCGCATTGTTTGGGATCCTCACCATGCCCCCTCCCCCTCTGGGCCGCTCGCTGATGGCCCGCTGCTGGTTGCGACTCGCGCGCTTCAGGTTGCGGCGTCAGATGCTGGCCGAGAGTTCCTCATGGGCTAACGGGCGGGCCGCGCTGACCTGGGGGGGGGGGGGGGGGGGCGCTGAAGGCCGACCTGAAGCGGGGAGCGCCCATGCTCTACAGGTGGAGTCGCGAGCCTGGGCAGGTCGAGCCCGAGGTCGTCGCAGATGTGTCTCGGGTCCACAACCGATGTGCCGACCCTGTTGAGGTCTTGGCAAAGCGTCGCGCGGAATGCGATTTGCATTGGAAGGGCTGGGCCGACTGATGCCGCTGAGGCGCCCGTCCTAGTTGCAGGAGCTCTGCGTCGCGGGCGCCGACGTTGGTCGAGCTGCTGCCAAGTTCAAGGCTGCCACCTGCACGCCCGGGGGAGTGCGTCCTCGGCAGATGGGGTGGCAGGAATCGCTGGGCGGCGCGGCGGGCGTCCCCAATGTCACCGCTGCGACGGGTTTGGCGCCATCTTCAGAGCAGGAGGTCATGTCGGCGCAGTGCCTCAAGCCGCTCGGTGGAGGACGTCGGCCAATCGGCCATTTCAAGGCCCCGTGCAGACTGCGGGGCAAGTGCCAGCGCGGACGGCTCCGCCGCTGGCAAGGCCAGTCATGCGACCAGGGTTGTCCTCGACACGGGCGAGGGCAGGGAGGTCTCGGACTGCGCGCGGCGCTCGGCGGTGCGCTCGGAGTCGCAGGGGCGCTTATTCTTGGTGCCCCCTGGCACCGCGCGAAGGCCTCTGAGAAGGTCAACCGCCGCGAGCTGGTGGGGCTGGCCGGGCGGGGGTTTTCTCGCGCATTTCTTGCGCGTGGTGGTCAACGCTTTCTGGTGGGGGCGGCGCGTCGTCATGGGCGGGATGGTTGCGCCTGCCATCTTTCCGGACAGTGGGATTGTCGCGGGTTGTCCTGCGGCGACGCACTGCTTGGCAGCCCGCCCCATCGAGGATTCGAGGCTGCAGCAGGGGGCGCGCCAAGGCGCGTGCCTAGCAGTGCGCGTCGACGGCGCCAGCCAGGAGGCGGTCGGCGGCAGCGCGCAGGACGCCCTCGCTACTCTGGCGGCTGGGGCCAGGGACCTCGAAGCGGCTCTGGGTGTCGAGCTGGCACGCAGCAAGGGCGCGCTCCTGACCCGCTCGGTGGAGCTGACAGAGGCCGCTGCTGGCGTGGCGCATGGCGCCGGGCCTGTGCGTGGGCAGCGTGTCATGGCTGGCAAGCGGAGGCTCGCGAAAGCCGCGCGGGCCATTGCGCGGGTGGTGGGCTGCAGGGGGATATGGCGCGCGGCCGTTCTGCCGGCGGTGCTGTGGGGTGGCGAGGTCACGGGATTCGCCGACAAGGGGCCCCGCGACCTGCGGGCCAGGGCCAGGCGCTTCTACGGGCGCCCCCGCGCCAGCAGCGACGTCTTCGAGGCTGTGGTCCCGCCCTGCAGCCCGCTTGGCAAATCAGCGGTGATGGCAGTGGAACGACGTGCTGAGGAGTGGTGGCGGGTCTCGGACTCCCGTCGGGCCAGCGACAAGGTGCTCGCCGTGAAGGGGCTCCAGGCAGGATTCGCATCTGCTGGGGCCGACCTTGCGAAGGACCAGTGCGAGACAGGACCCATTGGAGTCATGCTAAGGGCCTTCGGATGGGTGGACTGCAAGGCGACTTCTGCCGCGTCGTTCCAAGCCCCGTCGGTTGGACTGACGAGCGTACAGGAGACGTCTTCCAAGCAGCTGGCACGGACCTTCCTCCAGGACGTCACTCGCTGCGCGGAGGCTCGCGCTGACGCCGCTGTCCTGCGGCGCGGGCGGCTGGACCGCTTCGGCGGTGTCTGGTGGGGGGCTGCGAGGTCTCTCGTGGGTAGCGCAGGCCTCTCCGCGCTGGAGCGGCGCGTGGTAATTTCGCTACTCGGCGGCGCGTGCCTCGCGGGCCAGCAAGCGCGTAAGTGGGATTGCCTGGTCAGCGGGCTCTGTTCTCACTGCGGACTGCCCGACGCGGTCGAGCATCCGGTCTTTGAGTGTCCGCGGCCCTGGGGCAGGTACAAATGATGAGAGGGTGAAGAGGAGGGCTGGTGAGGAGGCTTGCAGAGCTTGTGCTGACTCTCTTTTGCGTAGCCGCTTCCTTCCGCGGGGACGATGGGGTCCCGGCTCGGAGTTTGAGATTTGTGCCTGGGGCCCCTCTTGCCGGAGACGGGTCGGCAACGACCTCGCCGCTTGAGTCGTTGAGGAGGGGTGGGTGGGGGGTGGTGCAATGGTATCGCGAGCGAGGTGTGTTGCTCAAGCTAATTGGTTCGCTCCCGCATTTTCTGCCCCAGTCGGCGGTTTCTGCCGAACATCAGGCTGTCTTTGCCGGTGCCGAGGTCTTTGATGGGACTTGCGCGCGCATGGAGGGCTGCTCGTCTGTTCTGGGGTCGGCCCGCAGTGGGGTGGCCCCAGCGAGCAAATCCTCGTCGCTGTTTGCCCGGCTTTGGCGAGCCCTCCCACGTCAGGACGGGGCCTTCCGAGACCTCGTCAAACAAGAATCGCGCGTGCATGCGCGCGAGCCGCCTGTCACTGCCCAGGCGGACTCAACCGCCAAGACATAGGTGCGATTGCACAATGTTGGTGGCTTCGTGGTTGTCGATCTGGAAAATACGTATGCCCCTGTTAAGGTTTTCCTCCGGAGCGTTGCTAGGATCTTGTGCGCTGGCCCTGCCCCGAAACAGGAATGGGCCCACCTCCGACGACCTCCTCCATCCAAGGTGGCCCCGTGTGCCATTGCACATGGATTTGTCCAGGTGGGAAAATGTAAGTGGCAGTCTGTGAGGTGTCTCAGGTGTAAGCATGCACCCACTTCCGCTGTAGATTCCAAGGAGTGCCGCGTTGATGTCTGGCATCCTAGCTTTGTTTAGGCGGCCCGCTTCGCGGACACCCACGACCTCGAATGGTGTGAACTCTCGGCTAAGTCTGGGGCCCCTGTTGGAGAGGTGTTGCTGTTTTGCAAACTGTGCTCCCAGTATCCGACCAGTGAGCCTAATGGTCTCGGAGCGCCGTGTCCAGCCCACGGCAAAGCCGACTGGAAGATGAACGAAGCTGCGCTGCACAAGCGTCGGAGGTTTCTTGAAGGGTTCCTGGGGTGCGGGTGCCTGCTCATGCGGGCGGCCCGGGTGCCCCACGTGTGCAGCAATGTGTCCGCGTGGCCGTCGCCGATCACAGGATGTGGGGGCCTGGCGGCTCCAGCATACCAGAGGGATGAAAAACCTCCTCCTTCTCCTGCCTATGGTAGTGGTGGTGGAAAATCGGCCTATCACCTTCCCTCCCCGAGCTAGTCCCCCCCGAAAGGTCCCCCCCAGGGCAGGGGCAGGGACAGGCAACAATGATAATAACAATAATACTGGTAATAATCAGAATAATAGTAAAGATAGTAATAACAATAATAGTAATGTTCGTAATAGTAATAGTAATAATATTAATAATAATGATACTAAGAAGAAGACGAAGGAGACGAGGAGGAAGGCAGGCCTGTCCGCACGAGGGCCCAGCCCCTCGCACCGGTCGGGGATCGCACCGCGCCCAGCGACCGCCAGTGGCCCGCGGCCTGTGCTGCATCGCCCGTCTCTCGCGCGCTCCGGCCGCTCGTGGGCGCTTTTCCGGAGGCACGGCCCGCGCGTGCGCGGTCGTCGGCCCTGCTCGCCCTCCAGAGCCTGGCCCGAGGGCGCTTTGGGCGAGAAGGCGCACGCAGAGATAGTGTCGAGGTTGCTAGGGCCGGTGGTCGCCGGTGGTCGCCAGAGCTCCTCGGCTTGGCTTCTGTTGCGTTGCATGCTGTTGTGTTGCTGTTCTGTCACCCGCCCTGACGGCGTGTCGTCGTCATCATCATCATCATCATCATCATCAGCACCACCACCATCATCATCATCATCATCATCATCATTATCATTATCATCATCATATCATCCTCATCATCATGTCATCATCATCATCAGCACCACCATCACCATAGTCGGCACCATAATCATCATCACCCTCATCATCATCATCATCATCCTCATCATCAGCCTCATCTTCACCATCCTCATCACCGTAATCACTATCATCACCACCACCATCATCGTCATATCATCAACGTCATCATCATTATCATCAGCGTCATGAGTAAGACGAATAGTACCAGTACTACAAACGAATGTTAATAGTGCTAATCCCAATACTAATACTAATACTAATGATCGTAGTAATAGGACGAACCATGTTAGTAGTAATACTATCATTAACAATACTCATGATAATACTGATCATGTTAATGATGCTGATACTGATCATCATCATCATCATTATCATTATCATCATCATGATCATGATTATGGTCATGATGATGATCATCATCATCCTCATCACCATCATCACCATCACCATCAGCATCATCATCACCACCATTATCATCATCATCACCATCATCGTCATCATCATCATCATCATCATCATCATCATCATCATCATCATCATCATCATCATCATCATCATCATCCGTAGCCATTTTGGTTCAAGCAGCCACGCCGTAGTGGCAGCGGTTTCCCGTTCGAGCTTCGCGCTGTTCGGGCAATTTCCTTCTCAGTTAGCCCGTTCGAGCTTCGCGCTGTTCCGCGGCGCGCGTCGGTGCTGAGCTGATCGAGGGCTGGGCTGCAGACGGAGCCGGCCAGGAGGAGGAGGAGGACGCCGAGCTCGCCCTGCGGCTTCGGGCCATTTCGCGCCTGATCCGCGGCGAGAGGGCTTCGGGCGCCGAGCGGGCGTCTCAGAACCTCGGGGCCCACGCCTTCGTCGGTGAAGGCGCCGAGCTCCTTGAGGCCGCGCTCGAGCGGCCGCAGGTCAGCCAGCGCCGCGGGCGGTCTGGCGCCCTTGCCCCAACGGATCTGGGGGGCTCTCGGCCGTCCGCCCTCTGAGGCGGGATGGCGACCCAGCCTGGAGGCGAGGCGCCGCGCGGTGCGTGGCCTTGATGCGGACCCGAGCGCCGACGGCGAGAATCCCATAGAAGCGCCGCCCACGGACGTTTGCGGCTACGACGGCGATGCTAATCACTACGATTACAGGCACCAGCGGCACGTGGACAAGCAGCATCGCATGCAGCTGCGCAAGCAACACGAGTGCAGTCACGACGTCGGTGACGACGAGCTCGAGGGCTACGACGGCGAGCGCGGGCCTGAGGAGGTCAGGTTCGAAGTGCGTCGGCGAGGACGCGCGGCCAGCACGGCGGCGGCGAGCAGCGCCAGCACGCGGCCCGCCGACGCGAGCCCGAGGAGGCCATGCCCGCCGCCCAGTCCGATTTCGGGAACTCCGACGGCGAGGGCGCTCGAGGCCAGTGCCTCGCCATCGGCCGCCGCGCAGGCGCCCGCTGCGGCGGCGCGCCCAGTCGGCCACGGAGGCCCAGGCGCGCCCTGCTCCGGCACCCGCGGCGCCGGCGGAGACTGCGGCGGGCGGGCAGGCCACGTTATCGGGCTGGCAGGCCGTGGCGTCGCGCGGGAGGCCCAGGCGAGGCCGCGTTGTCGCCCTGGCGGGGCGGGTTCGCTCGGCCCCTGCGCTTTTTCTGCCTCCCATTGCAGAGTGTTCAGAGTGAGTGGTGGCAGTGGGATCAGGAGGCGCTTCGGAGCAGCGACACCGCCCTTAACGATGACGAGCGGCAGAGCACAGTCTGGAGGGACGCCTGGTTCGGCGACGGCGTCGGGCCATGTGGTTCCCAACACTACGTCGGCACCAATTCGACGGCGTCTGGGGACTCCATTTCGGACGGAGTTCGCGTCCGCGGTGGCCCCGAAGCGCGCCGCGACCCATGCGGTCTCCGAGCAGCAGTCCGACGGATGCCAGCACTGTGGCTCCGAGCAGCACGACGTAGAGCAGGAGTTCAGCACGTTCGACTCTGTCTCCGTCAACGTTGCGCACCATGGGACCCAAGTGTACCAGCAGCACGACCCCGAGCAGCAGGAGGACGAGGTTTTGGATGGGCGGCCGCAGCCAGAGAGCCCCGTCACGGCAAAGGGTGGCTCCAGCTGCCAGCATTGTTCGCCCCTCTTAGTTGTGCCGCAGGAGGAGCGTCAGCAGCGCCTTTTCGGAGCGGGCTGAGCTCGATGCGCTGCGGGCCAGGTAGAATTGGCTGATGGCTGGGGCTCGCGCCGCCTTGGGCGCCAAGTTGCGCGCCGCCCGCGAAGCGCGCGGCGAGCGTTGACGGATGCGAGTTGTCTCAGTGGTTTCTCATATTGCGAAGGCCTCACTCTGTGTCCCTCAATAGTTTTGGGGGTACCTGTAGTCCAGGGCGGGTACCTGTAGTCCGGGGAGGGGTATTTGTAGTCCGGGGGAGGGTATTTGTGGTCGGGGGGATGGGTACCTGTAGTCTGGGGGGGGGTACCTGTAGTCGGGGGGTGGGGCCTCGCGGGGGTACCTATAGTCGGGGGGGCGCGCATGTTATTCGTCAAAGCATGCGAATTCACGGGGTCCTGTAGCTTCGGGGGGGACCAGTGGTCCATGTCCATGGGGGTACCTGTAGTCTGGGGGGGGGTACCTGTAGTCCGGGGGGAGGGTACCTATAGTCCGGGAGGGGGTAGGGGGTACCTGTTGACCGGAGGTTGGTACTTGTAGTCCGGGGTGGGGTACTTGTAGTCCGGGGAAGGGGCACCTGTAGTCCGGACGGTACCAGTAGTCCGGGGACCCAAAACTATTGAGGGACACAGGGTACGGCCGGTGCCGCCGACCCTGAGAACGACGAAGATGAAAACGAGAGGGGGGGGGCAGGGGGAGGAGGATGAGTGGGAGGTGGAGGAAGGGTGGAGGAGGTGGTTTAGGGAGGAGGAGGGGGGAGAGGATGTGACGGAGAAGCAAGAGGAGGAGAAGGAGACAGAGGAGAGCAGGAGGAGAGCAGAGGAGGAGGGGAGGAGGAGGAGGAGGAGGAGGAGGAGGAGGAGGAGGAGGAGGAGGAGGAGGAGGAGGAGGAGGAGGAGGAGGAGGAGGAGGAGAGGAGAGGAGGAGGAGGAGGAGAGGAGGAGGAGGAGGAGGAGAGGAGGAGGAGGAGGAGGAGGGAGGAGAGGAGGGAGGAGGAGGAGGAGGAGGAGGAGGAGGAGGAGGAGGAGGAGGAGGAGGAGGAGGAAGAGGAGGAGGAAGAGGCGGAGGCCAGAGGCTTTCTTGGGACAGCCTGGGGCTCTCTTGAGGCCGTCATGGGCCGTCCAGGGCTCTTCTTGCGCCGTCTCGAGGCACTCTTGGAGGCCTCCTGGGCACTTTGGGCCTCTCCTGGGCTGTCTTGGGGCAGTTTGGGGGCCCCTTGGGAGCCTCTTGGGGCTTCTTCGGGGCCTCTTGGGGGCCTCTTTGGGCTGAGAGCTCGAAATGTCCGTCCGGGTCCCCCGTCTGGGCACTCGCTTGGAGCCGTCTTGGGAGCCTCTTGGGTCGTCTTGGAGGCGTCTTGGGCTGTCTTGGGGCCCTCTTCGGCCGCTAGGGGGCCGTCTTGGGGGCCTCTTGGGCCGTCTCGGGGCGATCTTGGGGGCCTCTCGGGCCGTCTTGGCGCGTCGGGAAGCGGAAGAGGCAAGACCGCCAAAATCTTTCAAAAACGTGTGGGGGATCCATGATTTGTGCCTCTTCGGGCTCTCGTGGGAACGCTCCTGGAGGCCTCTTGGAGCGCTTTGCAGGCTTCTTGGGCCGTCCGGAGGCCGTCAAGGCGTCTTGGACAGATCGTTCGGCGATTCGGTGTTTTCTTGGACTGTCATCGGGGCGTTTTGGAGCACTCTTGGCCCGTCTTGGGGCTTTCTTGGGCTCCGGGACTCCCAGGGGGGGGGGCGTCGCATCTGACCCCCCCCCCCTCCGGGACCCTCCCCGGGCTTCCCCCCCCCCGGCGGGGGAGGGATCGAAGGGAAGGGGCTTCCTTTCGACTCAATTACGACGTTGCTCAACATCGCTTTGTTTGAGGAAGTCCTTGGGAAAAGGGCGTGGCTTCGACGAACCCAGGGGAAAGGGGGAGGCAGGGAAAAGGGGACGACAGAGACGACGACCAACGAATGGCAGAGATGACGACTTGAACGGACAAGCGCCTCACACACGCCGACAGGGTCGGCGATTTCTTCCGCCGCACCCCTGCGGCACCCCGCCTGACTGTAGCTTCTGGCTCCCTGCGGTTTGGGGCCCATCGGTCTGCCGAGAGCGGTGCCGTTACGCTCGTGACGCCAGGCAGGTCCGAGGATCACGAATGCCTGCGACGAGCTTGACTGCAGCTTTGTTGCGTGCCAGCACTTGTTGTTCACACTGCTCTCGCTCTGTTGCGGGCTGAGTCGCTGTGTCTGCTCGGGTGCCGTGAGTTTCGCTTGCTTCGGCTGTGGCGGTGGGCGGGTCCTGGGCATTCGGGCGAATCTGCGAGGGTGCGCCGAGGCGCACGAGACCTGGCGTTGCCTCCGCAGGGCCACTGGGGAACGCCTCTGTCCAAGTGGCAGTGCGAGCATGGAGCTCCTGATCCCTTTAAACGCGTGGATCATCATCCTCATCATCATCATCATCATCATCGTCCTCTTCCGTATTATCACCACCGCCATCACCACTATGGTCAACACCGTGACCAGCACCATCATGGTGAACATCGTACTCATCATCGACATCCTTATCATAATCCGTTTTCACATTTACTTGTGCTACAAAGTATCCTGTTACCTCACATAGCCACTATTACTACAGCTGTTATTTTCCCATTACCATTTTCACCATCACCGTCACCGCCGCCATCATCCTCGTCGTCGTCGTCGCTATCATCCGCATCATCGACATCATTTTCATCTTCATCATCATTCTCATCATATTCCTTACCACTATCACCGAATGTATCATCATTATAATCCCCACCGACATCATCCGTGTCATCATCATCCTCATCACCGTCGACGTCATCATCTTCACCACCCCCACCAACACCGTCATCACCGCCACCACAACCACCATCACCACCACCGCCATCATCATCACCATCATCATCATCATCACCATCTTCACCATCATCAGCATCATCCTGGTGCCCGTGGTGCGGTCTCGCTTGGAGGCGCGCGTGCGGCCGAGTTCCGAGCCGGCGCCCGCGCGCCAGGGCTGGGACGCTTGCTTCGCAGGTGTCGCGCGCGCCCTCCCCCGGTTGCGCCGCATGCGCAGGTTTGGGCGACGATCTTTGCCGGATTATCGCGGGGGCACTTGGTTCGGGAGTTCTGGGACGAGGGTCATTGCAAACGGGGTCAATGAGAGCGATTGACCTTGCATGATATTGCAACCCCAGGGTTGCACTGATCCTGGCTTAGCGCGCAGGATCTTGCAAAGCCTGGCGGACCCAGGTTGGCATAGACCCGGCTCAGTGTAAACCCGATCGGTCCACGTCGGTGGCGACATGATCGGTTGCGTGGATGTGGGGTGTATTCGTTGACGGCCCGCGCATCTTTACGTACTCGTGGAGTGCGTCCCATGCGACAGCGCAACCGGATCCAATTGGAAGCGTCGCATCGCCGATTTTTCAGTGGAGGGCATTTTCGTGGGGCGGCCCCTTTCCCAGCGCCTGAGGTGGCTTGGCTGTATTTTGCTGAGATTATGTGGCAGCATATTTCGAATTGTCTTGTGGTTGCCTCTGTCTCTTGCCGGTGATTACCAACAATTCTGTCGCATTCTTTCGAAGTTGTGGCTTCTGTGCTATGCGCCCGAGCGCTTTCGTATTAGTATTTTTACTCTTGTCGCCGCTGTGTGCTCTGTGCCTGCTTGAAATTATCTGTCTCTGTGGTCTGGTGCTTTCTGTTCTCTGCTGCAGTGTCCGTGCTTTCGTTTCCGCTGGTCTCCTTCGTAGTGGAGGCGGGTCGCGCGTGGCCCGTGGCCCAGGTGCTCGCGCTTTGAGCTGAGTTCGTTTGCGTTCTTGGCAGCTGCGGTTCCGCGCGAGCGCGGCGGAGGGTCAGCGTGCTCACGGAATGTGGGGTCAGCGTGCTCCCAATCTTGATGCTGTCGGGAAGGAGGTCGTCCTCCTCCTCCTCCTCTTCCTCTTCCTCTTCCTCTTCCCACCATCATCATCATCATCATCATCATCATCATCATCATCATCATCATCATCATCATCATCATCATCATCATCAGCATCAGCATCAGCATCATCATCAGCATCAGCATCAGCATCAGCATCAGCATCAGCATCCTCCTCATCATCGTCATCATCATCGTCATCATCATCATCATCATCATCATCATCATCATCATCATCATCATCAGCACCGCCATCATCCAGAGGCCCAGCGTGCAGGACAGCTGTCTGTGTCGTTTTGTTCGTGGTGCTCGATGCCTTGATCGCGCGCCCGCTCCGGCGGACCCTGGTCCCCGCGTCTCACCACCCGTGCTGCCCGCCACCCGAGGCCGCAGAGCAGGAACTGAGTCATACATGGTGCCTCGCCCCCCTCGTCCGGAGTTGGCCACGCACGGGACCTTGGCACGGACGCTACAAGGCTAGAAGAAGAACACACCACACAAGCATGATTTTTTGGCGCTTCGCGCGTTTTTTTTGGGATTCGCGCTGGACCCCCCTCCCTGGCGCGCTCCGCGCGCCAGGGGCGGCGCCGGAGGCGCCGCCAGGGGGCCCAGGCGCGGATCCAAGAAACCCGCGCGGAGCGCCCAAAGTGTATGTTTATGTGTT
This sequence comes from Prorocentrum cordatum, assembly GCA_963575745.1. Lineage (NCBI taxonomy): Eukaryota > Dinophyceae > Prorocentrales > Prorocentraceae > Prorocentrum > Prorocentrum cordatum. Next base: position 204,660 of record CAUYUJ010017238.1, read on the forward strand.
TCTTTCTTATTCGAGGGACGTAACGTACGCCGTGCTGGCACAAGTCGTGCCCGCTCCACCGCTGCGACGGTCCTCGGTGGAGCACTGCTCCCTGGGAGGCGCGGGAGAGCCGCACCGCTGGTGCTGCGCGCAGAGGCCCGAGGTGCAGTATCCCATGGGTGCACCACGCCGAGTCCCGATGCCGATGCCCTCCCCTCGTTTTTCTGGGCCAAGGGGAACCCAGGCCCCTTCGAGTGATGCAAAACTCCCGACGGGAGGTTTTTCCTTATTGCGAAGGCCTTACGGCCGGTGCCGCCGACCCTGAGGTCGGGGAGGAGGGCGCGGGGCATGGGGAGAAAGATGAAGAGGGTGACAGGAGGAAAAGGCGGATGAGGAGGAGTAGGAACACGGGGGAATGAATAGGAGGAGAGTGAGGCGAGCAGGGTCGCGGGGGGGCTCGAAGGAAGGGCAGGGGCGAATAGAGCGTGGCGATCATGAGGAGGAGAAGAGGGCGATAACGGCGAGGATGTTGACGACGACGACGGTTGCCTATCAGGACCATTCGTGGCGTCTTGGAGCTTTCCTGGGGCGGCTTCCAAGCTTCGTTCGCTGTTTTGAAGCTAGGTTCGGCATCTTGGGCGAATGGGAGGCCACGGAGGTGTAGTTAGATTTGGAGGGCGCCGGGACCGGGACCTGGGCCAGGGCCGGGGCAGGAGCGGGCTGGGAGCCAGGGCCTGGGCCAGGGCTGGGGCCGAAACCGACGTAGGGACTGGGGCCGGGGTAACCAAATTGTCGCCTTGTAGAAGCGATTTCGCTGCAGAGGGGTGCCTTCTTTTGATTTGGTTGCATGGAATTTGGTTGCAAAGTGTAATTTGGTTATGAACTCATCATGTAAACTGGAGATGTGGTTGCAATTCGGTTACGGTGCATCAGATGTGGTTACGATTTGGTTACGATCCAATATGGTTACGATTTGGTTATGTTTTGGCTTTGATTTGATTACAACCAAACCGTAACCCAAATGTGGCCCCCCAAGGGGGCGCGTATGAAACACTGACCCCCAGAACCACCCAAACCATTCATGGGATTTTTTGTCTCGCAGCGCGAGGACGAGAATCTTGCGTTCGGGAGCGGCTGGGTGCGCGATCCTTCTGAAAAAGGGGCGTGCGGGAATAGGGGTAGGGCCATAGGTGGAGCCCTCTACGGTGCACGATCCTGGAGAAGGGTCCGCCGCAATGGGCGGCGCGTCGAATGCGACGGGGAAACAGGAGGAGGAGGAGGAGGAGGAGGAGGAGGAGGAGGAGGAGGAGGAGGAGGAGGAGGAGGAGGAGGAGAGGAGGAGGAGAGAGGAGGATGAGGAGAGAGAGGAGGAGGAGGAGGAGGAGGAGGAGGAGGAGGAGGAGGAGGAGGAGGAGGAGGAGGAGGAGGAGGAGGAGGAGGAGGAGGAGGAGGAGGAGGAGGAAGAGGATAATGAGGAGGAAAAAGGAGGAGGCAAAGGAGGTGTAGGTTTTGAAATTGTGCTCGCTGCGCAAATTCGGGCGAATCTGAGGAGGGGGAGGAGGAGAAAAGGGGAAAAAGAGGAGGTCAGGTTAGGTCAGGTCAGGCAATCTTCGAAAGCTCCTCGTGAAAAGGGCTACCGGGGGGGGGTAAGGAGGAGGCGGAGGAGGAGGAGGAGGAGGAGGAGGAGGATGAGGAGGAGGGGGAGGGGAGGAGGAGGAGGAGGAGGAGGAGGAGAAGAAGGAGGAGGAGGAGGAGGAGGAGGAGGAGGAGGAGGGGGAGGAGGAGGTGCTGGGGGGATTACACAAGGAGGAGGAACAGGCGAAGGAGGAGGGGAAAGAGGAGGACAAGGCAAAGCAGGAAGAGGCGGAGGAGGAAGAGGAGGAGGAGGAGGAGGAGGATGAGGAGGTGGAGGAGGAGGAGGAGGAGGAGGAGGAGGAGTGACGAGGACGATCTGCACTTGATCTGAACTTCCTCGCATATCAAGATCGATGTCCTCCAAGATGGCCCACGAGCGCCCCTTAAACTTCCAAGCTCCAAGAGGGCCCCCAAAGGCGCCCAGACGGCCCCAAGAGCCGCCCAAGGCACCTCCAACAGGCGACCAAGCGACCCCCAAGAAACTTCAAGAATATTCCCGAGGCGCCCAAGACGCTCAGATACGACCCTGGGCCCTCCAAACTGCCCCCAAGATGATCCAAGAGGCCTCCACTGGGGTACCCTTCCTCTGTGTGCTGCCCACTTCCCTGCTCGAGGCTACTCCTTTGGGCATCTTTTCTGTATGCGCTGGTGGGGTTACTTTTTGGTCTGCGGGCTCGCGAAGCAAGTCGAAAACCGTCCGATCACTAGCCAGGCCGCGACTAGGCAGCAAGAAAAGAGAGGGGCAAGCGAAGCGAGCGCGCGGGCAGCCTCTCAGAAGGAACACCAGGAGCGGCACTCCCAACCTGGTGGCGTGGAAATCCCGGGCTGGTGGGGTTACGCGAAGCGGTTAGAAATCCGATCATTTCTGCCCGCACCTCCTCCTAGTTCAAAGTCTCCCTCTTCAAGCTCCTTCTTCCCTCCAAGCCTTCTCTGACTCTCTCACTCCTATAATACTTCCTGCAAGCCTCATCCTTGTCCTTGTCCAGTTGGGCCTCCTTGAAAGCCTCCTTCCAACCCTCCTGGCTCTAACCTTGAACCCTGGCGTCAAATCATCAACGTGTCAATACTATTACTCGGCCCTCGTGTTCTCGCCGTGCTTCCGCCCATGCCTCCTCCTATTCCTCTTTTTCCTCCTCCCTCTCCCCCTCCTTTTCCCACTGCTTCTCTCCTCCCTCTCCTCCTTCTCCTCTTCCTCATGCCTCCCTTCTCAATCCTCCTCGTGTTTGCGTGTGCTTTGTTCCTTTTCCCTCTCCGAGTCATTTTCCTCCTCCTCGTCCTGCTTTTCCTGAAAACGTTCTGTCTTCTCCTCATCAGTCTTCCCTCCTAGTCGCTCGCTTTTCCTCGTCGTCTCCCACGACGCCTGGTTTGCCCCAGGTCCTGCTTCTGCTCCCGCTCCCTTCTTCGTTCTTGACTTCTCCGCGTACGCATTTTCGAAGTCACTTTCGCCGCCTTGCTCCACCGCCCCCTTCTTGAGCCCAATCTGGAATGTCGAAGATGCTCGGTTCGATTTGGTTACGATTTGGTCACGATTTACGTTTTATGGTTATGATTTGGTTACGAAAATTGTAAATCTGGCTACGGTTTGGTTACGCAGAGATCTTCCCGGGAAGATTTTGGTAACGGACGTGTTCGATGCATTTTGATAGCTCAAGTGTGTGAGGGGTCGATCGTGACCATATTTTTCCCGTTCTGGTTACGCGCGACAGTTTCGTGCGTAAGCATGTGATCTGGTTTCGTACACTAAGGAGTCGCATGTGACGCGGGACCCCCCCCGGCAGGGGAGGGATCAAAGGGAAGGGGCTTCCTTTCGGCTCAATGACAGCGCTGCTCTTGAGGGGGGGGCCCTGGAAAAGCGGAGGGGGGGAGCGGCGGCGGGCCCAGGGAAGAGGCTTGGCATCGCTCGGACGTGTGCATTTTTTTCTCGGCGACGGCCATCGAGGAGCATCCTTGATCATTTGGCGAAACAAAACACGTACGAAATCGACAAATACACGAGGAATGGACGTCCGAGCGATGGCGAGGAGGGGGAAAGAGGAGGAGGGGAGACGGGCCCAGGGAAAGGGGGAGCGCATGGACAGGACACGACTGGGCCAGGGAAAGGGTGGGCGCAGGTGCAGGAGACGACGGAGACGACGACGAACGAACGACGGGAACGGACAAGCCTTCTGTCGGGCGTGTCCCCCTACAGGGGGATTCTTGACGAAAAATCAAAAAAATCCCCCCAAATACCCCAGGAAAGCCAAAACATGCTCCAAAAATAGTCCCCGGTCTATTTTTGGATTATGTTTTGATTATTTTTGGGGTATTTTTTATTTTTCGTCGGAAATCCCCCTGTAGGGGGACAGGCCCGACTCAAGATAAGCCCCTCACACACGCCGACACAGGGTCGGCGGATGTTCGGCTTCTGGGAGGCCCTTTCCGGCCCTCGGGGTTGTCAACAAGACGACTCAGGACGAGAGCCGGTTCCGGGGAATGGGTCGAGACCTCGGGGGTCGACGTGATGTAAAACGACGCGAATATCGGGACAAAATCGGATCGGGATAACTCGAAATCTCTGAGAATCGGCGGGTTTGGAGGATGTAATGGGCGCCGCGGCCGCTCCAGAGCGTTCCGGAACGCTCTGAGAGCGCTCCGGAACGCTCTGGAGCGATGTATTCCGATCCTAGCCCTGTCTTATGATGAGCAAATCATGACGTCTGGGGTCTTGGAAGGGGGACGCCTCCTCTGGCCTGTGGGATGGGCAATAGCCGCCCGCCCCGAAGTCCTGGTCAGCGCGCGCCCCGGGGGGGGGAGGTCCAGGACGCAAGGGTATCGGCATTTTTTCCCCGCCCCCCCCCTTGTCCATCGACGCGGAGCCGTGCCTTTCGGGTAGCGTTGGATGTGGATGCCTTCCCGCCCTCAGGACTTCGGGAGGCAGCGGATATGGATATGTTCTCTCGGACACGGGCATACACACATCTATTGCCCCTTCTGAGGGCCCGTGGCCTTTGTGAAACATCTTGGCATCGGAAGTCATGTTCTATTACCCTAGGCGCGAAGGCTCCTTGGAGAAAAGTTGAGCTGCGGTGGTGCTTCTCCTCTTGCTGCTCCTCATCTTCCCCCGTCTCTTCTTCCCTCCTTCTGCTTCCTCCTTCCTTCTCCCTTTGCACTCCCTCTCTCTATCACCCAAGGGAGTAGTGTGGTGGTGATGGGTGGGAGCAGGGGTAGGAGGGGGTCATTTGAATAAGACGGAAGACGAGAGAAGTGCCCTGAGCAGGATCGGGGAAACCCTTTTTGACGAGCCTGTCTTGAACTCTGACGGTTTAGTTTTCGTGGGATGTTTGCAGCGGATCAGATTTCAGATTGCGTCTGGTCACTTTCCTGACGGCGCCGTCTGCCCAACCCCAGTCCACCGAACCCGAGTCTTACCTCTCTCCGACTGGAGCAGACTGAGCATACGAAGGATGAAAATAGGAGGAGGAGGAGAAGAAGGAGTAGGAGGAAGAGGATGAAGAGGAAGAGAAGGAGCAGGAGGAACAGGAGGGCGAGGAGGAGGAAGGATGAGGATACCGTGGGAAAAGACGAGGATGAGGTTGAGGCGGGGGAGGGGGAAGAGGCAGGTCGGAGGAGGATTAGTAAGCGGACAAGGAGGATGAGGAGTAGAAGGAGGAGGAGGAGGAGGATGGGGGAGGAGGAGGAGGAGGAGGAGGAGGAGGAGGAGGAGGTGGAGGAGGATGAGGAGAAGGAGGAGGAGGAGGAGGAGGAGGAGGAGGAGGAGGAACAGGGCGAACGAAAGAGCCAGAAGCCTCTTGAATGCCTCTCGGCGTCTACTCGGATGTCGCTTGGATTTTTTTTTGGGGCCTCTTAGGGCGTGTGGTGGGGCATCTTGGCGGGCCCATGGCCGCCTTTGAGCGTCTTGGGTGCCTCGGAGATCCTCTTGAGTCCTCTTGGGTGCCTCTTGGGAACCTCTTGGAGGCCTTTTGGGCGCCTCTTGGAGCCGTCTAGGCGCCTTTTGGGGCCTTCTTGAGGCGCTCTTGGGAGCTTCAGGGGCGCTCTTGGAGCCATCTTGGAAGACATCGATACACGAAGAGGGGAGTTTCAATTAGCCTTGCCCTTCCAGAGTGCCTGAAATCGCCTCTTGGGGCGCTCTTGGAGCTCTCTTGGATGCTCTTGGGGCCGTTTTTGGGCTGTCTTGGGCCCCTCTTCGGGCCCTCTTGGGCCATCTTGGAGCCATCTTGAGGCCTCGGACGGCCATCGGCAGCCAGGTGGCGAGAACGGCCAAAACATTGATGTTCATTTGGTCTCTTGAGGCGGTCTTGGGGCCTCTTGGAGCATGTTGGAAGCCATCTTGAGCGATCTTGCGCTATCTGGAGCCATCTTGGAGGGCATTCCTGCGATCTCTGAGGCCCTCTTGGAGCCATCGTGGGCCCTCTTGGACGCCCCAGCCCTGCGGGAACCCTCCAAGGGGGGGGAGAGGGAGGGGTGCACCCATCCCCGAAGGGGGGGAAGATGACCCTTACACGTCTCGACGTTGGCCGCGCCGACGAGACGCCGACGCCGACCGGCTGCACCGACGGCGGCGGCTGGCGGCGACGGCAGTGGCCGACGGCGTCGACGACGGCCCCAGACAAGCGTCTCCGAAGGGAAGGGGTGAGGGGGAGGGGTTTGGCAGAGAAAGCTCCCTAGACCATCTACGCCCAGAGGGCTGGTGGACCTTGGTGTGGTATGAGATTCTGGCCTCTGCGAATCATCGTCGGCCACATTGGATGTTCTGACCGCTAACGCCCCCCTCCGTCCACACCCAGATCAGAGAGGGAGTGGTAATAATCCCACCCCTGAATGGGAGGAAGGGGGTTGGAATCCACCTGCGCTCAGAGTGCTGGTATTGTTTCCCCCTTACTTCCTTTTTTACCTCCCCAACCTCCTCCTACTTTCCTCCTTCTGCACTTCTCCTTTATCTCCCGCTCCTCCGTTCTCTCCCCCTTCTCCCGCTTCCCCTCCTGGGGGCGTTCTTGTCACCCGACTGGGTACCGTGCCTTTTAGCCAGTATAGGACGGTGCTGCATGCACTTCTGGTTCCGTTCCCTTCATGCGCTCAGTGATGCACCGTAGCGTCATTCCAGCATGTGTGTCGAGCCACCGATTGTGTCACCTGTCAATCGCACTCAGCACATAGTCAAGACGGACGGGGGGAACAGTTTGCGATGCATGCTGGTGCAGTGATTGCGGATGGCCACTTGGACGCGGACCAGACAGGTTGTGCATTGCGTGTCTTTCGCCAGGCAGATTCAGCAGGAGAAGGAGGACGAGGAGAAGCAGCTCGACGCCATGATGGAGATCGATAGGCTGAAGGCCGGGACATGCGGGCGCTCGAAGGTGCTAGATAGTTGAGCTAGATTTGATGGAGGGACCAGAGGTCCCAGGCTGTGCTCCTCTCCTACTCCATCATCCACCCTCCCTCCCACTTCCTTCACCCCTCCTGCGCCCCCCTTCTTCCCGAAGCTCCTCTCGCCCGGCCGCCTCCTCGTCCACTGTCCGTCAGTCGTTGTATGCGCTCCCCATTATATACCGGCTTTCTCTTGCTCGTCCTCCCATCCTCCCACTTGTTCCTCAGCTTCCCCTCTCGTCCTGCCCATCCCTCATCCCCTTCTTGCTATCCTCCTTCCTCCCTTCTCCTCATCCACCCCCTTACTTTTTCTCCCTCCTTTCACTCCTCCACTCGCTCATCCTCTCGCCTGCATCCGTAGCGGTGTTGGCTCAAGCTCGAACTGCGCCAGGCGCTTCGAGCTTGGTGGCAGCCCGAGAGGCTGGCCCGAGCTCTTCAGTCGACAGGAGGTCTGCCAGAATCCCATCTTGACCTCGGCTTTCGACGCCGCGGGGGAGCGGCCAGCACTTTGCTACTGTGAGGCTGCTTCTCGGTCGTGCATCCGCTCTTCTCGTGCATCCGCTCTTCTCTGTTCCAGTGGCGTCTGCTACTGCCAACGCGGAGCTGGTCTCTCTCTTGGAAGTTCTTACACGGGAGATGCGAGGGATGCGTACCGACGTGTTGGATGGCGAGGCCCAGTTCGTCGCCGCGGATATGTTTGACGAGGAGATCACCGATCCAGAGATTTCAATTCAGCTCAGTTGCGGAAACAGTCGGTGCCCAGAATTTGTTGTAGAGGCCTGCCTTGGCGTTTGCTTGTCCAATTTGGAACAGGAGCGTTGGAAAGAGCAGACGCTTCAAGAGCTTGCTTGGGACAGCGAATCAACATCAGGATCATAGCCATCTGCTATCGCGGAGGAGTTGCAAGAACGTAAGGTTCGGTTTTGGAAGATTGCTGACCTGTCTCGCCCATCGCCAGACGCGGGCTCGGCTGGTCCACCTCTGCCCAAAGCGAGCCACGCGGCTGGCTCTTCGAGCGGCGCCGCCCGCAGCGATGTGCCAATCAGCTTTCGAACTTGCGTTCGCAATCATCTCTGGAACGGTAGAAACGCGGACCTCTGTACAGTGGAGGCCCGTGCCAAGAAACACCCTGCTTGCCTCCAGGGTGCCCTTTGTTTCTTGGGTTTCGATGGTTTTGCTGTGGAATTCGCGACGTTCCCACACCAAACATCCATGGACGCCCAAGGGTCTCAGGGTTGGGTTTCTTGTGTAAGGTTTCTTGTGGAGTGGCCTCCAGTGTAATTAAGTTCGGCGCGAACCGTGAGCAACAAATGGGAGCGACAACAACGGCGCATTCAGCATCGCGTCCGTGCGCGACCGCCGGGAGCCGGTCAGGGCGTGTGACGCGCCGCTAGGCCAGTACGAGCTGGAGACGATCCAGTCTCAGTTCGACGGATGGAAAATCACCCTGCAGGTCGCCAGCTTGATGACCGAAGCCGTTCAGGATGCTGCGGCCGCTGCTGCTGCGTGAAATGCTGCCAACCCAGCGTCGCGTGCCTTGTGCCTCCCCTCTTCTGCCCCGCCTGTCTGTGCAGATGTTCCTGTCGGCTTCGAGTCCCAGTCTCTCTGACTTGTTGCAGTCGTCTCGCTCTGTCTCTACAACCCCCCCGATAAAAAAGTCTGGACCGCAGAGGTCGCGGAAACTCAGCGTGGACGGGCCCCGTTAGGCCGCGGGGCCCCGGTACAATGTTCCAGAGACCGCCATCGCGGATTTCTGGTCCATGCCTCATCCTCTTTGATTTAATAATCGTCACATGGGGCGACGAGTGGAAAGTCGTATGAAGCTTAATATTTCCCCCAACAAGAATTTCCGCTTGCTTCCCAGACGACCGGAAATGTTCAGAGGCGACCAGGAATTTGCGATTTCGCTCAAGTTGATATTGGTCCGATTGATATTGGCTGGAAGTCGAGTCGTGGCCGTTTTCCCTCGTTTTCTTTCCTTCCTGCTCCCTCGTTTCCCTTCCTTCCTTCCTTCCTTCCTTCCTTCCTTCCTGCTCCCTCGTTTTCCCTCGTTTCCCTTCCTTCCTTCGTTTCCCTCGTTTTCCCTCGTCTTCCTCCGTCCCTCGTCCCCCCCCTCGTTCTCCTTCCCTCCTGCTCCCCTCGCCCCCTGCTCTGCCCTGGCGCTCCGCTCTCGGCTCTGCCCGGCGCAGGCCCTCAAGACCTACGAGGTCCGGGAGAAGGAGCGCATGGAGCAGCAGCGCAACGGCGCGAAGGCTCGCGCCGGCCTCCCCAGTCAGGGGGCCACATGCGAACCCTACTCCAGATTTCGTAATCAAGGGAGGGGGTCTCATTTCGGGGGGGGTCTCTTCCAGGCTATCTTGGAGGGCCTGGGGGGTCTGGGGACGATGTTTTGGAGGGTCCTCCCACGGGGGAGGTCTGAAATGGCTTGTCTTGGAGGGTCCAGGCCCCCTCCCTTTTATTATGAAATCTAGAGTACCCCTACCCCCCACGATTTCTGAGGGGGAGGGTGGGGTTCCCTTCACTCGGGAGCTCCCGAGGGAAGTGAGCCCCACCCCCCCCCTAGAAATTGTGGGGGATGGGGGGGTAGGGGTAGGGTTCGCATGCGGCCCCCCACCAGTCTGCTCGGGCGGGTCGCTACAGTGGAGGCCCATGCCCAGAAACACCCCCTGCTTGCCTCCAGGGTGCCCTGGGTTTCCTGGGTTTCGACGGTCCTGCCGTGGAAGGCGCGACGCTCCCACACCAGGCATCGATGGACGCCCTGGGGTCTCAGGGTGGGGTTTCTCGTGGAAGGTTTCTTGTGGGCCTCCACTGTATCCTCATAGCCCACTTGCCTCGCGTGACGTTCGGGATGGGCAGGAAGCGAACGGCGACGACGACCGACAGCACTTCATGCCCATCTTGGACTGCATTCGCCGTCCAGTGGCGGACATCAGCTGTCTAACAAAACTGGTTGTCCAGTTCTGGAAACCTTGCCAGACCTCCGACGTTTTGGTTGTTTTCGATGTGGGGTCTTTGCTGGTTTGGGGTAGATTTTTAATCCAAAGTTGTTGTTTGTCAGTCCCAGGGCCTGGGACCATCAGACATACTCTGGTCCACGTCGGAGATCTCGATATGTAATTGGGAATCGTTCCCCTTTGATGCGGTCCCTGTTTTGGGAGTGCGAAGGCGTCCTTGACCCAGCCGAGGGTTGCCCGAGGAACGGGCTTGTCGGTGTCGCCCGCCCACTCGTAGATGTAAAAGCAACAAACTTCCCTGTCGACGCACCCAACCCATCTGCCTTACGTGACCAGACGGGTGGGCCAACTTGTTACAGAAAATGGCATGGCAATGACTGCTATTTGTTGTGAAGGCTAGATGGTATGCTCTCCCGCTGCACCACGCATGGGAGAGACTGAAGTGAGGCAGCGCCGTAGAAGTGGCATGGGAAGGAGCACGGACGGGAAGGCAACGATGACCACGAACGGGAACGACGCGGAAAGGTGCAGACAACTCTTTGGGAGACGGGGACGTGGGGGCAGGGAATGGCATGACATGGAACACGAGCTGCAGATGGGGAGAAACACGTTGGATGAGGGCAGGGAAGGCAGGATAACGTGATCGAGGGTAAGGAAGACAGGAGGGAGCGGAAGGAGACGAGCGGCTGGACTTCCCGGGACGCCCGAAAGTAGCGACAGATGCGCAGATTGAGCGGCAATTCGGCGGGCATGCTGGTCAGGCGGCCGCTGTGTGGACGTCCAGACCCAGCTTTGTCGCGTCGCGCCCCGCTCCCAATGACGACCGTGTGAGGTGCTCTGGAGTTGGCGCGGGGACGCCAAGCGGACGCACCCCTTTGGACCATCCGCTGGACTTCCCAGGAGCTCTTGAAACTGGGGACAGTTGCCCAGTTATCAGCCCCAGGTGAGGGCAAGGACTCTTCTGGTTCTGCGTGGGACGCCACTCCGCTGGATTTCCTAGGTGCCCACGAGGGTGGTGACAGCAGCGCTGTTGCCAGCCCTCTGGGGGAGGGCGAGGTCCCGCCTGCATTTGCGTTGGGCACCGCTGGACCTCCCAGGAGCTCACGAAAACGGCGACGCTTGCACTCCCCCCCCCAGCAGGGAGGGCGAGGTCCCGCCCGGATCTGCGTGGGGCACCACTCCGCTGGACCTCTGAAGACCCCGAGAACGTGGCCACAGCAGTGCAGATGCCAGCCCCCCGGCCAGGGCGAGGTCCCTCTATCTGCGTGAGGCACCACTCCGCCTTCCAGGAGCTGACGGACGCGGCGACACCTGCACGGTCACTTGCCCTTCCATGGAGGGCGGGGTTCCGCCTGGATCTGCGTGGGACACCACTCCGCTTGACCTCCCAGTCTGCCAGTGCCCCGGCTTCCTCCGCCTCCCGCAATTTTGCCACACTCTGCGCTCGACATGTGAGGGGCAGCTCCGCGCGCTTCCGATGCTGACCAGCCTCGAACTTATCCCTATCCCTAAGGCTGACACGCCAGAAGGCGATGACAATCTTGGGGATCCGCCCTCAAAAGAGAAGGGAATCCCTAATATTGGCATCGTGGTGAGAGGATGCCGAGCATAGGGATAGGGATAGGGATATATATATATATATATATATATATATATTCCAGGCTGGTAAGATGCTGCAGGCCCCGGCAGCGGGGGATCGGCGGATCGCGGCAGGCCTCGGCCACGGGGTGCGGGGGGGCCTTCGGTCGTGGCGCGCCTGGCTGTGCGCTCGCTGCTCTGCTCCACCGCTCCCACGGGGCCACTCCGAGCGGCCCCGCGGGGACCATCGAGACCCATCGTGCGGTCAGCAACCGATCACGCGCCCGAAGCCAGCTCGCGAGCAAAAAAGTAAGGGCACCATCATCACTACCACCACCAGCACCACCGCCACCACCACCACCACCACCGCCACCACCACCGCCGCCACCGCCACCACCGCCACCGCCACCGCCGCCGCCTTTGAGCGCAGCGTCCGGACGGACGCGTGGGTAGTCGATTGCGCGAGTGGCTGCTTCTCATGAACATGGCAGGGACAGCGTTGCAGAGCGACTGCGTGCACACAGAGACTTGACTGGAGCCGAAGCGGAAGCCCTCACGATTGTGACGCAGAACGACCGAGCGTCATGCCAAAAGTCTGGACCACCTGCCGATGTGGTCGTGACGACCGCTCGCTCTTCCTCCTGCCGCTCCGCGGGCGTTGTCGCGAGAGGTGATCATCGAGCAGATCAAGGACAGGCAGGCGCACAGGATGCGCGAGGAGGACATCCGCGACCAGGACGGTCGCCCGCGCCCGCTGCTTCTAGTTCTGCGCGGTGGCGCCGCCACGCGGTGGCAGCAAGGGGAGCGGAGGGTATCTTCACCCCCCTAACTCCGCTCGCCCCCTCCACGCCGCTCTCTTCCCCCCCCGCTCTCCTCGGCGGCCAGCCCAGGGTCTCAGGGGAGGGGGGCAAGCGAAAGGGGGCGGGCCTTCTCAGAAGGCTCGGGAGTCCGAAGGCCTTCCGAGAAGTGTTCCAACCCTTCCCAGGTCCTCTCCTGAAGACACGGAGAACTTGTCAGAAGGCTGGAGGGCTTGACAATGCCCTGTTGGATTGGACATGCAGCTCCGTTACGCTATTTGAAATGTGGTCCGCTTGCCCCCACTTGCCTCATTTGCCCCACTTGTTCCCACTTGCCCCTCTTGCCCAAGTGGGGCAAGTGGGGCCAAGTGGCCCCATCAATTCCAGGACGTTTACCTTCGAGCCTGCGCGGGCGTGATGGGCAAGTGAGGCAAGTGGGGCATGTGGGCCACATTTCAAGTAGCGGCGCATAGAGCCGCTCCCGTCTCGCACAGATGCTGGGCCACCCCCTTCGAGCACCTAGGGGCCGCGTCGCACAGGTGCTCGACCCCCCCCCTTTGAGCACCTGTGAGGATGGGTTTGGTTGGTCCAAGTGGGGCCAGAGGTCTCTTCAATTCCAGGGGAGTGGGGGGAGTTGGGGCAAGCCCCGCCCCGTGCCAGCCCCTCCTCCTTCCCAACAGCCTGACAGCTATGGGTGCTTGTCCATCTGTGCCACCTTCGACAGACCCTAACCCTCCCAGCCAAAGCCGGGGTGCCTCCTTCTCCTTCTTCTCCTCCTCCTCCTCCTCCTGGGCTGCCAGCAGCGACTCGGGTCCTGCCGGATCCGTTGCGAGGGCTGCCGCCAGATTCGACGATCCTCAGGACGTGTGCTAGCCCACTGTGTGTCTACCCCGTTCGACCCAAGCAGTCGATCGTCACATCGCCTTCGTCGTAGTGAAGGACCTCAGTGGGCAACACGCGCTGGCGCTACAGTCGGGGCGCTGAAGAAGGAACCCTTTTCATTGGGGATGGGCTCCGTGTTCCTTAATTGTTTCGCAGCTTGCCTTAGATTTTCCTTAGGTTTTCGATATGAGATCGAAGTTTTAACTTATGGAGAATTAGGGGCCTCGTTCCTTATTCAGGGTTCCTTAGGTCAACGCCCCGACTGTAACACACGTTCTGAGGATCATCGACAGGGTCTGCTGGCAGGGCTTCGGCCTGGGGACGCCGTGCCGCAGGCCCGCCAAAGCAGTGTTTCGAGCAGCTCGGCAGTCGCTCCTGCTGTCCTCCTGGCTGTTCTCCCCGCTCCTGGAACAGCTCTGCTTTCGTTCCACCCCCCCCCTCCCTCCTCCCTCCTCCTCCCTCCTCCTCCCACCTCCGCCTCCTTCCCATCCCTCCGTCTTTGTTTTCGTTTGCCCACGCTACCCCTCGCTCCTCCTCCCTTCGGGTGGGACTGACCGGGGGTGATGGAAAAGGTGGGGGTGCGGAATCTGCTGCATGCAGCTGGTTTCTGCCCTGTCGCCAGGGACTTTCCTCGGGACGCCTTGGCCGCCTCCATCGCCAGGAGGCGCCAGGAGATCCCACTGTAGCCGATTCGCTACCCCGTCCTTTGCAATCCCTCCTGCTCATCCGCCACATCCTCCTCCAGAGTATGCAGCCTCCTTTTTTCGACTGCCCGTCACACGATGATGTCCTTCTTGGAATTCCAGGCCCGCCATGCCATGCGCCAGCGGATAGAGAACATAATCAGCGCAATGGGAAGGAATGGTTGTGATGGGAAGGATGTCAGATATGGCCCGAGCGCACCCAGCTTGTCCTCTTCCCCCCCTCCTCTCCTCACCTTATCCATCACGGGTTCCGCCTCCTCCTCCTCCTCTTCCTCCTCCTCCTCCTTCTCCTCCTCCTCCTCCTCCTTCTCCTCTTCCTCCTCCTCCTCCTCCATATCCTCTCACCCCCTCCCTCTGTACGATTCCTGTCGAATGTCAGATGCGGCGCCAGCGCACCTGGCTTGGCTATGTCGGCCACGCGCAGAAGGGGAGCAGGGGGAGGGGGGAAGGCTTCTCAGAAGCTCCCCTGCTCCTTAGAAGGCGCGGGCCTTGTCTCTAGATGTATGGCCGTCGCCTTCTGAGAAGCAGCCTCCTTCTAAGAAACCTTCCTGCCTCCCCCTCAGTGCCGTTTTTAATACATGCTCCGCGTGCGGATCGTGTACTAAAAATGCAGGGATTTGTATCAAAAACTGCCCTGTACGCCCTCGTGCGCGCCGCCAACGATGCGCACCTATCTCGCCCGCCCCGGCGCGGGGATGCCCGCGGGCCCCTGCCGCGCGCCGTGGCGTCTCCTGGGCCGCCGCGGAGGAGCGCGGGTTCGTGCTGAAGCAGATCGAGGCGCTGAAGGTCGAGGAGGCCCCGCTCCGCGGGAGGAGGGCACGTCAGCCACGCGCAGAGGGTGCCGGGGGGAGGGGGGAGGGCTTCTTAGACGCACCCCTGCTTCTTAGAAGGCGCGGGCCTCATCTATAGATGTAAGGCCGGCGCCTTCTAAGAAGCAGCCTGCTTCTAAGAAGCCCTCCCCCCTACCCAGCCGCGGGAGGAGAGCACGGCAGGCCAGGGGGGGACCCATCGACTTCGACACCCCTCTCGAGAGATCGTCGATGCGATGGGTTCCCCCAGGGGGGTAAGGACCACAGCTCCCCCAGTTTTGGCTGGTCGGCACGGGAGGGGTGTGTGCTGTGATGATGGTTTTGTTGATGATGCTGATGATGACGGAGGTGTTGGTGGTGATGATGATGCTGGTGGTGCTGGTGATGGTGGTGGTGATGATGATGATGAGGATGAGGATGATGAGGTCCATGATGATACTGCTGATGATGCTGATGCTGATGCTGCTGCTGCCGCTGATGATGATGCAGACGACGACGATGATTATGATTATGATGATGATGAGGACGAGGATAGACCAGTGTAATCCCAAGAGTCATCAGCGATGTTGGAATAAACCCTCCCTCCAAGCTCCCTCGTCACAGGCCCCTACAACGATTCATTTCCACTGAGGGAACTGCCTCGTTGGAAGACAACCCTTTGAAGACCCTGAAGCATGCCAAAACATTGTTCTCGGGATTCCAGCGCCGCGGGTCAACCTGACTTTTGCGTCTTTGCGATCCTGAATCGTGCCAGAACGCCATTCCTGGGATTTCAACACCGCGAATCAACGTAATTGCTGCACCCTCATAATCTGGAATCCTTCCCCAACACCATTTATGCTACGCGGGTCGTGTGAGTCCATGAAACTCGTGCAACTTTTCAGAACGCATGTGCGCGGCGCTAAGGCGAGAGCCACATTTTGAAAACGAACTGCCCTCAATCCGTGAAACCCTTGCAAAGTTTCAGATAGAACGTGCACGGCGCAAAGGCGAGAGCTACATTTCGAAAACGACCCGCCCTCAATCCGTGAAGCTCGTGCAACATTCTGAAACGAATGTGCGCGGCGCTTCTGCACTAGCCACATTTTGAGAGCGACCCGTCGTCAATCAGTGAATTTCTTTCAACGGTTCAGCACGAATGTGCGCGGCGCTGAGGCGATAGCCACATATTGAAAACGACCCGCCTTCCATCTGTGAAACTGTTGCCAGTTTTCACACATGGTAACACATGGCGACTACAAGGCGTCTCAGGGTCACAGGCGGCGGCGGGAGGAGGCGGCGGCAGCCTTCTCCTCCTCCTCCTCCTCCTCTTCCTCCTCCTCCTCTTCCTCCTTAGTACGATTGCGTACTGCTCATGCCGATCTCTT
>CAUYUJ010017238.1:225728-242292 GCA_963575745.1 Prorocentrum cordatum
AAGTTTCGCAGCTATTTCACAACATCTTTATTTACCCAGCTGGCGCTAACGTGTACGCGTTTTTTTCTGCGTCGTCGGTCCATAGGACATTCCCCACGTCTAGGACCCACCGCCCTCTACCAGTGTCCTCGCGATGGCATCGCAAGAGTTACAGCTTTATGAGAGGACGCGTGGAACCATCAGCTGGAGACGCTTGGCCGGCCCGGGCGCGACATGCAATGCGTCCTGCGCACCTGGGCGGCGGGCGACGCGCCCGTGTTTTCGGCGGCGCGCCAGAGTTTGGCCGCCGCGATCTACAGGGCCAGCGCTGAGGCGTACAACACCTCGGTTTGGTCCCCGGGGCGGCGCGCCTGGCCGCCCCCGCTGAGGCGTTGAGCGCCTGACGAGCCGCTGGGCGAGGCCTGGACGCCGCGCCGCGGGCGCGGAGACGCGCGCCGTGGCGTTCAGGCGACGGCGGCGACAGCGCGGTGCGCGTTGCGACAGGAACCCTGAGGCTGCCGGAAGACGCCCCGCTGCGGCGCCAGTGGTTCCTCCTCTTCTTCCCCTTCTCCCCCCCGCTGCTTCCCCGCTCTTTGCCTCCGTCGGGTGCGCGGGCGCCCAACGGCGGGGTTGGGCGGCTCGCGCCCCGCAGCCGCGCAGCCATCGCCTCCGTTTCCCGGTCCTCCCCTGCGTTTTCCCTCCTGTTTCTCTTGTCCCCCCCAAAAGCTCTCGCCAGCGGTGCCGACCCGGGCACTCGGTGGCGGAAGTGGCAGGCAGGTGTCCCGTTGGCGCCACCCGCTATTGCCATGGTCGTGTTTTAGTGGGTTTGGCCCCAACGGGGGGTCGACCCGCGCAGGATTGAAAACATCCTTCCCCCGGCTGCTGATGTTGGCCCGCCTCTGTGCTCTCCTTCCCTTCCTGGCGCAGGATGTTGATGATGGTGTTGATGAAGCTGTCGATTATGATGGTGTCGTTGGCCCGCCGATGATCGTGCTGATGATGATCATGGTGATGATGATGCTGCTGCTGATGATGATGATGATGATGATGATGATGCTGCCGATTATGATGAAGATGATGATTGTGTTGCTGATGATGGTGATGTTGATGCTGATGATGCTGATGCTGCTGATGATGATGATGATGATGATGATGATGATGATGATGATGATGATGATGATGATGATGATGATGATGATGATGATGATGATGATGATGATGATGATGATGATGATGATGATGATGGTGAAGAGGAGGAGGAAGAGGAGGAGGAGGAGGAGGAGGAAACCGACGAGGAAGAAGATGAGGAGGACTAGGAGGAGGAGGAGGAGGAGGAGGAGGAGGAGGAGGAGGAGAGGAGGAGGAGGATGAGGAGGAGGAGGAGGAGGAGGGTGAGGGGAGGAGGAGGAGGAGGAGGAGGAGGAGGAGGAGGAGGAGGGAGGAGGAGCAGGAACAGGTACAGGAACAGCAGGAACCCTTCGAACACTGTCCCGAGGAGGGGACATGCCTCTAGGACGGCCTGTGGGCATTCGGCCGATCTGACGACGTGCCCGCCAGCCTTCGAGTAGAT
This sequence comes from Prorocentrum cordatum, assembly GCA_963575745.1. Lineage (NCBI taxonomy): Eukaryota > Dinophyceae > Prorocentrales > Prorocentraceae > Prorocentrum > Prorocentrum cordatum. The sequence goes on from CAUYUJ010017238.1 coordinate 227,278, forward strand.
CGTCGGCAACACACATGTATGTATATATATATATATATATATATATATATATATATATTGTACAACCTATACGACCACCCTGCGGGTGATCAGGAGGTTTGGGTAGTCAGCAATGGGCAAGAGTGGTGATTGTTGTTCTGGCGATGCCTGTGGGGCGGAGTCTACTGAGTAGTGTGATTGTGCACGTGAGCGTGATGTGATGTGGCGATGTCGGCGAAGCGCACTCGACATTGTCGTGAAGCGCTGTCCCCGCGTGCGCTTATCAATAGCGGGACACCGGCGGGACACCGCGCGCCACCGGCCGCCAGAAGAGAATCATTTGGTCCGGCCGCGGCCCAGCCACAGGAGGATTTCGGGACACCAGCGGGACACCGGCGGGATACCGCGGGCCACCGGCCGCCGGAGGAGAAACATTTGGTCCGGCCGCGGCCCAGCCACAGGAGGATTTCTTCACGCCCGCCCACGCACCTTCGCTTCGCCCGCACGCACGCACGGCACGCACGACACGAACCCGAAACCGAAATCGATTTCCCGGTAGGGGGGGTCCGTTTCACGTCGGATTCCCCCCCCCAACCTCCGATATACACACGCACACACACACACACACACATATATATATATATATATATATATATATCTATATATGTGTGTATATATATATATATATATAGATACACGTATCTACCGGACCCCCCCTAAACCGGACACCCACCCAGGGACGCCCCGGTCGCCCTTTGGGACGTGTCGGCGGCCCCCTGGACGCCCTTGGAGAAGGTACGCTGGCCCTTCCGGGCCTCCCAGGGCGCCTAGCCGGGCCTTGCGAGCAGACTCAAGGCGATCCAAGGGGTCATCGGCGGGGCGCAACAATGACCCAGGTCAGCACAAGAGGGTTCCCAAAGGAACTTCGGTGGTCTGAGGACTGCCCAAGAGGCCCCCAAGATGCCCCAAGAGGCCGTTAAGAAAACCCCGAGGAAACAACAATCGTCTCATTCCTTCAAGAAGATGTGTATCTTCACCGTATCCGCTTTCCGGGTCTTCGCAGCGTCCAAGACGGCCCGATGGGCCCTCAATATCGCCCCGAAGCGGCCCAAGAGGCCCCCCAGAGGGCTTGAAGTCGGCCCAGGAGGGTCCCAAAACTGCTCCAGAGAGCCCCGAGACTGCCCACAAGAAGCCCAAAATGCCCCCAGAAGGCCCCCAAGAGAGACCCACGAAAGCCATGGGAGACCCTCAGGAAGGCCATTGGAAGCCCCCTAAAGGGCCCTAGATGGCTTCAGAGGATTCTTGGAGGGCCCCAGCTCCCAGAATTTCGCCCAAAAGCCCCTGGGATGGCCCAAGAGGGTTCCAGTACGGCCCAAATAAATTCCACAAACGCCCAGACGGCTTTCTCCTACGAAGTACATCGACCTGACCCGACGATCTCGGTTTCACGCTAGAGGCTCAAGGTTTAAGTTCTTCGATCCAGAGAGACAGGCACTGGATCTATATTCGAAGTTCGACGACCTAATATTTCCTGAGTTCCTGGGACCCAGGCATTCAGGAAACGACTGGACATCGATTTGTTCGGAGCTACTTCGCCTCATTCGGCGTGCCATGGGAACGCTCCCTACTTCCTGAAAGGACCTTCGCGCGTGCAGAAATCATCACCCTTTTCCCGCTCCTGCGCACAAGCGTGCCAGCGCATCGGGCGAAGAACGCGGTGTCAGCAGGCCCTTTGGATGTCAGACAATGAGCTGGCCGCCCGTCCAGGCCTGGAGGCCCCCCGCCTGAAGCAAGCGATGAGTTATGGCTTTGCCGGGGAGGGTCCGGAACAAGGGGCATGGCGTGAAGCGCCGATGCAGTCTTGTAGGTGTGTACATACACATTTTTTATATATACATATATATATATATATATATATATATATATATATACATATGTATGTATGTATGTATGTATGTATGTATGTATGTATGTATGTATGTATTTATGTATGCATATATGAATGCATGCATGCATGCATGCATGCATGCATGCATGCATGCATGTATGTATGTATGTATGTATGTATGTATGTATGTATGTATGTATGTATGTATATATGTAATGCATGTATGTATGTATGTCTGTCTGTCTGTCTGTCTGTATGTATGTACGTATGTATGTATGTATGCATGCATGTATGTATGTATGTATGTATGAATGTATGTGTGTATGCATGCATGTATGTAGGTATGCATGCATATGTAGGTATGTATGTATGCATACATGCATGCATGCATGCATGCATTTATGTATGTATGTATGTATGTATGCATGTATGTATGTGTATGTATGTATGTATGTATGCATGTATGCATGCATGTATGTATGTATGTATGTATGTATGTATGTATGTATGTATGCATGTATGTATGTATGTATGTGTGTGCGTGTATGTATGTATGTATGTATGTATGTATGTATGTATGTATGTATGTATGTATGTATGTGTGTATGTGTGTATGTATGTGTGTATGTATGTATATATATACATATGTATGTATGTATGTATGTATGTATGTATGTATGTATGTATGTATGTATGTATGTATGTATGTATGTATGTATGTATGTATGAATGTATGTATGTATGTATGTATGTATGTATGTATGTATGTATGTATGTATCTCTCTCTATATATATATATATAGACATGCTTATTGTCATACCAACCGGTGTGATCTCTCACTGCGTTGCTTCGACAGACCGACCGACCGTGCCGGGGGTGTGCGCTGGACTGGGACGTGTTGGGACGTGTGCTGGGACGTGGATGTGTGCAGGGCTGTGTGCTGCCTCCGTGGCTTCGTGTGCTGGGATACGTGCTGGGGTGTTGCCTGGGTGCGTGCCGCTCCCGTGTGCTGTGCCTGCCCCCCCGCGCCCCTCCGCCCCGTGTCTACGTTTGTTTATTCCGACCGACCGACCGACCGTGCCCCCCCCTCCGCCCCGTGGCCCCCGTCTGCTTATTCCGACCGACCGACTGTGCCCCCCCTCTGCCCGACCGTGCCCTCCCGTCCACGTGCTCCCCCCCGCGCCCCTCCGCCCAGTGGCCCCCGTTTGTTTGTCCCGAGTGGCCGACCGACCGTGCCCCCCCGCCGTCTGCCCCGTGGCCCCCGTCTGCTTAATTCTACTGACCGACCGACCGACCCCCCCGCCCTCCGGCGTGTGGCCCCCGCTTGCTTATTCCGACCGACCGACCGACCGTGCCCCCCCTTTCCGCCTTGTGGTCCCCGTCTGCTTATTCCGACCCACCGACCGACCGACCGTGCCCCCCCTTTGACCGTGCCCTCCCGTCCCCCTGATCCCCCCCGCGCCCCTCCGCTCAGTGGCCCCCGTTTGTTTATTCCGACCGGCCGACCGACCGTGCCCCCCCCCGTCCGCCCCGTGGCCCCCGTTTGCCTATTCCGACCGTTTGACTGACCGTGCTCATTTTCCGCTCCGTGGCCCACGTCTGCTTATTCCTACCGACCGACCGACGGTGCCCCCCCTTCCGAAGGACGCCCCCTCATTCTTGGAGGGCTCCTGGGCGCCTCGGAGCGGGCCGCACGTCCCTCGCACACGGGCGCCGCGCTGGGGATCCCGAGGTCCTTCTCGAGCGGGATTTGCAGCTTCACGGGTTGCTCGTCCCCCCCCCGATATTCACCGCTCACCAAACCACCCCAACCCAACCCGAAAGTACCGATTTGCCCTCCACTGCCAGTGGGCGGGGGGTCGGGGTACATGGACAAAATCCACACGACGCCCGTACCCCCCGAACCTGAAATTCGGGCGAAATTCGGGTCTTCGGGTTGGGTTGGGGTGATCTGGTAGGTAGTCAGATATCTTCCACGTGAGTGAGGAGAGCAGGAACTTCCGCCCCGTCTTCACTTCTGATAGCGATAGTTTTCCCAACCGTGCTGTGGTGTTGGGTCTTCGTTTAGAAGAGACGGTGCCCCATGTTTTTCTTCCTCCTGTTCCCACCTACAGCGTTTCGTGGCCTCATAGGGAGCTCCACCGAAGGTCCCAAGTCTACCGCCCGCATGCGCCCCCCCCCACCCAGTCGTGGCCCGATAGAGAGCTCCACCGATGGCCCCAGTGGCACCGCCCGCATGCGCCCCCCCGACCCAGCAGAGCTTTTTGTGGCCCCATAGGGAGCTCCACCGAAGGTCCCAATTCTACCGTCCGCATGCGTCCCCCCCACCCAGTACAGCGCTTCGTGGCCCCATAGAGAGCTCCACCGACGGCCCCAGTGCTACCGCCCACATGCGTCCCCCCCCACCCAGAATATCGTTTCGTGGCCTCATAGGGAGCTCCACCGAAGGTCCCACTGCTACCGCCTGCATGCGCCCCCCCGACCCAGCAGAGCTTTTTGTGGCCCCATAGGGAGCTCCACCGAAGGTCCCAATTCTGCCGTCCGCATGCGTCCCCCCCCCCCCAGTAACAGCGTTTTCGTGGCCCCATAAGGAGCTTCACCGACGGCCCCAGTGCTACCGCCAACATGCGTCCCCCCCACCCAGTACAGCGTTTCATGGCCCCTTAGGGAGCTCCACCGAAGGCCCTAGTTCTACCGCCCGCGTGCCCCCCCCCCCGACCCAGCACAGCGTTTCGTGGCCCCATAGGGAGCTCCACAGAAGGCCGCAGCGGCACCGCCCGCATGCGTCACCCCCCACCCAGTACAGCGCTTCGTGGCCTCAAAGGGAGCTCCACCGAAGTCCCCGTTGGCACCGCCCGCATGCGTCACCCCCCCACCCAGTACAGCGTTTCGTGGCCCTATGTGTAGTTCCATCGAAGGTCGCAGTGACACCACCCGCATGCGACCCCCCCACCCAGTACAGCGTTTCGTGGCCCCATAGGGAGCTCCACCGACGACCGCAGTGCTACCGCCCGCATGCGTCCCCCCCACCATAGGGAGCTCCACCGACGGCCCCAGTGGATGAACTAGCATGCGGTTCCCCCCCCCAGCACAGCGTTTCGTGGCCCCATAGGGAGCTCCACCGAAGGCCACAGTGGCGGTGTTCGCATGCATGCGTCCCCCCACCCAGCACAGCGCTTCGTGGCCTCATAGGGAGCTGCACCGAAGGTCCCAGTGCCTGCACAGGCGGATGCGCTTCTCCGCATGAGCCTGCACCGCCGCCTCGCTCGCTCGTTCCTCACAGGGGGAAGTGGGGACGGGTCCCTTCGTTCACAGTCTTCGTCTTCTCCCTTCCAAGTTTCATAAGGGAAAATACACCATTCATCGTCGATCCGCAGGAAAATATGGGAAGTGGGGGTGGGGGTATGACGACCCCCCAGACATTATGTGAACATGTGGGATAATCCTGGAAGTGGTGTCTATTTGCTTGTGTGTCCCTGGGCCCCTTTACAATCCCCTCCTTGCCTTGATCTGCTCCCCTGCCTCCCGCCTGACCCTTCGCCTGTGTGCCTGCAGCTCAAGTGAACCCTGCTGCCTTCCTGCCAAGGCCGAGCAGGCGCGCCAGAAGAAGATCGCCGGCGAGAAGCTGCTGGCGGAGGCGCGGCGGGGCAGCCTGCAAACTCGCAAGGAGACGACGCATGCCGGAGTGTTCGCACGGCATCGTGCTCGGCCACCACACGGACAGCGCTCCTCTCGATTCCTCCGATTCGATTCGATTCGATTTCGATGGACTCCGATTCCGATTCGATTCGACATCGGATTCCGATTCGGGATCCGATTTCGCTATGGAGGGTTACTGGCCTGCCGATGTCTACTGATTCGACTTTACCCGACTCGGCTGCCGATTTCCGCCAATCCGATTCATTTCGATCGCCGATTCGACTTATCGATTCGATTCTGGGGTCTCCTGCACGGATGGTGAAGGTCGGACGTAGGGATGCTATATGTGGGGAGTTTCGTCCAAGCCAATGCACTTGAAGAGCGCAATTTGTTTGGTAGAGTGTGTCTGTGCGCCTTCTTTGTCCCTGTCATCTGGCATTGACGCGCGTACGGTTAAGTCGGGCCCGTCCCTCTACAGGAGGCATATTCAAAAATAGTCAAAAGATAGTCTGGGTTTTCTTTTAGTAATCAAAATAGTCAAAATATAGTCCTTGAAAGGGCTCCGACCTAGGGTTCTCTTTTAGTATTGTTACCCCCGGTTTCGACTTGAAGGAGGCCAGCGGCATTATTTTGCGATAAATAACGAGCTTGAAGGAGGCCGGCGGAATTATTTTTGAGGACGTCCCGACCGAAACGCTTGTTTTCCAGAATTTGTTCAGGATTTCTCTAGCGAAACACTGGTTTTGCAGAGTTGGGGGATGTCTCGAACGACACGCTTGTTTCTCAGAATTTGTTGAGGATGCCTCGAGCGAAACGCTGGTTTTGCAGAGTTGGGGCTAACATGGCGTCGGGCCCAATGCCGAATTATGAGGAAACGCACGGGGGACCGAAAAGCGCTACCCGAACACGTGTCCCAATACAGAAAAGTTATATTGTCTTGCCCTGAACAGGGGGTTGCGCTTTGAGGGCCTCTCCAGCGGGAGCGCGAATTCAGCGCATCCAGGTCACGCAGGGAGGTATCTAACATGGCTGTCCCGAGCTGGAACCACGTGTTTTTCATGCTCAGGCCACCCAGGGAGATCTCTAACATGATTTTCCCGAGCTGGAACCATGTGTTTTTACGTGTCCAGGCCACCCGTGGGGTATCTAACATGGTTGTCCCGAGCTGGCACCACGTGTTTTTACGTGCCCAGGCCACCAGCACGACGCTTGTCCCCAGCACGTTCTGTAGGGCGTCCCCTTGGCACGTCCCGCAGTGCGTCCCCGTGGCACGTCCCCTGGCACGTCGCCTGGCGCGTCCCTTGGGACGTTCCGCGGCGCGTCTTCCTGCCATGTTCCCCTGTCAATTAGCTCTGGGGCAGCTACTATGTGCTTGGGCAGCTCGAGCTTAAGATCCAGATCAGTTCGGTCAGGACTCGGATGCAAAGGAGGACTCGATCCACAACGCTGTAGAGCACAATCGCTGCATGGCACATCGCAGTTCAGCACGGCGCTGCACAGCATAGCCCTCGGCACAGTACATCAAGATCGACACACTCACTCAGCATTGCAACCTGGCATGTTCTTTGGCACGTTCCGTGTTGCGTCCTGTGGCGAGTCCCCTTGGCACGTCGCGCGGCGCGTCCCCTGGCAAGTCCCGTGGCACGTCCATTGGCAACATTGGCACGTTCCGTAGCGCGTCCCCTCGGCACGTCCCGCGGTGCGTCCCCACGGCACGTCCCCTGGCACCTCGCTTGGCGCGTCCCTTGGGGCGTTCCGCGGCGCGTCTTCCTAGCATGCCCCCCTGTGAGTTAGCTCTGGGGCAGCTACTATGTGCTAGGGCAGCTCGAGCTTAAGATCCAGATCAGTTCGGTCTGGACTCGGATGCAAAGGAGGACTCGATCCAAAACGCTATAGAGCACACTCGTGGCATGGCACATCGCAGTTCAGCACGGCGCAGCACAGCACATATTTCGGCACGTTACATCAAGATCGTTACACTCAGCATTGCAACCTGTCACGTTGCCTGGCACGTTCCGTGGCGCGTCCCGTGGCGAGTCCCCCTGGCACGTCGCGCGGCGCGTCCTATGGCACGTCCCGTGGCACGTCCATTGGCACGTTCCGTAGCGCGTCCGTCCCCTCGGAACGTCCCGCGGTGCGTCCCCATGGCACGTCCCCTGGCACGTCGCCTGGCGCGTCCCTTGGGACGATCCGCGGCGCGTCCTCCTGCCATGCTCCCCTGTTAATCAGCTCTGGGACAGCTACTATGTGCTAGGACAGCTCGAGCTTAAGATCCAGATCAGTTCGGTCAGGACTCGGATGCAAAGGAGGACTCGATCCACAACGCTATAGAGCACAATCGCGGCATGGCACATCGCAGTTCAGCACGGCGCAGCACAGCACAGCCCTCGGCACGGTACATCAAGATCGATACATTCAGCATTGCATCTTGGCACGTTCCTTGGCACGTTCCGTGGCGCGTCCCGTGGCGAGTCCCCATGGTACGTCGCGCGGCGCGTCCCCTGGCACGTCCCGGCACGTCCATTGGCGCGTTCCGTAGCGCGTCCCCTTGGCACGTCCCGCAGTGCGTCCCCACGGCACGTCCCCTGGCACGTCGCCTGGCGCGTCCCTTGGGACGTTCCGCGGCGCGTCCTCCTGGCATGTTCCCCTGTCAATTAGCTCTGGGGCAGCTACTATGTGTTCAGGCAGCTCGAGCTTAAGATCCAGATCAGTTCGGTCAGGACTCGGATGCAAAGGAGGACTCGATCCAAAACGCTATAGAGCACACTCGTGGCATGGCACATCGCAGTTCAGCACGGCGCTGCACAGCACAGCCCTCGGCACGTTACATCAAGATCGATACACTAAGCATTGCATTTACCCGTCGCCCAGTCATGTGTCTTCGAAACGTTGCCATGTCTTAGATTTCTATATTCCTTTCCGGGTTCGTGGGTCGATCATGTTTGAGTTTTTTTGGACCATGTTGGAGTATTTTTGGTGTATTTTTCATTCTTCGTCGAAAATACCCTTGTAGGGGGGACACGCCCGACTTAAGCGTACGGCTGGGAGCGAGATAGTCACATGCCATTTCTCCAGCGCGTCGTGATGCTATGTTTGATCCTTCCTGGAGGTGCATGCTGTCAACAGCGCTGCAATGAAGATCAAGGAGGACAAGATGTTGGCTGAAAGGCTTGAGGAGGGGCCGGTCGTCTCTCGGCGAGGTGGAGGGAGGGACATCGGCGTCACCCCGAGAGTTGCGACCCGTTCGCTTCTTTTCTCTTTGCAGATTTTCGGCCACTGTATACGTGTAATTTACATGTGTAATCCCAGCGAGTCCGTCTTTCTCTACGTAGACGGCTATGTGTTCAGCTTCTGCATGTGTTTCGTCTCTCGCTGCCACTGTTTCTGCCACTGTCCTCGCTGCCACTGGTTCCTGCTGCTTTCGCTCTATCAGCTAATCTCCATTCCTCAGTCTATTCACCAGGGTCTATGTCCCTCTTGTCTCACGCCCTCTTTCCCTCTTTTCCTGCCTCGTCTACATCCTCCCCTTCCCGCAGCCCAACTGTGCTCCTTCTCTTTCTCTCGCACACGCACTGTATGTCTGTCTGTCTGCTGCTAGCGCTTCTGCTCTGCATGTCTTATGGACCTTTCTTCTGCTTGCGCGCCTGGCGCGAGCCTTCGTACGAGCCGGGGGGAGGAGGGGGAGGAGGGGGAGGAGGGGAGGAAGGGGGAGGAGGGGGAGGAGGGAGGAGGACCTGCTTCTCCCTCTCCTCTTGAAGCAGGAGCTTCTGGCTGCGGAGTAGGTCGGTCCCCCACAGCGCACGGGCGCTGGAGGCGTGCGCTCCCCTTGCAAAATATGTGTCTGTCTGTCTGTCTGTCTGTCTGCCTGCCTGTCTGTCTGTCGGGCGGCCTGCCTGCCTGCCTGCCTGCCTGTCTGTCTTGCGGCCTTTCTGCCTGCCTGCCGGCCTCCTTGCCTCTCTCTCTCTCTTTTTTTTTTTTTTTTTTTTTTTTTTTCTCTCTCTCTCTCTCTCTTTTTCCCCCCCCCCTCTCTCCCTTTCTCTCTTGTCCTTCTCTCTCCCTCTCTCGCCCACTTCCGCCCTCCCTCTCTGTTCCGCAGTAGAAGGCATCCACATATTCCGTTCTTGTGCGCACAAGAGCCGTTCACTCTTGTACGCACAATCGAAGGCTCGCACCAGAGCCGAAGGCTCTCCTCGCTTCGCCTCAATCCTGGTCTGAATGCCTCGCTGGGTGCGACGCGTTGCGGACAGACGCGGGGCCGCCAGAAGCACACGAGGGGGGGCGCGGAGTGCGACGAGACTTTTTGGGGGGCCGAGCTGCGACCGTGGCGGGCGATGCAGGCGACTGCCTTTCCATGCCGGGGGCCGCCGCGAGGCGGGCACGGCGCACGGGCAGACGGTTGGCGACGTCCGACGGGGCAGGGACGCGACGAGCCCAGGCAGCGAGAGCGCGCCGAGCCCCCCGGGGTGGCGGCCGCGCGGGGACGCCGCCCGTGCGGGAGGGCGTGCCACGGGCGGCGAGCACCGAGGCAGCACGCGGTGGCCACCTCGCGGGCGAGCGGAGTCGGGGCGCTCACCGCGCTGGCGCGGCCCCCCGCCGAGCTCGACGGCGGCGCGGCGTTTCGCCAAGCTCGATGGTGTTTGTTCTCTTGCGCAGTTCGACTAGACGTAAGAGTGACCTTTCGCCGGAGTGACCTTTGGTGCGGGCACAGATGGGTCCCCAGATGGCTGAACACGAAGCAGGAGCAGCGGCTTGAGCGCCCAGGTTTGGTCCCCCCGCGGCCCCCAAAAAGCCGCGCACCAAAGGTCACTCTTACCCAGGGTCACTCTTGCGTGTAGCCGAGCAGTTGTGCGATAGAGCTCCCAGTTGTCAAACCTCTTCCTCCGCCGTCTCTGTGCCGCCGCCGCCGCCGCCTGCTGGCACGCCGTATGGCGTGTCCGCAGCCGCTTTCGTGAGGATCCAGCCGGCACCGCGGGCCACCTGCGCGTGTGAAAAGAGGGGTGCGCACCGGGTCGTCGCCGTGTCGTCGTCTCTCCTTCGGTTGTCCAGGCAGCATCTGACCGCCCTCCCTTTCGGTTCTCCCGGCAGCATCTGGGCATCTGGGCGCCCTTCGGTTGTCCAGGCAGCCGTCTGCAAGGCTCGTCGGAGGCGTTCATAAGGTCCCAGAAGCCGTGCAGGGGCGAGCAGGAAATCAAATATGCCCGAGGTTCGGGGGGTCTAGGATCCAGGGTGGGAGGGTGGTGGCGCCTGGCAACAGGAAGTGAATATATCAACCTGACGTGTGTGTACATAGAAGCTGGTGGTAGCCAGGGCCCGTGGCGCCCACATTTTTCACCGTGCCTTCCAGCAGCGCGCATGCACCACAGTTTTGTGCATTTATTCGGGGAGTCGCGTGAGCAGCTGTGGAGAGTGTTTAACAGCAGAGATGTGCCATGAAAGAGCGTTTCGCCCCCCGCTGTTTTCGGTGATCGCTTCTCTCTGGAGTGTTCCGGCCCAAAGGCAGACACAGGGCCACAGGGCGCGATTGTTCGGCAGCGGTGACCGTCGTGCCGTGCCATTTTGTTCTGGAGGTTGGAAGAGGGGTATGGCATGAAGGGGTGTGGTGCCAATCGCGGACATGGCGATACTATCTACGATAGATCACCTCGCCATATCCATCTTTGGCACCACACCCCTACACGCACTATTCTAACTCCATAGTTGTTTTTCTGAGTTCCTGACGGCCTGTGCCACCGACCCTGAAAGACCTCGACGACGACCAGGAGGGGGAGGAATACGAGGAGGAGGAGGACGAGGAGGAGGAGGAGGAGGAGGAGGAGGAGGAGGAGCAGGCGGAGAAGGGGGAGAAGGAGGAGGAAAAGGACTCCCCCCTGGGACCCCCCGTCCCTTGGGACGAGGACCTGAGGAGGACCGGCGTGGGAGAGGGGAGAGGGGGGGAGGAGGATCCCCGGGGACGGATGCGTATCTGACCCCCCTCCCCCCCCTGGGACTCCCCCCCGCCCAGGGAGGAAGACCCGAGGAGAACCGGGGCGCCAGGGACCGGCGTGGGAGAGGAGGGCCCCCAGAGGCGATGCGAATCTGAGCCCCCCCCCCCTTGACCCCCCCCCCGCCGGGGAAGGGACAAAGGGAAGGGGCTTCCCTTTGACGTACTGAGAACGTGGATGGAATTTCCTCAAGCTGCGAACCCGTTCCACGAATCAGGAAGGATGCTCTCTCCCTCCCCCGAAGGGAGGGGACGAAAAAACGCCCCGCGTCGACAGAACTGTACATACACCCCACACGCCGACAGGGTCGGCGGATTTTCTACCAGGGGGAAGTCGACTTCGAACGTGCTGACAAAACATCACGACCCCCGGTCTTGGGAATAGCTACCCGTGGTGAAAAAAACATGTCCCTTAGAAGGGGTCGGGAGCTCCAGGGACCGCGTGTTGAAACACAAGGAAAGAGCGTTTGGCTGTTAGGTATTCACCTTTCCCCGCGGTGCACGTTGCAAGCCTGGACCCCTCCCCAGACACTTTGCATGCAGAGGGGGTCATTCATGCCCTCCCCTGGCGCCTGCAAGCGACGACGACCCCGACGTTCCGCCTCACTAGTCCGCCCGCCCGACTGCAGCATTTCCCGCCCGCCGACCAGCCCGTCCGTCTTAATGTCCTGCCCGACCGATCCACCCACCGGCTCTAATGCCCCGCCTGCGTCGTTGCCTCCTCGTCGACGGTCGTCACAGTCGTTGTCGTCGTCGGGTGTCGCTGTCGTTGTCGTCGTCGGCGGCGATGGCGGCGGCAGTGGTGTTGGCGTCGGCTGCGTCGGCATCGTTGCCGTTGTTTGCCAGCGCGCGGGGGGGTCTGGATCCCCTTTCCTTGCATTGGTGGTTGGCGTGGTGATCGGATTTCTATCCCCCCCTTGCCTGTGTGTGTGTGCGTGTGTGTGTGTGTGTGTGTGTGTGTGTGTGTGTGTGTGTGTGTGTGTGTGCGTGCGTGTGTGTGTGTGTGTGTGTGTGTGTGTGTGCGTGTGTGTGTGTGTGTGTGTGTGTGTGTGTGTGTGCGTGTGTGTGTGTGTGTGCGTGTGTGTGTGTGTGTGTGTGTGTGTGTTCGGGCGACGAAATCTATACATATCCCCTGCTCCTTGGCTAGGCCTATCCTGGGCCCAGGAGCTGTGTATAAACCCCGGCCAAGCCAGGAGGGCGTACACACCGCTGCTGGGTTCAGCATAGGCCTGGCCAGGGAGCAGGGATCTGCATGGATGTTGTCGCCCTATGTGTGTGTGTGTGTGTGCGTGTGTGCGTGTGTGTGCGCGTGTGTGTGTGTGTGTGTGTGTGCGTGTGTGCGTGTGTGTGTGTGTGTGATCGGTGTGCGTGGGGGGGTGATTGGTGCCCGGGCGGGGTGGGAGAGGGGCGGGCGCCCGTGGAGTGCGCCCAGATGAAGACGTCGGGCGTCTCATGATGCGGACGTGGGGGGGAGTCGGATGATGGACATGATCGGAGCCGGAGAGGGAGGCGGAGGAGGAGGAGGAGGAGGAGGAGGCGGAGGAGGAGGAGGAGGAGGAGGAGGAGGAGTAGGAGGAGGAGGAGGAGGAGCAGGAGGAGGAGGAGGAAGAGGAGGAGGAGGATAATAATGACGAGAAACACAGGCTCGCACACCATACCAAGTGGTGTCTCTCTAGCTTGCATGCCTGTTGATGCGACCTGGCTCCAGAAAATCCCTCCCCTGGGCAGGAGCAGAAGATCATCGAGTACAGGGAGGCCAAGGAGCTCCGCGAGAGGGAGATGGAGGCAGAGAAGGCCGTGCCTCTCTTGAGCAGGGAGCACAGGGACCAGGGCTGTCCACGATTCGGCCTGTGATTCGATGAGGGGGGCTTACATCTGGGCTTGGCAGCGATCGATTTGATTACGCACCGTGAAGAGCGATTCGCGCCATCCGCGGGGGGCTTTTGATTCGATCGGCTCGATCATGCAAGCGAGCCGACGGGCTCCACCGTAGGCCCCAGTGGCTGCTTTCCCATGCGCCCGCACCCATTTCGGCATACCCCTCACACCTGTCGTGGCCCGGTAGGGAGCTTCCCACCGAAAGCCCCGGTGGCTACGTTCGCACTCGCTCGCCGCATCCATTTCTGCACATCATACGTTTCGTGGCCCCATCAGGAGCTCCACCGAAGGCCACAGCGGCTGCGTTCGCCTGCGCTCGCCGCACCCATTCCGGCACAGCCCTCACACGTACGTTTCGTGGTCTCATAGGAAGCTCCACCGAAGGCCCTAGTTGCCGCGTTCGCATGCGCCCGCCGCGCCCATTTTGGCACGCCTCTCACACGTTGCGTGGCCTCATAGGGAGCTCCACCGAAGGCTCCGGTGGCTGCGTTCGCATGCACCCGCCGTACCCATTTCAGCACACCCCTCTCACGTTTCGTGGCCCCATATGGAGCTCCACCAAAGGCCCCAGTGGTTGCGTTCCCGTGCGCCCGCCGCCTTCATTTCGGTGCACCCCATACAGTTCGTGGCACCATCGTGAGCTTTCCATCGAACGCCCCAGTGGCTACATTCGCACGCGCTCGCCGCACCCATTTCAGCACACCCCTTCACACGTTTCGTGGCCCCATAGGGAGCTGCAGCGAATGCCCAAGTGGCTGCGTTCGCATGCGCCCGCCGCGCCCATTGAGGCACCCGTTACGTTTCGTGTTCCCGTAGGGCGCTGCACTGACGGCCCCAGTGACTGCGTTCGCATGCGTCCGCCGCCCACCCTGTCCAGCGCTTCGAGGACCCATAGGGGGCTCCACCGCATCAAACTGGCGACGTTCGCATGCGTCCGCCCCGCTCTGTACAACGCGTCGTGGCCCCAATAGGAACTCCACTGAAGGCCCCAACGGCGACGTTCGCATGTGTCCGCCCACCCAGTGCAGCGTTTCGCGCACCCGTAACCGAGGAGCTCATCTAAAGGAGCTAGTATTCTGGGTGGCCCATCCAGAGCATGTCGCACATATCGCATCTCCACTCAACAGACGGGAGCTATAGGAATTTACACGGTGGGTGCTGCGCAAACTCCAGGAGGGGTTGGGTTGCTCAGGGCGCTTAGTCAAGCGGAGACCGGGTTCTCCTTTCGACTGGCTACCTCGCGATGGCGGGATAGCTTTGCCCGCCGCAGTGCGCGCGCCGGTGCGGGCGTGCGTAGCTCATAGAGCCCAATATCTTGTAGCCTGCCGCAGTTCGCGCGCTTGTGCGTGCTGAGCTCATAGGTTCTTGCTGTGTGGGTTCTCTCAACCTCTATAGTTTACCTTGCGCTACGAGGCCCCGCGGCAGCAGGTTGAAGCCCTCGTTTCAAAGGAACTGCGAGTCGGTATCAAAGATATTCCCGGAAAGGGCTCCGTCCCAGGGTTCTCTTTTAGTTGGTTTACCCTCCGGTTTTGACTTGAATGGGGCGGGCGGAATTATTTGCGATAAATAACGATTCCGAAGAGTGCCGGCGGAATTATTATTGAGAATGTCTCCAGCGAAACGCTTGTTTTCAGAAATTGTTGAGAATGT
>CAUYUJ010017238.1:242392-309892 GCA_963575745.1 Prorocentrum cordatum
CGCTCCTGGGCCCCCCTCTTGGGCCGTCCAGGTGCGATTTGGGGGACCTCTTGGGCTGTCTTGAACCCTGTGAAAGCCGAAAATGCTGATATGCTAAAGATGTAGGTTTTCCTATAGGAGTTTGACGATTTAAGCCTCTATGGGGTCTTCTTGGGGGCCTCTTGGGGCCCTCTTGGACCGTCTTGGAGCCATCTTACGGTGTCCTGGGGGCCTCGTGGACCGCTTGGGCGCTTCTTGGGCAGTCTTGGGCGCCTCGGGGACCTCAAAAGGCCACTAGAGCCCGGGTTGGCGCGCCTCGCCCCTTCCCTGGAGCCCCTCCCTAGAGGGCTTCGCCCCACCAAAAAACGTACATCACTCGTACCTCGCTCTTTCCGTCACCTGGGCCGGCACGGGAATGAAAAGAGTGCTGCAGGACCTTGCCCGAGAAGGCTCGTGGCACCCTTCGCTCTGGGGAGCCTTGGCGTTAAGTGTGTGTTGCGCTACCGCTCTCTGTTGGGAGCCCTGGTGTTCAGAGACTTTTACGTTGCCGCCCGCTCTTGGGAGCCTTGGTGTTGAGAGTTGTTTACGTCACCGGTCGCTCTTGGGAGCCTTGGTGTTCAGAGCTTGTTACGTCACCGCTCGCTGTGGGGAGCCATGGTGTTACTTGGCGTCTCTTGGCCTTCTTGGGAGTCTTTTGGCGGCCCTTTTTGACCGTTTTGGGACTCTTGCACCGTCTTGGGGTCAGCCCAGTCCCACACCCAAGCAGCCCACTCCCCACACCGCCTGTTCGGGCCCTCTTGGGCCATCTGGGGTCCTCTTGGGACCGCTGTGGGGCCCTCTGGGGGACCCTGATGGACCGTTTTCGGCTGGGGACGATCTTTGGGAACTCTTGGGCCGTCTGAGGCCCTACTGGGCCCGACGAAGCGAGAAACCCCAAAACCTTCTTTCTAATAAGAAAATGTGTTTGCCCTCCTGAGGCCCTCTCGGGGGCCTTCTCGAGAGCCATTATTTTAGGGATCTTTGGCCGCCTTGGAGCCTGCCCAGTCCCCACACCCAAGCAGCCCAGACCCCACACCGCCTCTTCGGGCCCCCTTGGGAGTCTCTTGGGAGCCTCTTGGGAGCCTCTTGGGGCTCTCTTGGGGTGGTCTTGGGGCCCTCTTGGGCCTTTGTGGAGCCCTCTGCGGCCGTCTGGAAGCCCTCTTGGACCATGTTCGGCCCCTTTGGGGGGTCTCTGGAGCCGTCCTGGGACGCTCTTTAGGCCTCTTGGGCAGTCTTGGCCCCTGATTGTCCCGAAAAGGCCCGAAACTCCAAAACCGACGAAAAAACCCTTGTTGTTGGCCTCCTGAAGCTCTCTCGGGGGCCCTCTGGAGGGCCTCTGGAGCCGGCTTGAGGCTCTCTTGGGGCCGTCTTTAGGCCGTGTTGGGGCCCTCTCAAGGACGTCTTGGGGCCCTTGAGCCGCTTCGTTCACATAAATACCAGGAAACGGGCCATAGGAGACGCCCAGGGGCCGCTTCACTCGAAGTAATGCGAAGGAAGCGGCCCCCGAGCGGACATTACAGCCCGTCCTTGCGCGCCTCGCCCCTCCCCTGGAACCACTCCCTCTTCGCCCCCGCACAAGAACGTCATCAATCGTACCTCGCTCTTTCCGTCACCTGGGCCGACACGGTAACAGAAAGAGCGTATCAGAAACTTGCCCGAGATGGCTCGTGGCATCGTTCGCTCTTGGGAGCCTTGGTGTTAAGAGTTGTTTGCATCACCGCTCTCTATTGGGAGCCTTGGTGCTAAGGGCTTTTGACGTTACCCCTCGCTCTTGGGAGCCTTGGTGTTAAGAGCTTGCCACGTCAGTATGGGAGGTTGGAAGCCTTGGTGTTCAGAGCTTGTAACATCACCGCTCGCTCTTGAAAGCCTTAGTATTAAGCGCTCGTCACGTCAATAAGGGCTCTTGGGAGCCGTGGTGTTCAGACCTTTTTACTGCACCGCTCGCTCTTGGGAGCCTTGGTGTGAAGAGCTTGTCACGCCACTATGGGCTCGTGGGAGCCTTGGTGCTCAGAGCTATTTACGTCACCGCTCGCTCTGGGGAGTTGTTGACGTCCCCGCGCGCTGAGGAGCCCTGGTGTTACGAGAATAGAGCCGAAGGGCCATCTTGGGGGTCCTATTGGGGCCCTCTTGGGCCCTCTTGGGGCCCTCTTGGGCGCCCAGGAATGGTGTCCTGGCACGATTTAGGACTATCAGGGCACAACACTCAGATTGATTCGCGGTGTTGAGGTGTTGAAGTCCCAGGCATGGTGTTCAGGCACGAGCTAGGATTCAAGTTTGGCACGATGGAGGATTATCAGACGGCTGTCTTGGAATGACGCACTCCCAAGCAATGAACTAGTTTAAGAAACTGTGAAGATGGAACTTGGATTGAGTGTCTTGCAACATAGTTGATGCGGTCTGGGTTTACACTGGACCTCCTTCTCCTCCTGCTCCTCCTCCCTAGTATTCCTCCTCCTCCTCCACGTCTCCCTTCCTTATAAGTAACGCATCCCATACGCGTTTGTAGGGCGAGCCGGGCGTTTCGCCTGAAACTGCCACACGGCTCATGAGCCTGAAGCTTAAAAATCCATCACGTGCACGGACAAGGGCAAGTGATGTTCAAAACGTGGCTATGGACTCAGCACTCCCCGCCGCACGCATTCGTCCTATGGGCTCCCGACAGGTGCATGGACGGAGGACGATTCGTTTTCGACGTGTGGTTCTCGCCTTAGCGCTGCGCTCATTGACCTAAAAAACTGGATCGCTACGCTCAGAAAGGGCTGGTGGCCTTCAGAATGTAATCATCGACTTCGCACCGCGAGCATTCGCTTCTACAAATCCCATGCTTGCACGGATGCAGGGCTAATCGTATAGGGGAACAAAAAGTGACATAAACATGAAAACTCGGAGGGCCGCGCGGATTTCTCGGATCGGCGCTGGGGCCCCCCGGCGGCGCCTCCGGCGCCGCCCCTGGCGCGCTCCGCGCCAGGGAGGGGGCTGTCCAGCGCGATCGAGAAATCCGCGCGGACCTCCGATGTGTATGTTTATGACATTCTTGTTTCCCCTAATTCGAGACCCTTTCATCACGCCCCCCACCTCCCTCGCGCGCATTCGTTTTACAAAGCCAGCTTACACGATGCAGGCTAAGGGTATTCAAAATGGGCCGCCGCCCAGCACCGCGGAAAAGGAGAAACACAATACGAGGAAAAAGAAGTGAGGAACCTACCCGATTCTGGCCAGGCCCATCCTGAGCCAGGATCGGTGCACACGCCCCCTACCTTGGCCAGGAAGGCATATGCACCGATCCTGGGTCAAGGATGAGGAAAAGGATGATTTTGCTGTGAACCGCGCACGCCAAGCTGTCGAAAAGATCGCCAAGCAGGGAAGAATGAAGGGGCCCTGGGACACACAAATAAATACACACAAATAAGAAGCTTCCCCATATTTTCCCATATTTTCTGGGTTCCTGTCTTCCCCCCCACTTCCCATATCTTCCTATATTTTCTGGGGAGTCGACGATGAATTGTGTCTGTGTTTTTTTCCCTCCTGCATGTGCATAGTTCTCTTCGCCCGGTGCAAAATTCCCAGCGGCCTTCTCAGAAATGGGGCCCTCGCCCGCGACCTCTTCGCGCCCGACGGCCAGGAGGTCAAAGCTATGCAGTGGTCCCCTCCCCCCTCCCTCGCTCCCCCTCCTCCTCCTCCTCCTCCTCCCCCTCCTCCTCCTCCCCCTCCTCCTCCCCCTCCTCCTCCTCCTCCTCCTCCTCCTCCTCCTCCTCCTCCTCCGGCACGCGGGTGTGAAGGACGCCTCATGCTCAGAGCAGGGATCTCGCTCGACACATCCTCGGACGCCGTGGCCAGAAGACTCTAGTTGTGGAACAGTACGAAGACGGAGGACTTCAAAAACTCAAATCGAGATGGACACTTCCCGGAACGTTCTGCCCCTGACGATCCTTTCCCGATTCGGCTTGCCGAAAGGGGGGTTCTTACTTGGTTAACTGTTAGTGCCTCGGGAACCTGCTATGACCGTTCCCTGGAAATTCCCTGGGATCCTCGGGATCCCCAGGTTCCTCGGGTTCCTCTGGTTCCCTGGGCTCCTCGGGTTCCCCAGCTTCCTCGGGTTCCTTGGGTTCCCCAGGTTCCTCGGATTCCCGTGGTTCCTCGGGTTCCTCAGGTTCCCCGGGTTCCTCGGGTTCCCTGGGTTCCCCAGGTTCCTCGGGTTTCCTGGGTTCCTCGGGTTCCCTGGTTTCTTAAGGTTCCTCGAGTTCCCTGGGTTCCTCGGGTTCCCCAGATTCCTCGGCAATGCCAAACAATGCCGAGCAATGTCAACCCGTGCCAAGCAACGCCAAGCGATGCCAAGCAATGCCAAGCAATGCCAACCCATGCTAAGCAATGCCAAGCGATGCCAAGCAATACTAAGCAATGCCAACCCATGCAATGCCAAGCAATGCCATGCAATGCCAAGCGATGCCAACCCATGCCAAGCACTGCCAAACGTTGCGACCAAATAATGACAGCCCATGCCAAGCAATGCCAAGCGATGCGCCTAGCAACCGGCTTTCCCAAAATTGGGGTCGCGACGGGTTCATATGACTTTCAAGCTGGGAAAATGAAAAACGATACTGTTCAAAATGGGGGGTCTCGACCGAATGCCAATCCCATGGAGCGCTTGCCTGTCAAGGGGGCACGGGGCACCTCTCGCAATGTGCAGGAATGCTCGCGGGGACTCGCGAGGGGACTTGGGACGGGAGGTTGCTCGTAAATATTGCCACATCGTTGACGCATCCTGGCTTTACTCTGGTCCTCTCCTCCTCCTCCTCCTCCTCCTCCGACTCTCCTCCTTACTCATCATCTTCATCCTCCTCCTCCACCTCCTCTTCATCCGCCTCCTGCCCTCCCTCTCCTCACTCCTCCTCCTCCTCCTACCCTCCCCCGCCACCTCCCCTCCCTCCCTCCCTCTCCCTAGCTCCCTCACTCCCTCCTTCCTCCTCACCTCCTCCTCACTCTCCTCCTCCTCCTCCTCCTCCTCCTCCTCCTCCTCCTCCTCCTCCTCCTCTTCATCCTCCTCCTCCTCCTCCTCCTCCTCCTCTTCCTCCTCCTCGTCCTCCTCCTCCTCCTGCTCCCCAGTCCTGAGCTGTGCCCCTACAGAATATGGCGGGGCAGCTCTGGGATCGGTACGCCTCGCTCGGCGCGGTCTCCCTTGAGACGAGCTCCAAGAACGTGTTCTTGACGCACGGAACCGTGGCGAACTCCCCAGACTGCCCGTTCGCCTCCGAGGCGTCCGAGCAGACCAGCATCTCGGTGCTGGCTGACGACGCCAGGGAGGTTGAGCTCTGCCCGGCGCTGGTGGCCACCTCCTTGGGATATCCAAATGACTCGACGCGGAGATCACCATATTTGCATCCCATACTCCTGTCAAATTTCGCTGAGGAGCTAAGTCCATGAGTGTCTGGGTGTGAGAGCGAATCCACGTAGCGACAGGCGCGGCAATGACGACGACGACGACGACGACGACAACGACGACTTCAGCGACGTCCTGCTATCCCTCTGGCCATCTTTCAGGGGGGACGAGGGAAACGCAAGTGAAAGAACGAGGGGGAGTTCTCTTGCCCTTCTCCCAGCGGCAACTCAGGCAAGCGCGCATGGCGTTGCTGCGCCCGCTCTCTGGCGTGCTATTTGTGGCGCGTGCATGCACTTGGGGTGCCCAAGTGCCACGCTGGCTATATATATATATATATATATATTATGTAATCAAATAGAGAGTGATATAATATATATAATATATATATATTATATATATATATATATATAATTATATATTATATATTACATATATAGATATATATATTATTCCTCTTCTATAGTTTTAAAGCCGGGCGGGGGCAACCCATCACCCCCCCCCCAAAAAAAAAAAAAAAAACCGGACTCCCGGGATCTGGGGCTGAGGGACCCTCCGGACGGGCCTCGTAGCGGCCCCAGGGCCTCGCAGGACGTGGCGCGCTCCCGAAACGACCCCAAAGAGCCCCAATACGATCGACGACGACCCCCAAGAAGCCGTCATACCCCCAAAGATCGTTCCGAAACGTCCCAAGAGGCCTCCAAGAGCACTCCCAAGAAGGCCCCAAGAGGCGAAAATCCTTGATTCTGTTGGTTTATGGCTTATTTTGGGGTTCTCCTCTTTTCGGTTTCCCGACGCTCCAAGACGGCGGTCTTCTGGGCGTCCGAAGCCGCCTGGGAGGCTCCAAAATCGCCCCACAACCATCCGAAAGGGCTTCCAGGCAGTCCAAGAGAGCCCCCAAACGGCACAACAGTGGTCCAAGATGGCCCTCAGGGAGCCCCATGGCGGCCCAAGATGGCCCTAAGACACCCTCCGAAGCATTCCAAACCGTGACCCGGTCGTTCAGGGAAACCGCGGTTGGAGGCAGGGTGGCCCGACAAACCCCCAGAACCCCCCAGAACACGCCCAGGAGGCCTCCAGAAGGCCTTAAGAAAGCCTCCAGAACACACCCATGAGGCCCCCAGAGGCTCTCCAAGGAGGAGCCTCCGCAAAAAGAGCTGAGGAGGATGGGGAGAATGCGCAGGGCATGGCGAAATAGGAATAAGAAGCACGGAGGAAGGATAACGAATAACATTATTATAGCGGCGATGCCGGAAAAAGGAGTTATCGCTAAATTGTCGGCTTGACCTTCCCGCTAGTCCGCCTGCATACCAAACTTCAAGGACCAAGGTGCATGGCGCGAAGCGCCACTGCAGTCTTGTATATATATATATATACATACACATAAATGTATGTGTGTGTGTGCGTGCGTGCGTGCGTGCGTGCGTGTTTGTGTGTGGCCCAGTCCGCTGTGCGGCTCCACAGCGGGCGATCTGCCTCACTTCATGTGCTTGTCCTTCGTGCGCGCCCGTGTTTCTGCACGCGCAGCTGTCTGACTGTTGCCCCTACCATTTCAAGCGGCATACGTTCGGTTGTGATTGTTTAGCGCACCCCGCTAACGCCCTCGCCGAGTTGGATCGACCGGCCGCGAAGCATTCAAGTGTGCTCCAGTCTCCTGGTATAGCCTGTCCTCCTCCGTATCCGTTTTGGCGTCAGGCCAAACCCTTCCTGGTTTTCCCGCGTGGCCAGTCGTGCGACCAGACGCTCGTGGCCAGCATGGCGGGAAGCAGCAAAGAGGAAGAAAGGACGAAGATGAGAGCAGAGACAGCAGCATGTTCACAGGCAGATTAAGCTGCCTCCTCGCCCTCCTCCTTCTAGCCCTCCTCCCCCTCCCTCCCCAGAGGTCCCTTATCCCAACGGGGGACTCGGGAGGTCCCCACATAGCTTCGAGGCAGCTGCGGAGGTCCCCATAGAGGGAGTCGACCCTCTTCCTCGCGATGGCCATGCCGGCTCGAGGGTCTCGCCGGGTTCCTCCGCGCCCCAGGGCCAGCCCATGGCGTCCTTCCATGCCCCGGCGTCGCTCCAAGCGGCCGGCTGCAGGGTGGTGGCCAGGGACCTCCATCCACTCCTCCTCCGCCTCCTTCTCCTCCTCCTCCTCCTCGTCCTCCTCCTCCTCCTCCTCCTCCTTATGCTCCTCCTCCTTCTTCTCCCCCTCCTCCTCCTCCTGCTCCTCCTCCTCCTCCTCCTCCTCCTCCTCTCCCCTCCTCATCCTCATCCTCATCCTCATCCTCATCCTCCTCATCCCCCTCCGTCTCTTCCTCCTCCTGCTGTTCATTCTCCCAAAGCTCCATGAGAACCTCGAAGAAGAGGTATTTCGACCACCCCGCAAGTCCCTGTCCCCCGATCGACCCAACGATGAGACTCTCCCCCTTCTCCCTCACTCCTCACGTTCTCTCCTCCCCGCCCTCTCTCCTCGCCCTCCCCGCCCTCTCTCCTCACCTGCCCTCCCGCCCTCTCTCCTCGCCCTCCTCGCCCTCCACATCCGTCCCCGCCCCCGCCCTCTCTCCTCACGTTCTCCCCCCACCGTTCTTCCTCCACTCTCCGGAGCGAGCGCCGGCCCTGCCAATCCTCCGGCAGCGAGCGATTGACGATTGAGGGTCGGAGCGCTCGGCGGAGTGCCAGATGCACTACGCCGGCGGGCGAGAGTCAGCTCGCCCGCCTCCAAGCGGTGCGGAAGGCGGGCGACGCCTTCCTCCCCGTTGTGCGCAACGCAGTGTCGATGCCTCCGTCTCTGGTCTCGTCCGCGCGGAGATGGTCAGGAAGGGGAGTCCACAAGCTGAAAATCAAGATCTGGAGCCCAGGCCCCCGCAGGAGTTTCGCGGTTCTACCAAAACTGGCCACAGGCAGCCCCAGGAGGCCCCAGGAAACCATATTTTTTCGTCGGCGGGGCGAGAGCGAACCTCTTCCGCTAAAAGCTAGGCGGGCTACGCACAGCACTGATTAGGGAAACCCCATGATTCCCCAGGAGGCTCCAGGACGCCCCAGGAACCCTCAGGAGGCCCCAGGAGGCCCAAGGAGTCACCAGGAGGCCCCGGGATGCTCAAGGAGGCCCTGGGCCGCTCCAGGAGGCCCCAGAAAGCCCCAGGAAGTCCCAGGAGACAACAGGACGCCCCAGGAGACCCCAGTAGGCCACAGGAAATCACAGGAGGCCCCAGGACGCCCCAGGAAGCCCCAGAAGGCTTCAGGATGCCACAGGAAGCCCCAGGAGGCCTCCTGACTTCAGGAGGCCCCAGGATGCTCCAGAAAGCCCTGGAGGCCCCAGGAAGCCACAGGAAACCCAAGGAAGTTCCAGAACGCGGTCACACGAGACCCCAGGAACCCCAGGACACCCCAGGATACCCCAGGCAGCCATAGGAAGCCAGGAAGCACCAGGAAGCCTCAGGATGCACCAGGAGGCCGCAGGAGACACCAGATTGAATCTGGAAGCCCCATGAGGCCACCACAGGAAGTCACAGGAAGCTCCAGGACGCCTTCAGGAAGCCACAGGAGACCCCAGGAGGTTCCAGGAAGCACCTGTAGGCCCCAGGTGGTCCCAGGAAGCCCCAGGAGGCTCCAGGAAACCCAAGGATGCACCAGGTCACCAGGAAGCACATAGAGGCGACAGCAAGCAACCGGAAGCCAGAGGAAGCCACAGGAAGCCACGGGCAGGAAGCCCCAGGAGTCCACAGAAGGTCACAGGAAGCCCCAGGAGGCTCCAGGAGGCGTCAGGAAACCACAGGATGCCCCAGGTGGCTCCAGAAGGCTAGGCCCCAGGAGGCTACAGGAGGCACCTGGAAGCCCCAGCCAGAATGCCCCAGGTGGCTCCAGAAGGCTCCAGGCGACCACAAGAGACCCCATGTTGCCCCAGGAAGCCCCAGGAGGCCATAGGAAGCCACAGGACGCCCCAGGAGGTCCCGGGAAGTCTCAGGAGGCCCCAAGAGGCACCAGGAGACCCTAGGAAACCTCAGGGAGCCCTTGGAGGCCCCAGGAGGCTCCAGGAGGCACCAGGAAGCCCTACGAGCTCCAGGAAGCCAAAGGAACACCTTTTCATGCAGCCCCCCCCCCGCCCCTACGGATGTCGCATAGCGACTGATGCGTGAAGCGCGACCCCCGCGCGCGACACGCTCGACAAACAGCAAGTCGCTCAGCGATACGCATCTTCAGGCAGATCCCCCACACATTTTTACGGAGTTCGCATAGGGACCGATGCGCGAAGCGCGACCCCCGCGCGCGACGCGCGCAACAAATGACTAGTCGAGTAACGAGTCGCATTGCCCCTTCTACGCGCGACACGCTCGACAAATGACGAGTCGCGCAGCGATGCGCATCTCCGGGCAGACCGTTCCACCGTTGCGGGATCCGCAGAGCGACCGATGCGCGCAGCGCGACCCCCGCGCGCGACGTGCACGACAAAGGATCGATCAGTCGCGCAGCGATGTGCCTTCCCCCTTTGCAGGGGGCGGCGTGGGGGTGAAGGCCAGGAGGGAGCCGACTCTCGGGCGCAGCCGAGGCAGGGTGTCGGGGCTGGATCGCGGGCATCGGGTAGCGCGCACAGAAGCACCCCACCCCTCACAACCCCGTTTAGGGGGGTGGGATGCGCGCGCACACTCCAATGTCAGCACTCTCTCTTTTTTTTTTCTCTCTCTCTCTCTCTCTCTCCCTTTTTTGTTCTCTCTCTCTCTCTCTTCCCCCTATCCTCTCATCCTTCCTTCCTCCTTCCGCCTCGTTCCTTGCCATCTCTGCTCCCATTGTCTGCCCCTCGTTCTCCCTACCCGCTTCCTCCACTCTCCCTCTCTCCTTCCTCCGTCCGCACCTTTTCCTTCCCCCCTCTCCTCCCAATTCTCCCCCCCCCTTGTTCCCCCCCCCGCTCCCCCCGCCCCTTGGGGGGTCCAGGTCCACTGTGCCACCCGTCGGCCGAGAGAGAGAGAGAGAAAAAACATCGGCGCAATAGTAAGGGACGGGTGGGAGGAGTAGGACACCAGATGTGGAGCGGACGCGCCTCGCTGGTCCTCTTCCATCTCCTTCCAACTCCCTCCAACTCCTTCAAACTCCTGCTCCTGATCCTCCTCCTCCTCCATCTTCTCCTCCTCCTTCTTCTCCTCAACCTCCTCCTCCTCCTCCTCCTCCCTCTCCTTCTCCTCCTCCTCCTCCTCCTCCTCCTCCTCCTCCTCCTCCTCCTCCTCCTCCTCCTCCTCCTCCTCCTCCCCTCCGTGGCCGAGGACACGTCGGCCTACGGCGCTCTGGGGGACCGCTCCTACTCGAGCGACGTCCGGCCAATCGTGATGACCGCGAAGGGGCGGGTGGCGGAGGTGGGCGGGGATGGGGAGGCGGAGGAGGGGAAGGACTCGGAGGAGCAGGAGGACGGCGAGAACAAGGTCGAGGAGGAGGAGGAAAAAACAAGTCGAGGAAGAGGAAATGAGGACGGGGAGGAGGAGGAGGAGGAGGAGGAGGAGGAGGACGACGAACAGGAGGAGGAGGAGGAGGGGGAGGAGGAGGATGAGGAGGAGGAGGAAGACCAGTGTAAACCCAAGAGTCATCAACGATTTTGGACTGAACCCTCCCTCCAAGCTCCCTCGTCACAGGCCCCTGCAACGGTTCATTTCCATTGAGAGAACTGCTTCGTTGGAAGACAACTGTTTGAAGATCCTGCACCATGCCAAAACATTGTTCTCTGGATGTCAACGCCACGGATCAAGTGACTGCTGCGTCTTGACGATCCGGAATCGTGGAGAACGCTATGTTGGGGATTTCAACACCACGAATCAACACATTTGTTGCACCCGCATAATCCTGAATTTTTTCGAAACACCAGGTCTGGTACGTTGACCATGGGAGTCCGTGAAGCTCGTGCAAATTGTTTAAACGAATGTGCGCGGCGCTAAGGCGAGAGCTACATTTTGAAAAGGCACCGCCCTCAAAGCGTGAAGCTCCTGCAATTGTTTGAAACGAGTGTGCGCGGCGCTAAGGCGAGAGCCACATTTTGAAAAGGAACCGCCCTCAATCCGTGAAGCTCGTGCAATTGTTTGAAACGCGAGTGTGCGCGGCGCTGAGGCGAGAGCCACATGTTGAAAACCACCCGCCCTCATTCCGTGAAGCTCTTGGAAATGTTTAAGACGAATGTGCGCGGCACCAAAGCAAGAGACACATTCTGCACATTTTGAAAAGGCACCGCCTTCAATCCGTGAAACGTACTCTTGCAGTTGTTCGAAACGAGTGTGCGCGGTGCTAAGGCGAGAGCCACATAATAAAAAAACGGCCCGCCCTCAACCCATGAAGATCTTGCAAATGTTTGAAACGCGAGTGTGCGCGGCGCTGAGGCGAGAGCCACGTTTTGAAAACGACCCGCCGCCCATCTGCGAAATTGTCGTCACTGTTTAGGATTCAGAATAAAAAGTGGTGAGGCAGTCCCAGGCGAAACGCCCGGCCCGCCCTGAAAACTTGCGTCGGGGTGCGACAGGGAGAAGTTATGTATAAGGAAAATTTATTCAGGACGAGGAAAAGGAGGAAGAGGAGCAGGAAAGGAGGAGGAGGAGGAGGAGGAGGAGGAGGAGGAGGAGGAGAGGAGAACGAGGGCGAGGACGAGGAGAATGACGACGAGACCCAGGAGTTGGGGGATGATTTTGAGGACGAGGAGGATGCATGCGATGATGGCGGTTGTGATGGTGATGAGGATGATTTTTCAATGAAGATCTGGAGGAGGAGGAGGAGGAGGAGGAGGAGGAGGACGACGACGACGTCATCGACGACGACAAGGTTGAGAGCAGCGAGTGCACATGAGATGCTGGCGATGAGGACAAGGAGAGGAAACGAAAGAGGAGGAGGAGGAGGAGGGGGAGGAGGATGAGGAGGAGGAAACGGCGGAGGTCGAGGAAACGGGGGCCGAGAAGTGTGAGGGCGAAAGGAAAAAGAGGAGGAGGAGGGGGAGGAGGATGAGGAGGAGGAGACGGCGGAGGTCGAGGAAACGGGGGCCGAGAAGTGTGAGGGCGAAAGGAAAAAGAGGAAGAGGAGGAGGAGGAGGAGGAGGAGGAGGAGGAGGAGGAGAAGAAGAAAGAGGGGCAGGGACGATCAGCGGGAGGAGGGGGACCACGACAACGAGGCAGGCGACGACGACGACGAGGACGGCCACGCGGAGCCGCGAAAAGCAAGCGCTCCAGGTGGCCAGTGTGGAGCGCTCGTGGCCGAGTGCCGCCGCGGCGGGCGGCGGCAGCTGCGAGGGCCCGCCGCTTCCGAGGGAGCGGGTCGTGGCGGCGACCCCGGGCGGCGGAAGCCGCGGAGAACCGGGGAGGATGGAGGAGGCGGAGGAGGAGGGGGATGGAGGAGGAGGGGGATGGAGGAGGAGGAGGAGGAGGAGGAGGAGGAGGAGGAGGAGGAGCCAGGCATGTATGCGTCGTGCAAAAATCCGGGCGGGAGGTTTTTGGTAGTTTTCGGCCTTTGGGGGTCTTTGCCAGGCCCGAGGACCGTCAAACGTCGACTCGGGATGAGAAGCGGGTCTTGGGGAAAGGGTCGGGACGGGGGGGCGTATGGCAGGTTCGTGGCGGCGGCGACCCCGCCGCCGGCGTTCAACGTTGAACGCCTCCGACGACCCAGAATCGGTCGATGTGTAGAACGATCTGACATTTCGGAAACGGCCGACCGTTCCAGGTGGAAGCATTCCCGCGATGTCAGCAGACATTGCCGACATCGCCACGGCACGAATTTGCCGTAGGCTCAGGGCCGAGGGCTTCAGGCGCGCATCGGGGTGCGACAGGGAGGAGTTATTCATTAGGACCAGCGATGGAGGAGGGCGACGGGGATGGATGAGGGGGTAGGAGGAGGAGTAGGAGTAGGAGTAGGAGTCAAGCTAGCCAGCTCGAGCGAGTCAAGCATGGCATGCCCAGTCCCACCCGCCCTCCCACAACATAAGAAGCAAAGCTGGCACAACTGGGGGCCGAAGTCACACCGGCCAGCCGGTTTGGTACAGCTGATGCGGCCGCGATGGCGGTTGCCGACGGGAACTGGCGAGCGCGTGTTGAATGCCGCGCACGCATTGCCAGACGAGTCGAGAATGGCCCGGTACACCGCAGGAAGCCAGAGGTGGCCGGAGGAAGCCCGACGGTCTGACAGGACACCCCAAAGCATTTTTGTGAAAAAGCATTGGGTTTTTGATGTTTTTATGTTGAAATGCTTGCAAACACACGGTGTTCGGTAGGATTCTGACATGAACGCGCGAGTGTGCTCTTTGTGGTATTTTTTGCACAGGATTCGCGGCCTGGGTGCATGACAGAGCATCGCGAGTGCACCGCGCGATGACGTGAAATCGCTGGATTTGACAGAATTCTTAAGATTCCTATGGTTTTCCTATGATTTCAGCAAGAGAGCCCGGGCGGGAAATTTGTACAATTTTTGTGAAAAAAACATTGGGTTTTTGATGTTTTTATGTTGAAATGCTTGCAAACACACGGTGTTCGGTAGGATTCTGACATGAACGCGCGCGTGTGCTCTTTGTGGTATTTTTTGCAATGGATTATCGCCGTGGACGACAGGACGTCCATGTCGAGAGGAAAAAATAAGAAAAATGTTGATTTTGTATTGTTTTTTACAGGTTAGGATGGGACCACCCGGATGCGCCCGCTATCTGCCGGCCTGAGGGGGGAGTAGGAGTATATTCTAATAAGGAATAAGGATAGAGTAGTAGTAGTAGTAGTAGTAGTAGTAGTAGTAGTAGTAGTAGTAGTAGTAGTAGTAGTAGTAGTAGTAGTAGTAGTAGTAGTAGTAGTAGTAGTAGTAGTAGTAGTCGTAGTAGTGTAGTAGTAGTAGTAGTAGTAGTAGTAGTAGTAGTAGTAGTAGTAGTAGTAGTAGTAGTACTAGTAGTAGTAGTAGTAGTAGCAGGAGGAGGAGGAGGAGGAGGAGGAGGAGGAGGAGGGAGGATGAGGAGGAGGAGAAGTAGGAGAAATGCCTCTCAGTTGGACCCCCTTGGCGCCGCACACCAGATGTCGCTCTTGCCTGGGGTCGCTCCACTGCGCGTGGCCAGTCTTTGCGGGCTGCTCCAGCAACCAGCCTCGCGCTCGCTGCGCCTACTCCTCCTGCCTTCCTCTCCCCCCTCTGCGCTCTGCCCCTAGCGTCTCATTTTTTTTAGCTGGGCGCTTTTGCGTGGCTTCGGGCCCCTGCCCTCCCAGATCGATCTGGCCCGACAGATGTTTCAGAAAGGTGGGGTCTAAGTCTCCAGTGATGATTTTGTACCCTTACTCGCAGGTATGATTTCGACTTGCGTTCACCCGTGTGGACTTTGGCGCGATATTTTGCAAGGCGCGCTTGGAACGTGATCTGTTCGAGACAGACACGAGAGTGTGCTTGGTACTATGTTGCCGAGATGAGGAGGGTGTGTGTGTGTGGGGGGGGGGAACGGGTGGTAGATGCCCGACCGGCTGGGGTGATCTGATTTGATTGGCGAATTGAGCGATGAGGCGGACCCATATGTAATTTGCAGAGGCCCAAGGGGGGCAGTGAGCTGGGGAGGAGTCAATTTCTTTGTGCGAAAAGACAACACACGTAGTGAACTTATCCACGAATAATTGAAATCGTGAGTCCGAATGCTCTCCGTCAGCTTCAAGGCACCCACCCACCCACCTGCAACTTGCTGGCAAAACCCACCTGGCCTAATGAGGCGAAGACCCTTGTCATGCGGATCAGGTGCACCAGCGGGCGAATTGGTGATGATGGTGTTGACGACGAGAGCGGCGTCATCAACGATTCAGATGACGGTTATGACGTTGATAACGACGCTGGGGACGATGTCGACGACCGTTCGGATGGTGATGGAAATAGTGTAAATGGTGATGACGGTTGCACTGATGGCGGTGGCGACGATGATGACAGCTTGTGTTCACGAAGACGATGATAGGTTTTGCGCTCGCAGAAGTTCGTAGAAGTACTGACCAACATGTTTTTGAAGAGCGCTTGGATGTGTAACCTCATTCGACTGCACGGCAAGCGAAAGCCAGTGGTTCCCTCATGATTTCAGCGAGTGCGCGCGCAGAAAGTTGGCAACCATTCTGTTGAAAGAACAACGGGTTTACCTAGACGACCACCCTTCGGGTGATAAGGAGGTTGGGGACCAACATCTGACTCAATCGATCTCACTATCGATCTCACTCAATGGGACACCACTGGACACCACCGGAAACCACGGAACATGTGTCGATCTAACTATCGATCTCACTCAACGGGACACAACGGGACATCACGGGCCACCACGGGACACCACGGGACGCCGCGGGACAACGCTCGATCTCATTATCGGTCTCATTATCGATTTCACTCAACGGGACACCATGGGACACCACGGGACACCACGGGACAGCTCGGGACACCACATCGATCCCATAGTCGATCTCGAACGACCCCACTCAACGAGACACCACGGGACACCACGGGACACCTGTCTATCTCATTATCGGTCGTTATCGGTCTCACTTTTTGGGACACCACGGGACACCATGGGACACCACGGGGCACCACATCGACCTCGCTATCGATCTCACTATCAGTCTCACTATCGATCCCACCCAACGGGGCACCACGGGACACCACGGGACACCTGTCGATCTCACTATCGATTTCACTTTTTGAGATACTACGGGACACCTCGGGGCACCAGTTCGATCTCAGTATCGATCTCACTATCGATCTCAATTTTTGGGACACCACGGGACACCGCGGGACACCGCAAGCCACCGCGGGACGGACGGACGGACGGGCGGGCGGGGGATAATCATTTGCCTTGACTTCGCCCTAGCAACAGCGGACATCACGGGACACCACGGGACACCGCGGGACACCGCGAGTCACCGCTAGACGGACGGACGGACGGGCGGGTGGGGGAGAATCATTAGTCTTGACTTCGCCCAAGCAGCGTCGGACACCACGGGACATCGCGGGACATCACGAAAAACTACGGGACACCGCGGGACACCGCTCAAGCCACCCCCGGACGGATGGTGGAGGAGCAATTTTTGTTTCGATTTCGCCATAGCAACGGCGGGTTTATTCCTCTCGCGCGCCCACGCAGCTTCGCCTCGCCCGCACGCGGGACACGAACGAAACGAAACGATGTCCGGTTGGGGGTCTCCGTTCCAGTTCGATCTCCCCCCCGAACCCCCGACCAAAACAAGTTGTTTATCGTCTCGGGCCTGGGGATCCGTTCGGACCCATCCAGCTCGAAACAACGTAGTCACGTCGAACATTTCTGGGCCCGTTCGGACCCAATGATCCTGCTTGAAGATGGATGATGACACCATGTTGTTTCTGAAGCCGTTCTGGTTGCAGAGACGAAGCGGTTGTCTGCAGCCAATTTGGCTTCAGCTGTTTGCGTTGCGGCTCGCAGCAGGCCCTGCAGAAACCAGTGCTGCACCAAGCTGCAATCTGGCTCCAGCGCAGGGCATGGGGCAGGTGGCGAGCACATGTATCGAAGACGCCTACGGCGAATCACCGCTGCCCCCTACCCCTTTGGAAGCGCCTCTGTGGCCGACAGCTGAGCCAGAGCTGGGCCAAGCTATCGGGCCAGTTGTTCCCCGAGTCGGTTTGGAAAGACTTCGGGGAGCGCATGGGGGAGCAATAAAAGAAGGGGGAGGATGAGGAACAACGAGGAGGAGGAGTAGTAGCAGGAGGAGGAGGAGGAGGAGGAGGAGGAGGAGGAGGAGGCCCCTTGGGCGCCTCTTGGGGCACTCTTGGAGCTTCCTGGGAGCTTCCTGGGGGCCTCTTGGAGGGTTTTGGGGGGCCTTGGGGGTCTCTTTGGCCGTCTTAGGGCGTTCCTGGCTTGTCTGACGCTGTCCGAAGCCGTCTTAGGGGGCCTCTCTGGGTCGTTTTGGGGCCCTCTTGGGGCATATCAGGGGTTCTTAGATGCCAACTTGGGCGTCTTGGATGCCTCTTGGGCCATTTGGGGGCCCTTTTGGGGCCTTCTTGGGAGCCCTTTGGGCCGTCATGGGGCCATCTTGGAGGCCTCTTGGGCGATCTTGGGGGCCTCTTGCGCCGTCTTGAGCCGTCGGAATGCCGAGAAGAAACAAATGCCAACATCTGTCCGTAACCTCATGAACATCAATGATTTTGGCATCGTCGTGCCCTCCTGGAAGACCTCCTGGACGTCCTTTGGGCCGTCTTGGATGCCTATTGGGAGCCTCTCGGGCCGTCTTGGGCCATCTTGAGACCATCTTAGGCCGTCTTGGGTGCACCTTGGGCCGTCTTGGAGGCATCTTGGGGCCATCTTAGCCGTCTTGGAGGCCCCTTGGGCCCTCTTGGGGCCGTCTTCGGGGCCTCTTGGGCGGTCATGGGGCCATCTTGGAGGCCTCGTGTGCGACATTGGGGGCCGTCCTGGGGCCGTCTTGAGCCGTCGGAATGCTGAGAAGAAGCACATGTCAAACTCCTTCAAACACATGCGGAAAATCAGTGATTTTCGGCGTCTTCGGGCCCTCCTGGAGGACCTCCTGGAGGACCTCTTGGAGGCCTCTTGGGCCGTCCTGGAGGCCTCCTGGGAGCCTCTCGGGCCGTCTTGGGCCATCTTGAGGCCATCGTAGGCCGTCTTGGGTGCATCTTGGGCCGTCTTGGAGGCGTCTTGGGGCCATCTTAGCCGTCTTGGAGGCCACCTTGGGCGTCTTGGAGGCCTCTTGGGCCGTCTTGGGGCCCTCTTGGGGCCGTCGTGGGGGCCTCTTGGGCCGTCATGGGGCCATCTTGGAGGCCTCGTGGGCGATCTTGGGGCGATCTTGGGGGCCTCTTGGGCCGTCTTGAGCCGTCGGAATGCCGAGAAGAAGCACATGTCAAAATCCTTCAAACACCTACGGAACATCAGTGATTTTCGGCGACGAAATGGGCACTCTGGCGGGACGGGCCGAAGCCCAAGGGGGAGTTTTTGTTAAACAACAAACCGAAACCAAAACCGTAATAGTCTGGCACGCCAGGCACCCCTGCGATGAATCGACAGGGGGCGGCGGATCCTAGTGGCCTTCGGCCCATCCCGCCACTGTGCCCAGGTTCTGGGTCTGAGGCCTATCGATTTTGTGTTGGGATGTCGTGGGAAGCTTCTTGGGGGCCTCTTGGAGGCGGTTTGGGCGCCTTTTTGGGGCCTCTTGGGGCCTCGTGGGGTATCTTTGAGGCCTCTTGGAGGCCTCTTGGGCGAGTCTTGGGCGCGTCTTGGGTGCCTCTTATTGCCTCTTGGGCCTCGTGGCGGCCTCTTGGGGCCTCCTTGAGTCTTGGGGCCGTCTTGGGGCCCTCTTGGAGGCGCCTTGGGCTGTCTTGGGGCTATCTTGGTAGCTCTTCGAGCCGTCTTGGATCGTCGGAAAGCCGAAAGTGCGAGAAGGCCAACATCCTTCAAAAACCTTCGCGTAACATCGACTATTTTGGTCTTGGGGCTCTCGGGAGGCCTCTTGGAGCACTCTTGGGGCCTCTTGGGGCCCTCTTGGGCCGTCTTGGAACCATCTTCGGGCGCCTTGGAGCACTCTTGGCCTCGGCAATGCGAATCTGGCGTAATTTACAAGGGTTTAGGGCCTCGGGGACGCGAGCATTTCGTACTTTGCGAGGGTTTGTTACATCGAGGACGCAACAATTGCTTAATTTGCGAGGGTTTATGCACCCCGGATGTGCACGGCTCGCTCTCCCTTTCTCTCTCTCTATGGCCTCATGGACCCGAGCATTGAGTAATTTACGAGGGATGATGGCTTCGGGGACCCGAGTATTCGGTAATTGACCAGTGTTTGTTGCTTCGGGATCGCAGACCTTAATCTTATAGTTTACAACGGTTTTGTTGCCTCGGGGACGCGAAAACGGTGTAATTTACAAGGATTAATGGCCTCTGGGGCGTGAATGTCAAGCATTTCTACGTGTCCCACGCCCCCCCGGGAATTCAGGCAACGCGATCCGGGGGTAGTAACTTCCTGGTTTGGGGTTCCCCCCTCGCGCGGACTTCAGCCATTTACAGCAGGGAGCAGGAAGCAGGCCTGCAACATGGGAGCCTTGAGACCTGCAACTGGTGCAGGCAGCAGCAGCTTCGGCCAGCTTCTCCTGGTGGCCCCACTCAGGGGGGCCGGCAGGTTCCGCTCCCTTTGCCCCGCCGGGGATGCCCGGCCGCAGCCCTGTCCGCCTCGGCCGGGTGGGCCAACTAGCTCCACCCCGCGCCGGAATTCCTCTAGCTCATCGATGACGAAGAGCTCTACGAGGTACTTCGGCAGCGCTGCAGGGGAGCTCTCCGGAGCTCTCCAGAAAAGATTCCCCGTCCGCTCAAGAGTAGTACCTCGTCGAGCCGTCCGTCGGTCGGCGCACGAGGCGCCCACGGGGCGCCCACGGGCTGCCCTCGGTGGGCACCGGGCGAAGCGATGGCAGAGACCCCCCCGGGCGCACGAGGCGCCCACGAGGCGCCCACGGGCGGCCACGGGCGGGCACCGGGCGAGGCCTCGGCACGCACGCAGCGCGCACGCACGCAGCGCGCGCGGGGCCTCGGCGAGGCGCCCACGGGCGGGCACCGGGCGAAGCGTCGGCGCGCAGGCCCAACGCACGAGGCGCCCACGGGGCGCCGACGGGCGCCCAGCAGCGGGGCACCGGGTGACGCGTCGGCGCGCCCAGCCAGTTCCTCGGGTCAGCGGAGTGAGACCCCCGCAGCGCGAAGACTTTTTGGGGGGACGCTCGGCGTAATCATTGACGTTCCGAGGTCAGCTCGGATTTCCTGGGTCGCCGCTGCTCCTCATCCCCTCCGCAGACACTTGGGGCTCAATTGTATACAGTCAGCTCGACCCGAACAAGTGATCGCAGGGCTCAGCCAGAGTTGTTCCCCAGCATTTGCAAGCCAGAGTTGTTCCCCAGCATTTGCAATCCCAAATGGCATTGCTAACATGGTTGCTGGCTGACTTGCTTGTGTTTGTATTGTGCGATCCAGAGTTTGTACACAGTTCGCGTGACACCTTCTACAGCAACGACCTGATCAAGCAGAACGCAGCGGAATATCATGAGTATTTAGCAAATTGCGAATGGACAGAGTCACTTGCGTCGGCCAGTTTGAAGGGCTTCTTTTATGCGCGCACGGCAGACCAGTATGGTTTTTATGACGCCACGCCTTCAAACGCCAGTCACACCGTGCGCGTGCGTGAGTGTATCATTCACGACAAAGTTGACAAGGACTCAGTTTGGACGATTCAGCGAGTCGGTCCTTTTGAAAGTGTGGGTGGCGATATGACACATTTCGTTTCTTGGGAAGATCCTGGCCATGTTGGCAAACGTTTGGAGGCTGAGGGTAGGCTCTGCTTGAATGCATACGTTGCAAGGGCAATCGATGAAGCGGGCACTCCCATCGGCTATCCTCCCATCCACATGCATCATGCTCATTTGAACCCCGATGGCAACCCTTACCTTTGGGCATTCAGTTTCAACATTAAGCAGGTGGTTCGGGCTGCACTCGCCATTTCCTACATGAACCCGTGGCGCGCCTTGAGCGCAATAGACGAGGGTGGAAGGGTGCTGGCTGACAAAAGGATCGACCAGATGCACGGCGATATGCAATGCCCTGATGATACGGGTGGCATGAATTGCACAATTCACCGTTTACCAAGCCCGTATGGCACTTGCTTCACTCGCAGTTTCTTTACAGACGCAATGCTTCAAGACACTCGTGCGCCGGACTCGCCGGTCTTAAGCTTGTGGTATGAAACTGCGCTAAGGGTTTCCAAAAATGCCAGTGTATCTGTATCCCCTCTCGTTCGGTACACCAACGCACCAGCGGAGGCATGTCGCGATAAGTTTGGTTTCTTGCCTGACCCATTCGTGACGTACCGTGTTCCAATGGACAAGTTCTCTTATATGGCTCATTCGATCGCATTAGAAGGTAGCGCCCGAGATCTGTTGGTCGTCAGTAACCACCTGCATCGCAAGGTCATACTTGAACACTGGGTCATCATAGGCGAAGGGGTGACGCTGCAGGCTTTGGGGTTGCACTACATGAAGCGACCAGAGGGGCTGAACGTGGCCAGCCATCCACGGCCAGGCTCTCCAACTCCACAAGACATCACGCAATCCATGATGAATGGAGTCGAGAGCCTCCGAGCTAAGGGCCTTGTGGTTCACCTTTGCATCGATAATGGGCCACATGTTCTGCGAGTCACCACTTCTGAATCGCAATCCAAGCTTGGTTGGCTAGATGGAGAATACGACCGCTACTCCGGACTTCGTTGCGATTCAGCAAGAATTCGTGTGCCCTTAACGACCTCAACACCCGTGCTGGTGACGCAGGTCGCCTTCCATCGGCCGTCTCCAGACTTCAAGGAGTGGTTTCCGATGCACGCAGCCATTTTTGTTCAGGGTTCGCCAGGCGAAGACGTGCCATCAGAGCGGCCCCAGTGGATCGTTGATGCAGCTGCTTTAACATATGATGAGGTTACCATGGCAGCAATCAAAGGTTTTATTTACTGGCCTACGCCGAACCGCCAACCCCTTGTGAGCCCTGGATGCCTCTATTCCAGGGGGCGTTGTCGTAGAAGCGTCTTTGTGCCGTGCCTCCTTCCGGGAACCTCACTACCACGCTCAACAGGAGCCATGTTGGGTCGTTTTGGGGGCCTCTCGGGGACCTCTTGGAGGCCTCTGGGGACCTCTTGGGTGCCTGTTGTGAGCCTCGTGGGGCTCTCGTGGGAGCATGTCGGGTTTCTTGGAGGCCATCTTGTGGGGAGGGCCCCTGGGGCCCTTGCGAGTTCGTCCTCTTGGGCTTCTTCTGGATTGTCCCAGGGACCCTGCAGATCGGAAATGCGAGTAAGTCGAAGATGCAGAAGAACGCTACGGAAATCGATGAGTTTTGCTTCTTGGCGCCCTCTTGGAGGTCCTCCTGGGGCTCTCTTGGGCGGTCTCGGGAGCCTCTGGGGCTGTGTTGAGGTCATCTAGGGCCTTCTTGGATGTATCTCGGGCCATCCCGGAACACCTGTGGAGCGTCGTGAAGCTTTCTTCGACGATTGTACGCGCCTAGAGTCCGCCAGCGCTAGTAATTGGGACTCTCCCTCCTCCAAACTAGTCAGACCTGGGTCCGGGCGGAGGGGCTTGGGGAGGGGGGAACATTTCACACGCCGAGGAAACCCCATGGTTTCGGCGAATTTGTCTTTGTTTAATGAGCGTCGGTTTATCGGCATGTTGTTTCACTGCCTGCTTTCGTCTTTGTGCCAGACGGACGAAGACACCACTGTACAACACCGTCTCGACGATTTGACAGCATATCGCACCATGTTTAATCGGCAACGCGTGAATTTTGGGGCGCCCGAGGCGCTACAAGGTCGACTTGCTCTGAGGCGCACAATGGCGTTAGTAGTCACGAAGTTGGCGTGTCAATCGCATCCAGGTTCCGCTTTCTTAAGAGTTGGCAGGCGGGCGCGCGTTTGGCCAGTAGACGTGACAAAACAATGCCCAGAGAGGAGAGTTATCGAAGACGCCTACGGCGAATCACCGCCGCCCCCTGCCTTTGTGGAAGCGCCTATGTGGCCGAACGTTGAGGCCAGACCTGCCAAGCCATCGGACCATGTGTTCCCCGAATCGGTTTGGAAAGCCTTCGGGGAACACGTGGGCGTCTTGATGGTCATCGTCGCCGTCTTGGAGGCCTCTTGGGCGATCTTTCGGCGATCTTTGGGGGCTCTTGGGCCGTCTCGGGCCGTCGGAAGGCCGAAAAAAGGGAAATGCCCAAATCCATCAAAAACCTTGGGAAAATCAGTGATTTTGGCATCTTTTGGCCTTCCTGGAGGCCCTCTTGGGGGCCTCTTCGGGCCCTTTTGGGCCAGCTTCGAGCCAACTTCGGCCATCTTGGTGGGTTCCTGGCACGTCTGACGCCGTCGGGAGCCGTTTTGGGGGCCTTTCTGGGCCAACGGGGGACCCTCTTGGGGCGCTCCAGGGCCGTCTTGGAGGCCATCTTGGGCGTCTTGGAGGCCATCTTGGGCGTGTTGGAGGCCTCTTGGGCCGTCTTGGGGCCCTCTAGGGGCCATCTTGGAGGCCACTTGGGCCATCAGGGGGCTCTCTTGGGGGCCTCTTGGGCGATCTTGGGGGCTTCTTGGGCCGTCTTGAGCCGTCGGAGAGCCGAAAAGGCGCAAATGCCAAAATCCTTCAAAAACCAATGGGAAATCAATGATTTTGGCCTCTTCGGACTCTCCTGGAGGACCTCTTGGAGGCCTCTTGGGCCGTCTGGGAGGCCTCTGGGGGGCCTCTTGGGCCGTCTTGGGCCGTCTTGGACTCTCTTGGGCCGTTTTGGAGGCCGTCTTGGACCATCTCGGGCGGACTTGGAGGCCATCTTGGGCCATCTTCGCGATTGTTTGAGGATGTCCCGATTCCGCTTTCTTAAGAGTTGGCAGGCGGGCGCGCGTTTGGCCAGTAGACGTGACAAAACAATGCCCATAGAGGAGAGTTATCGAAGACGCCTACGGCGAATCACCGCCGCCCAGGTGGCGAGCACATGTATCCAGCTGCCTGCGGCAAGTCCCGCCACCGTGCTTGCTAGGCCAGCGTTTCTGGCGGCGATTGTTCGGGGCTGCGCTGGAGGCCATAATTTGTCGCGTCCCGAGGCGCAGGAGAGCCGTAACATGCGATGCGTTTTTCTGCGTCGCTTTGATGATGGTGAAGATGACAAGGGTGGTGACAACGATGAAACATCTGTAACGATAACGATTGTGGCGATGATGACGATGGTGTTGGTGTTGGTGTTGATGATGGTGATGCTGATGATGATGCTGATGATGATGATGATGGTGGTGATGTTCATGATGATGCTGATGATGATGATGATGATGATGATGATGACCATGATGACGATGATCATGAT
This sequence comes from Prorocentrum cordatum, assembly GCA_963575745.1. Classification (NCBI taxonomy): domain Eukaryota; class Dinophyceae; order Prorocentrales; family Prorocentraceae; genus Prorocentrum; species Prorocentrum cordatum. The sequence continues at coordinate 266,599 of CAUYUJ010017238.1, forward strand.
GCTGTGCATGATGGTGATGGGGATGATGATGACGATGATGCTGGTGCTGATGATGATGATGCTGATGATATTGAGGGCAAGGTTGATGAACCATCATGGTGATGGTGATGGCGAAGTTGACGATGATGATCTTCATCATCACCATCACCGCCATCATGAAAATCAGCATGAGCAGCATCATCATCATCATCATCATCATAATCATCATCATCATCATCATCAGCATCATCATCATCATCATCGGCATCATCGCTGACTCCACTCTAAGGTCAAGTGCGACACGACGTCCCGAATTCATTGAAGGTCCCCTGGGCCACCTCAATCCTTCTGCATCGGCGGCAGCGGCAAGATGGCGCTGAGGACGTCCTCCGCACGTCGACCTGACGAAGGATGGCCACGGCATCATCTCCCAGCCAGCCGCCGATGCCAATTGCAAAGGCCGCGATGCGATCGCCACACCGCTGGCGCCTGGAACGCTCCGATGCGCGAGTCGCCACATGTTCGTCTGCGCCCGCCGCGCGAGCACCGCCGTCCGGATAAGAGTGCTCCGTGACATGAAACCACGCGCCCACGTCGAATCGGCCAGCCCCCTCCAGCATACGTGTAAGATCGCCGCCGTCGCGGTCCGTCCTGTAGAGTTCCGGGATGAGCGACTAGATTTCGACGACCGCACTAGCCTTGCGGAGCTCCCCGGCAATTGTGATGATGAGGATGAGGACGACGATGAGGACGAAATAAATGATGAGGGTATTGATGATGGTGGTGTCGGTGATGATGTTAGTAGTGGTGATGTTTGTGATGCTGTTGATGTCGATGATGATGTTTGAAACGATGATGCTTACAATGATAATGACGATGGCGTTGATACTGATGAAGAGGAAGGGTATGGAGAGAAGAGGAGGAAGATTAGGTGGAATATGGAGATACGGGATGTAATGATGATGATGATGAGGAGGAGGAGGAGACAAGTGTAAACCCAAGACCCATCAACCACGTCGCAACACACCCTCCCTCCAAGTTCCCTCTTGATAGATTCATATTTCAATGTAGAAAATGCTCGTTGCGGAAAGTGGCCCGTTTGAAGGCAACTGTTTAAGAATGTCAAATCGTGCCAAAACGCCATTTCTGTGAGTTCAGCGTCGCGGATCCTTGTGACGGTTGCGCCCTGAATCGTGCCAGGACGTCGTTCCTGGGACTTCAGCACCGTAAATTAACTTGACTGCTGCGCCCTGACAATCTTTATACCGGGCCAGAACACTATTCCTGTGTCTTCAACCACACGGGTCCTTGAAATCCCTGTGAAAGTCTGAAACGGACTCGTCATCCGTGCCAGAAACGGCTACAAGCTTTGAAGACGAATGTGCGCTGTACCAAGGCGAGAGCCACATTTTGAAACGCAGCCGCCCGCCATCCTTGAACATGTTGCACACATTTGAGACACATGTGCGCGGCGCTCAGGCGGGAACCACATTCTGAAAGCCACCAGCCCTCCATCCTTGAAGCTGTTTCGCATCTTTAAAGCGAATGTTCACGGCGCTTGGGCGAGAGCCACAGTTTGAGAACCAACCGCCCTTCATCTGTAGAATTGTTGCAAATTTCAAATTTCAGGACCATGAGTGGTCAGGAAGTCGCAGGCGACACGCCCGGCCGGCCCTACTGACACGTTTGGGGATGCGACAGGGCGGAGTTATATATAGAGAAGGGGGATGGAGGAGGAGATGGAGGATAAAAACCGTCGCATGTGACACGGAGTTTGTTGGGCCTCGCGGGGGCGTCTTAGGGGCGTCTTGTTGGAGGATCACTTGGCCGTCTGAGGGTGCTCCTAGGCCGTCGGGCGCGTTCGGAGTCCGTCTTGGGGCCTTCTTGGCGCCGTCTTGTTTGGGCCGTCTTGAGGCCATCTTGGACTCTGCTTGGGCCCTCTGGAGCTGATCGGAACCCGAAAAGGTGAGGATGCGAACATCCATCAAACACCTAAGTAGCATCAGTGACATTGGCCTCTTCGGGCCCTCCTGGAGTTTCTCCTGGAGCCCCTTTGGGCCGTCTTCAGGCTTGAGGCCCCTCTTGGGTAGTCTTGAGGCCAGCTGGGCCCGCCTTGGTGCCACGTTGGGTCGTCAAAGAAGGATCTTGGACCGTCTTGGCGGCCTCGGTGACCCGCCTGGGGGGCTGGCTTGGGAGCCAACCTGGCCATCTTGGACGCCTTGCAGAGTGCAAGGGGGCCGTCGGGCCGCCCAGGAAGGCTCAGGAGATGGGGGGAGGAGGAGGAGGAGGAGGAGGAGGAGGAGGAGGAAGAGGAGGAGGAGGAGGGGGAGGAGGAGGAGGAGGAGGAGGGAGGGTCCGTAGCCATTTTGGCTCAAGCCATTTTGGCTCAAGCACGGGCCCGAGTCCATCTTGCCAGCAGTGGCTTTTCAGCTCACGTCGGTCAAGGCACCGACAGTTCAGCAGCCATGGGTGGCAATTCGTGGTGGGCATACCAACGTATTACCAGCAGCAGCAGCAACGTCGGCGTCAGTACTGCGTCTGTTCAAGTTGTGGAAAATGGCAATATCTGAACAAGGCGCGGAAAAAAGATGTTCTGCCTCTGTGGGCAGCCGTTCGACCTGCCACCGAGCAAGAGCCAGGACAACAACGGCACCTCAGGCCCCAGCGGAGGCGGCAAGGACAAGGAGCAGCAGGAGAAGCCTTCTGAGATGAAAGAGATCCTCTCACTTCTTCTCGCGAAGCTCACACCCGAGCAGAAGGACGACCTGGGCACCGAGGCCTGCAAAAAGATGCAGGGTCTGATCCAGCCGCCGAAGAAACCACCAGCTGCTGCAGCTACCACAGCCTTGCATGAGGTTCGCCGCCTTGAGAAGAAGCAGGAGACCCTCAAGGATACCGTCACCGACCTTGAGGCCAAGGCCACAGCCGCGCAGGAGGAGCTCAACACCACGGCCGAGGAGCTCGCGAAAACTTCGAGGCCGCTAGCGTCGAGGCCACCCGCGGCTGGGGCGGAGGCGCTCCCATGGAGGAAGACATCGAAGAAGGGCCTGCCGTTCAGCTTCCTAAGGTGCCAGATGAACTCCTCAAGTTCATCCAGAGCATGGAGGGGGGGGGAGGCAACAACGCCAAGCAGTTCCTTGAGGACCTCGAGAAGGCCCAGGGCCTGCTCCCGAAGACCAAGACCAAGAAGGCCAAGCCCAAGGCAGCAGCCCAACAGCCCGCAGCACCACCTCGTCGTGCTGAAGGTGCCGCGGCTGCAGCTGGAGATGACCCAGCCCGTGGGCGTGACTCGGCAGGGGGCGGCAGGACCCATGATCAGAAGCCCCGCAGCCGCAGCTGCCCGCGCCCTGCAGCAGGGGCCAGGGGGGGGACGGATCCAGGTGAGCGTTGCGGTCGGCCGCGACACACCCGCCCCCCCCCCCCCCTCCCCCAGGGACACATGACAGTTTCACCATCTACCATGCCAATATCACTAATTGGAACAAGAAAGCCAAGGATTATCTTCAAGCTTCGAGTTTTGGACAACCAGGAATCATCATGCTAGGGGAGACGCATCTGGTTTCAGGACGTTTGGGAGAAGCTAGGAAGTTCATGGGGAAGCTTGGCTACAAGTGCTATCAGTGTCCAGCAGCTCACACCCCCGCAGGCAGCTGAGGCGGTGTTGGGCTATCCGTGTCAAAGCAGTTTCACTCGCATGCGCGCACCATGAACGGGAAGGGGCAGGCCAAACCATTAGTGGGAGGGACTAATTGGACAGCCTGTATAGTCCGTCTGAATCGGTGCAATCTAGTTCTTATATCAGTATACTTACAGTCGGTGGTAGGCTACAATGCTTTCAACAACAGGGTGGTTCGAGATATCACCATATTCCTCAAGCAGCTCAAGCTCCCCTTCGTCATCGGAGGGGATTTCAACATGACCCCTGAGGAGCTCACCAACGGGAACCCCTGGGTCTCCAGGGCCGAGGGCACCATTAAGGCCCCAGAGGTTCACAGTACATGTTCGGGAGGTAGGCTCATCGACTTCTTCATCACCAGCAGTTTCTTCGGAGAATATTTCAGGGTCGAGACCGACCTCAACAGCCCTTGGAAGCCGCACATCGGCTTGCGGGCGACCTTCCAGGCAGAAATCATGGTCAGGCAGGGTTGGTTTCAAAAGCGAGCGGCCTCGCTCCAATCGCCGTCGGCACCCGCAGCACCATGGCATCATTACTGGGCCCAGGCTCAGATGGACTGGCAAGGTCCGCCAGATGTATCTCACCCTTTTGCCTCCGCCCACTCCTCCCCCGACCTGACCCACCAGCACGCTCGTCTTAGTCAGGCCTTGGAGGGGTGGTGTCTTGGAAGCCCGCCGAGCTGTCCACCGAGTTTTGGGCGAGCTGAAGGCTTCCAGTGCGAATGGAAAGACATCTGCCCTCCCACTCCCTTTCAGCAGCGTCTACACCCTGCCAGTCACCAATGGGGGAGTTCTCCAGCAAAGGGCAAAGGAGAGAGACCAGCTCCAGAAGATCAAGCCCCGCTCAGAAGGCTTCCAGAGGCTCCAGGGGTACATCAGCGACATCGTCGACCAGGGCCTCCCGTGGCCCCCTGGGGCCCTCCAGGACTTCCAGGACCTGGTCAAGAAGTACCTCCTTGGGAACCTTCAGGAGGACCAACTTGAAGACGCTCTCTTCCAGCTAGAAGTGACAGTCCAGTTTTATGAGAAAGAGGCTCTGCGGCAGCAGGATGCTGCCTTCCAGTCGTGGCTCGGGGACTCCCTCGCGCACGGCGGCGGCGGCGCCCACCACATCGCGAAGATCCCAGGCCCCACCCCCGAGGAGGACAACGATATCTTCGTAGATGGCAATGGGCCCCATGCAGGTCGCAGGTCACAAGAGCGAGTTTTGGATGAAGTTCTGGGACCCAGAGGGAAACAAGTTGGAGGTCCCCCCCGAGGCCCAATGGATTCAAGAGCTTAGGCAGCAGGCACGGGATTCTTGGGATCAAGGCGACCAGTTCACCACCACCCAGGCATCGGCCGCGCTTAAGTCTTTCCCTGCGAGCTCGGCACCCGGCGCCGACCAGTGGCGCACCGCTGACCTTCGCCGGCTACCAGAAGCAGGATTGGAGATCCTAACAGATATAATCAATGATATATGCAGGCTGCAGCAGTACCCAGCCCAGTGTCTAATCAACCTCGTGGCCCTCAAGCCCAAGACGGAGACCGGTGACGGGCCCATCACCCTCGCCAATGCGCCCTATCGGGTCACCATGAGGCTCTTCAAAGGCCAGATATCTTCCTGGGAAGAAGCTCGGGCTGGTTTCTGGGATGCAGCCATCAAAGGTAGTGGTTGTCTGCAGGCCGCTCTGGTCAGCGAGGTTTTCGCTGAGATCGGAGGGGCCCTCCAGGCCAGCATCGTCGAGGGCGCGTTCGACCTCGAAAAGTTTTTCGACGCCATAGATATTCAGAAGCTCTCCCAGAAGGCGCTGCAGTTAGGCTACCCCGTGGTCCCGCTCTCCCTTGGGGCCCTGGTCCACACAGCTGTCAGGGCCCTCACTACGCCTATAGGGGTCAGCAACCCGCTCACGCCACTCATGTCTATACTTCAAGGATGCGGACAGAGTGTACCATGGACCAGGGCCCTACTCTACGAGGTACTCGAGAGGGCCCACTACCAGATCCCGAGGCCCACCATCAGGACATGGGTGGACGACGTAAGATTTCGGTTGGTCGGCAGCCCCGACATGTTGAAGGAGGCCTTCCCTAGTTGCATCGTGAACCTCTGTCAAGGACTTGCCGAACTAGGATGCCGTCTCTCGGATAAGTCAGTCGTCTTGGCCAGCTCCCTGGACCTCGGCAAGACCGTCGCGGGCACCCTCCAGGGCCACGGGATCCGCATCAAGCCCCTCGGCCACACCAGGGACCTCGGGATGGATGCCTCCGTGGGGCGCCGTCGGACTCTCAAGGTGCGCAGGAATCGCCGCACCCTTGGGCTCCTCAGGGCAAGAAACATCAAGACGCTGGCCAGGACAACGACCAAGGCTCGTTCTCTTTATCGCACAGGAGCGCAGCCCCAGATGTTATGGGGCGTGCAAGGTCACGGGACCTCACCTTCAGAAGTACTTTTTCTGCGTCGCCAGACCGCATCTGCTTTCGGAGCGTCTAAATCAGGAGCTTGCCTCACCACAGGACTTCACGCACTCAAAGCAGAACCCGCAGAAGTCGATCCCGCGATTTTCCTCAGGGAAAACCTATTCCAGACTTGGTTCAGATTCATCAATAACGAGCTCGGTCTCCTGGGAGGAACCCAAAGAGCGTGGCCCCTGCTACGAGACAAGCTTCGTTCGCAGCATCGGTGACTTCGCGTGAAGTCGCACCTGTCGGCGGTCATCGCCACCCTTTACGACGTAGGTTGGGGGCCTACCGCTGCCTGGCAGTGGTCGGACCCCTCAGGCCAGGTTTTCAGTGTGATCAGCTGGGACCAGCAGCAGCGCTTCCTCTATCACATGCAGTTCCTCCTCTCCATGCGCCCCTGGAGCCTCAATTGCCCCAAGAGCCACAATTCCACAGGATTGGAGGAAGGAGGAGATATCACAGCAATGAGGCTATACCCTAGCAGGAAAGCAGCAGCCATCAGGAAGCAGAGGAAGAAGATGGAGGAGGAGGAGCTCACCAGGGACCAGAGGGCCACCAAAGAAGAGTACCTCACCAGGCTCGCCTCCTACCCCTCAGCTTTGTCTGCAGTTGCCTGTTCCAAGTGCTGGAGTGAAGAGCGCAGATTCGAAGCAGGGCTCCAGGACCGCGCCGACTGCCTACTATGTGGACAGCCGAATGCGGACGACCTTCACAAGTTCTGGACCTGCCCCGAGCTCCCCTCGCTAGGCCTGGAGGCCATTCAGAAGACCCAAGATTCAGTACCTCAAGCCGTCCAGGAGTGCCCCCAGAATGCTCGCCTCTGGCTCCGAGGGATTGTACCTGCTAAATGGGCCCTGCACGCAATCCACAAACACATCATGTCCCTCGGCGACGACCCCCACAAAACTGGAGTTTCCCAGCAACACGCCAAGTTCAGCTACACAAACATCCTCATCGGGGCCACCGACGGGAGCGGGGGGGAGCACACCATGGATGCACGCCTCCGAGTCTGCGGCTGGGGGGCCGCCCTTTGGTCCTCCTCGATGCAGTTCATCGGCTCACTCTCAGGAGGGATTCGAGGCCAGCAGTCAGTCCCTCTTGCTGAACTAGCCGCAGCTAGCAACCTTCTCCAAGCCACAGAAGGACCCCTAGTCATCGTCACCGACTGCCTCTACGTCATCAAAGGCTTCTTGAAAGGACCCAGGGCCCGACATTCTCGTAACCCTCAGGCTTGGGAGAAGTTTTGGACGTATGCCTCAGCCCGCGCTATTCAGCTCTTTTTCCAGAAGGTCAAAAGTCACCCGACGGAGGGGGAGGCGGCCAAGGAGCCGCCGTGGGCGCTCTATGTGAATGAGCAAGTGGATGATATCGCCAGGTGCGCCGCCCGTCGACGGAGAGTACCCCCCGCGCTTGAGCGTCAGATCCAGGGGGCAGACATCCGCGCCGACATGATTTGCGACCGCCTCTCGGCAATCCAGACCCACCACTGGGAATCCAAGGATCAGTTCCCCCGGGAGGACGAGGAGTCGAAGGGGGGGCGTAGGAGAGTGAGAGCCTTTAGAAGTGTACAGGCCCTTCAGGATACCCTTCTAAATACCTCACACTGTCTTTTAGCTGTCCCTGTCGCCCCCGATTTCAATATAGCTTGTCTCAGGTGTAAGAAGGAAGGTAGTGTCAAAATTCGGATGCCCACATGGTTAAAGAGACTTTGTAGACCCAACGTTTTAGCGGTGCACCCGCCCCATCAACCCCTTCTGAAAGTCACCAACCGTATCTGCTGGTGTAGCCGTTGCGGGGGTTGGTCTATTCGGGCCCGTAGTAAATTAAAATCAGTCTGTGAGCCTCCCACAGAAGGGGGGAGGAAAGCAATTCAAAGGTTGGCGCAAGGTCGTTTACCTCCAGGCCTGAAAGCCTGGCCCAAGCTCGAGGTGCTGCACTACATGCGGCACACAGGACGCCAGCGCGCGGCGGGACTCTGTCTTTCCAGGGGAGTTCGCTTCGGAGGAGGAGCAGGGTAATGATAATGAACAGGAGGAGGTAGTAGATGGGGCGGAGTGTTAAAAGGTTTCAGATATCCTGCCAGGCAGCACTCGGCAGCCTACCACGCCTCAGCGTGCCAAGGGGCAGGGTGGCAGATATGTATGGGGTGGCGGAAATCGGGATCTGATCCTCCAGCTCCCCTGCTTGGAGGAGTTCAGACCTTGACTGACCTTTCCCAGGTGATCGAGGAGATGCAGCGCCAGATGGAGCGGCAGAACCAGGACAGCCTGGAGCAGAAAAGTATCACCGGTAGCTTGCATTCCGAGGTCGGCTGCCTCAGGCGCAGGATCGCGGAGCGAGACTGCGACGTGGCCAGCGCTGCCAGCACCTCCGACGACTGGGCCCGCGCGGACGCGCTGGAGCTGGATAACCGCGAGGTCGGCGAGCCTCGGCACCTCACCTCGGAAGAGACGCAGGCAATCCCCGTGCTGAACGGGCTCGCTTCATCTGAGCTGTTGAAGTGCGAGGGCAATGGCAGCGCCGAGCACCTAATGCCGAGCCTCAAGCCAGGCGCGCTTGAACACTCGCCAAGACGAGCACCCGCGCCATGCCGAGCACCAGGCCCGAGCCTCGAGGCGCCCCCCACGCCGACCCCCTCGGCTAGCGTCGCGTTTCGCGCCCACAAGCAGGGGAAGCGTGCCAGGACATCGGCGCAGCACCTTTTCCTGGCCGCGCGACATGCGACATCGAACTTGCAAGCTGGCGCAAATGTATAGCATTGCCTTGGACGCTGCAGCCTGGCACGCCTTCTACCACGGCACTGCGCCTCCCGTGCCGTCTGCGGCGCTCGGGCCCCCAGCCGCTCAGCCCGCTCGCGTGGGCTCGGGCGAGCGGGCGCTGTTTGTGTGAAGGTATACGTGTGTGCACGTTCCCGAGGTGCTAATGTGGCAGGCTTCCTGGACAGTTCTCATGGCGCCTCGCCCCATATCAGTCCAAAAGATATGTGACCGAAACCAAGATATGTGACAGAAATCGCGCGCAAAACTGTGTCCGAAAACGTAGTGCGACCGGAATTGCGACCGAATTTGGAGATCGCTCTGGCTTCGAACCAAACATCCTGGTCACACTCGGGGTGTGCTCGCGAAATTTCGGGCGCCTGTTTCGGTCACACTCGGGCAGACTTTTGGGGTGCAGTTTCGGTAGCTATACCCCCTGGTTCAGTCACGCGCAGAGGGGGGTGGGGGGAGGGGGGGCGCTTTCTACGAAGCCCTCCCCTCTCCCCCATACAGTGGAGGCCCATGCCAAGAAACACCCTGCTTGCCTCCATGGTGCCCTTGGTTTCTTGGGCTTCGGTGGTTTTGCTATGGAAGGCGTGACGTTCCCACACTACAACTGAATGGACGTCCTGGGGTCTCAGGGTTGGGTTTCTTGTGGACGGTTTCTTGTGGAAGGGCCCCTACTGTACCGCCTTGTGACAGCCGCCAGTAGAGACGAGGCTGCGTGGCAGCTCATCTTTGAGGCAGGCAGGCAGGCCGCGCTCCGGCGGAGACAGGCTGGCGGATGCCAGCGCGTCGCCCAACGGCGCAGTCCCACATTCCCAGTGGACGCGCGGAGGCCACGGTCCGAGCTGCAAGGGACGAAGGTCAGTGCAAACGGAGGTCAGCCAGAGCGCTGGATGTTGCAGGATCTTGCACGGCCAGGGGTGCACTGACCCAGGCTTGCGTGCCGGATCTCGCAGGATTTTGCAGTATCCTGCAGGGTCCTGCAAAGCCTGGGTGACCCAGGTTTGCATTGACCCCGGTCAGTAGGTCCCCGAACGATGACATTCTCGGATGCTGGATCAAGGTGGCGCAAGGTTGGCACGCTGTGGGGCAAATAGCCAAGACGAGCAATCTCAGCGCTCACGGATCAATCTCGTCGGAGTAGTCGTCTCGAGCTTCGGGGCCCTCACGGACCGATCCAGTCCGGAAAATGACTTGCGAAGACAAGTCACGGCGGGCGTTTCTACACCGTCTCGGGCCCTGGACTCCCTCAATCCTGCTGGATAAGTCACGCATGAAAGTCTGGTCGGGGGGGTCGGTTGTGATTCCTTTGGCGCTGATGCCCTTTTATGGTTGGGATGACGAGGCAGGGGGGGAGGACCAGAGGAGCGGAGCGCGCACCCAGGGCCTCCTCCTCCTCCTCCTCCTCCTCCTCCTCCTCCTCCTCCTCCTCCTCCTCCTCCTCCTCCTCCTCCTCCTCCTCGTCCTCCTCCTCCTCCTCCTCCTCCTCCTCCTCCTCCTCCTCCTCCCCATCGCCATCAGCACCCCTCCCTTCTCATCCTCGCCCGTCCTCCTGCTCTCCTTCGTTCCGCATCCTCCTGGGTCCTTGGGATTGGTTGGGACAGGGGGGGCACAGGGGCAGGAGCCCTCGTCATCCTCCTCGCCTTCCCGGGTGCCCCCTTTGCCCTCCGCTTCCCCTCTCCCCTCGTCCTCTTACTGTTGCTCCCGCTCCTTCTCTACTCTTCCTTGTTGCTCCTCCCCCTCCTTCACCCCCTCCTCCTCCTCCTCCTCCTCCTCCTTCTCGTCCTCTTCCTCCTCCTGCATTCAGGCCAGGATGTTTTAAACATTCCTTGCCATTGCGGCCAAGCGGTGCAGCCTGGGCGCCGTGTGGCACCTTCTGAATGAGGTGTACTGCCGATGATCCCATGTGGGCTGAGGCATGTCCTCGCCCCTCCCCCCCCCCTTTCCCCTCCTGGGGGCGATCGCTGTCATGGCATGAGTCAGGAGGACCTTCCGCCCCCGTCCCATTCGGACCCCTGTGAAAGGGAAGGCGGCACGGCCCCAGGGTTGAAAACCCCAGGGGTGGACGTTGTGCGCACCCTAGGCCGGAGAGTGGCCTTCCCCCATCCCCCCCCGCTTCCAACCCCTCCCGGGTCCTCGTAGCCAGGTTTGAGCCCTGGTGGTTGGGTCCTTCGCCTCCTCCCCGTGGCACCTCCAGGTTGATGTTGGCACCAGTGGTCCGTGCGGCACCGTTGCCCGTTCCTCTCCCCCTCTTCGGGGGTGATGGAATGGCAAAGTGAGCTTGACCCCCTTCTCCTCCTCCCCCCCCTTCCCACCCTGCTTACTCCGCGGATCGCCCCATGCGGGGCGCGCGCGTGCGTTGGGTGGGCGTGCTGACGTTTCACCTGGTGCCTGCCCTTGGGCGCCTCGTGGGCGTTTCGTGGGCGCCTCGTACGCTGCCGTGGGCGCTTTGTGGGCGCCTCGTGCGCTTGGCGGCCGCATAGATTGCACTACATCGTTTTTGTCCGAAGGTCTTGCGCCAGATAGCTTACAGCGCATAGTTTGCGCCACATGGCTTGCATCACGCAGCTTGCACCACGCAGCGTTCAACCGCGTTCATTGCAGCTCACAGCTTCAACCACACTTTACACAGCTTTTACCACAGACAGTGCACCTCATAGCTTACACCATCGCGTAGTTTACAAAACATGATGTACCACATCGTTGTTCGAGCGCGGTCGGGATCGGCCTCCCGCTGCGCTGGCCCGCCACGCACGCAGTCTGGCAGCTGCAAGGTGTCGGCGCCCGCCTTCCGCCGAGCTTCGGCGTCGGAGATCGCCGGTCGCCGGGCCCCTCATGACCCTATATCAACTGTCAGCCCTAGGCCTGCAGGCTGTTTGCATCGGGGTGTTGGGCACAAGCTTACACTCGTGCTTCACATCAGGTGCCTATACCTGAACAAGCATCGCAGTGCGAGTCATGTTTTAACCTGCTGCGCTGTACGCTGGCCGCCGGCATTGTGCCTTTCTGCAGGTGTTGTACGTTACGCTTCTCCGCCTCGTTCGCCCTCCTTCCCACTTGCGTGGGCACCAGTACGACGCACCCCAGTCCGGACCGGTATGGGATACGCACGCGCGATTCTACAGTGTAGCCGCCATCTTATTGAGGCATCGAATTCGCGAATGTTGTTTACGTCTCTCGTTGTCCTCCTCCGCGTGTCTTCCTCCTGCCCCTCTTGACGCTGTCTCGACCGTTGTTATCTTGGAGTGGGGTTCCGAGAGCATGGCCGGACTTTCAAGATATCTCAGTTTTGGTATGGTTGATTCCTTGGGTTGCTCTGGTACCTGTTGTGACAGCTCGCTAGGTGTTCCGTTCTGTCCGTTTCGCCACGTAAAACATGAAACATATGGTACCACGTAGCTTACGCCATATTGCACCGCATAGCTCACGCAACCACACTGCAATGACTTTCTGCGTGAGGTCCACGCTGTCAACAACATGTTCTTCATTCTCTCTCAGGTGATCGGCGGTCCTCGACGGTATTTGATGGTTTCAGGAGGTTTCCGATGCTTGCCCTCACATCAACGGTCGCTGACAGATACGGCGGGGTTTTCCACGTCCTTCTGGGCCTCGAGGACCCTCACTCATTGATCCAGCTCGAAAAAGAATGACCACTGCAGATCTTCGAATGGCTTTTCTGCGCCATTATGGTCGATGGTGCCCTTTCGGGCCGATGAGGCCCGAGAGACGGAAATCACGACGAGGCTTGCTAGCTGTGCCGTTTCGGGCGCCAGTATTTGGCTCGGACGCAGCCACTTGGGCTCAGGCCCCTCTCGCGCTCAGGCCCGCAGCTCGCACGCCCTCGGAGCCCAAGACAGCCTGCCCTGCGGGCCCTGCGGGTGGTAGTGCTGCACCGGGCAGCAATCTCCCGCTCCAGCGCAGGGGATGGGGCAGGTGTCGAGCACCTGCGTTGGGTGGCGAAGCGCGGAGTCCGACGCGGCAGTTCCCCTGGGAGGCGACGGCCAGTCGAACTTGATCGACTTGGGGATGTGCGTGGGGTGGCGGACAGCGGAATCTGATGCTCCGGCTCCCATGCTAGGGGACGCCCAGCCGAACTTGACTGCTCTGTCCCGGGTGATCGAGGACATGCAGCGCCAGATGGAGCGGCAGAGTCGGGACAATCTGGAGCAGAAAGCGATCATCGGGAGCTTGCACTCCGAGATTGGTTGCCTCAGGCGCAGGATCGCGGAGCGGGACTGCGATGTTGCCAGCACCGCCAGCACCTCCGACGATTGGGCCCGCGCGGACGCGCTGGAGCTGGACTGCCGCGAGGTCGACAAGGCTCGGCAGAGCCGCACCTTGGGAGAGACGCAGCCTATCCCCGAGCTGAGCAGCCTCGCGTCTTCAGTCGAGGAACAAACAAAGGACATAATCATAACAAACTCTGAGGTTCGCGCGGATTTCTGGGATCGGCGCTGGACTCCCTCCCTGGCGCGCGGAGCGCGCGCCAGGGGCGGCGCCGGAAGCGCCACCATGGGATAGGGCTCCAGTGCCGATCCAAGAAACCCGCGAAGGCCTCAAAGTTGTTCTGCTTATGCCATTGCCTGTTGCCCGATTCGGAGCCCACGGAGGGCGAGGGCGCGGAGAGAGCCGAGCGCCCAGCGCCCAGCCTCAAGCCGGCCGTGCTCGAGCACTCGCCCCGACGAGCGCCCACGCCGTGCCGAGCGCCCGACCCGAGCCCCGAGGCGTCCCCCAGGCCGCCCCCCTCGGCTCGCGGCGCGCCCCGCGCGCAGGAGCAGGGCAAGCGTGTGTGGACAGCTGGGCGGCGCGCTCCGGGGGGCCTCGAGCTTCGAGGAGCTGGAAGGGCTTCGGACGCCTTCGCACGTGTTCGCAGGTTCTCGGCGGTTTCGCCAGTTTTCGCACGTTCTCGCACGTCTTCGCACGCTTCGAGCTTGGAGGGTGTCGGACGCTTTCGCAGATCCTCGGCGGTTTACCAGCCTCGGGATGCGTTCCAGCGGCTGCGCCCCGCCGGGAGCGTGCCGGGAGTGCCAGGGTCGTCCCGAAAGGCCACGTGAGGGCCGAGGTGTGATCCCTAAGCCACCTGCAGGCGTCCGAGAGCGGCGGGCCTTCCCAGAAGGCTCCGAGGAGTTTTTCGTGCAGCCTCCCCCAGGAGACGCAGAAAACTTGCCAGAGGGCGCGGGGTGTTCTGAGGAGGTCCGCCGCCTTCTGAGAAGGCCTGCACCTTCTCCTTCCTTCCCCCCCCCCGGGCGCGCCGCCGAACATCGGCGCAGCATCGCGTTTCCGCGCGCGACGTGCGCCACTGAATTAGCATTTCAGTGCCACTTCAAAGGTACATGTCTTACCATCGTGCACACACACACACATCGGCGGTGCTAATGTTACCTGCGCCCTGGGCAGTTCATCTTGGGTGCAGGTAGAGGCCGCTCCTGCGAAGACGGGCTGACGGGTGCCAGCCGCACCGCCTGAAGGCGCAGCGGCAGCAGCCTCCCAGTTTCCGGTCGACGCGTGGTGTTCAGGATTATGTTACTTGATATTTGATCGAGGTGGGCGCGCATTGACATGTCGTGGCAAAAAGAATTCTCACGATGAGCTCGGACCGAGGCTGAGCTTCTTCCTGCAGCTTCTCGGGCTTTGGGACCTTCACTGATCAATTTGCTAGGGATTATGTGTAACTCGGGGCCCCCCAAACTGCGTCGTGACCACACCGCGTGATGAGTCCGCGGGGGGTCTGGGTCACCGCACGGTTCTGGGACTCGGGTCGCTCTCCGAGGACGTCTCGGGCGGCAGGGGCCTCCTGAGGTCCCAGCAGCGTGTGGTGACGGACCGCGCGGTGAGGTCGTTGGGGGTCCTTAGGTCACCACGCGGCCCGTCACCACACGGTGTTTGTGACCGAAATTACCTACCAGTTTGGAACATATCCCTATCCTATCCCCACGTCTGGCATCAGCTTACCTCGGTGACGATCTTAAGGATTCCCTCAGCTTCTGAGGGCTCTCTCTAAGATTGTCATCGCTCTGGCCTTGCCGATCTTAGGGATAGGGATAAGCTTGAGGCTGCTTAAATTACGTTTCACAAGTCTTGACGGTTCGCGCATCCCCGCCAGCCTTTGAGGCCTCGGCCGCGCTTAGTTGTCGCCTCGCGCGTCGCCCGGCAGCGATCCCCGCCAGCCCACCCGGCAGCGATCCCCCGGCGAGTGAGAGAGGGAGCCCGCTTTGTCCTGCACACGTTGCCCGTGGTGACCTCGTCGGTCGGCTGACGGCCTTGGTAGTCCTTGTACGGCCTGCTCCAGTGCGTTTGGCGGCGTGGTGACTTTTTCGGTCGGCTGGAGGCCCTGGTTAGGGGAACAAGAAGTGGCATAAACATAAAAACTCGGAGGTCCGCGCGGATTTCTCGGATCGGCGCTGGACCCCCCTCCTTGGCGCGCGGACCGCGCCAGGGGCGGCGCCGGAGGCGCCGCCGGGGTGCCCCAGCGCCGATCCGAGAAATCCGTGCGGATTTCCGAGTTGTTATGTTTATGCCAGTTCTTCCCAACCATCCTGTGGTCCTCGTTTTGAAGAGACGGCCCTCGCGTTCCTCCTCCTCCTCCTCCTCCTCCTCCTCCTCCTCCTCCTCCTCCTCCTCCTCCTCCTCCTCCTCCTCCTCCCCTCCCCTCCCTCCTCCTTCCTCCATGCGTTTCATCCACCCAGCAGGAGCTCCACCGAAGCACCCAGTGGGACCGCCCGCATGCGTCCGCCACCACCCAGCACAGCCCTTGCTCCCTGCGCTTCACCCACCCAGTCCAGCGTTTCGTGGCCCCATAGAGGGCTGCACGGAAGGTCCCAGTGGCACCGCCCGCATGCGTCCGCCACCACCCAATACGGCCCTTGCTTCCTGCGTTTCACCCACCCAGTACAACGCTTCGTGGCCCCATAAGGGGCTCCACCGAAGGTCCCAGTGGCACCGCCCGCATGCGTCCGCCACCACCCAGCACAACCCTTGCTCCCTGCGTTTCACCCACCCAGCACAGCGTTTCGTGGCCACATAGGGTGCTCCACCGAAGCCCCCAGTGGGACCGCCCGCATGCGTCCGCCACCACCCAGCACAGCCCTTGCTCCCTGCGTTTCACCCACCCAGTACAGCGCTTCGTGGCCCCATAGGGAGCGCCACCGAAGAAGATATTCACAACTGCGGTACTCACAACTGCATATGGTTGGGTCTTTCGCCAGGCTAATTTTACAAGCCCGGGCGGGGGGAAAACCCGTCCCCCCACCCCAAAACCAGACTCCCGGGATCTGGGGCTCAGGGACCCTCCGGACGGGCCTCGAAGCGGCCCCCCCGGGCCTCGCAGGACGTGGCGCGCTCCCGAAACCAAACCAGAGAGCCCCAACACGGTCGACGACGACCCCCAATAAGCCGTCATACCCCCAAAGATCGTCCCGAAACATCCCCAGAGGCTTCCAAGAGCATTCCCAAGAAGGCCCCAAGAGGCAAAAATCATTAATTTTGTTGGTTTTTGGTTTATTTGGGGGTTCTCCTCTTTTCGGCTTTCTGACGCTCCAAGACGGCGGTCTTCTGGGCGTCCGAAGCTGCCTGGGAGGCTCCAAAATCGCCCCACAACCATCCGAAAGGGCTTCCAGGCAGTCCAAGAGAGCCCCAAAACGGCACAACAGGGGTCCAAGATGGCCCTCAGAGAGCCCCATGGCGGCCCAAGATGGCCCCAAGACACCCTCCGAAGCATTCCAAATCGTGACCCGGTCGTTCAGGGAAACCGCGGTCGGAAGCAGGGTGCCCCGAGGAAGCCCCCAGAGGCCCCCAGAACACGCCCAGGAGGCCTCCAGAAAGCCTTAAGAAAGCCTGAAACAACTTTTGCAAGGCCCCCAGAGGCTTTCCAAGGAGGAGCCTCCGCAAAAAGAGTTGAGGAGGATGGGGATAATGCGCAGGGCATGGCGAAAATACAGAAAAAGAAGCACGGAAGAAGGATAACGAATAACACTGTTATAGCGGCGATGCCAGAAAAGGAATTATCGCTAAACTGTCGGCTTGACCTTCCTGCTAGTCCGCCTGCATACCAAACTTCAAGGACCAAGGTGCATGGCGCGAAGCTCCACTGCAGTCTTGTGTATATATATATAGATTTGTGTATCCCTCGTCTTTTTTTGTTTACAAGCTGGGAGGGGGGGGACCCCCCCCCAAACCAGACCCGCAGGTTCTGGGGTTTCCTGGCCCGGACACCCCTGTCAAGTCCCGGATCTCCCAGGACGCTTGGCCATTTCTTGCCAGCAGACCCCAGGCGATCAGAGCGGTGATCCGAGAGGCCGAAGAGAGACCCAGGACAGCACAAGAGCGCTCCAAGAAGGACCAAGATGGCCTCCAGAGGCCCCCAAGACGGCTTAGGAGGCCCTGAACAGGACTCCCAGAGTGCGAAAGTCGCTTCATTCCCTCAGGTGAACGTGCATGTTCAACATACTCGCTTGTCGGGTCTTGGCAACATCCAAAACAGCCAAAAAAAGGTTCCGGTATCGCCCCGAGACGGCCCAAGAGAGCCCCAAGGAAGCCTCTAGACTTTAGACGGCTTGGATGGCCCCAAGACTGCGCAAGGAAGCCCCACATTTGCCAAAAAGAGGCCCAACGAGCCTTCACGAGGCCCCCGAAAGAAGCCCAAGAAGGCCATGTGAGGCCCCCAACCAGGCCAGGGGAGGCCACCAGCAGGGCCCGCGTAGCCCCCGTAAGGTCCATAGAAGGCCCAAGCTCCCCAACACGGCGCAAGATGGCCCCAGGACGGCTTCAGAGGGCCCCCAGCCGGCCCGCCAGCGCTCCAACAAGTCCCCGTTTTCCACCAATCTGACCCGACTCCCAGGTTCGCAACCACATTTCCCAGAAGTCTGTTGCGAACCCAGGATTCGGCGCATCCTCCAAGAATTACTTGCTTTCGCATGCCCCGTTGCGACCCGCTGCGACATGACATCCTCGGCTTGGCATTGTTTTGTAATTTGCGTCATTGCTTGTCATTGCGTCGGCTTGCTTGGCATTCATTCGCGGGTCTTGCCATTCCTTCGCTTTGCGCACCGGGGCACCTGAGCCAAGAGCGGGCCAATGTGCGGGCCTACGAAGGCCTTCCGTCGTCTTCTACTGCAAGACATTTCTGCAAGCGTGAGCGTACACATGAAACCGTAGCCGTTGGCTTGTGGGCAGCGCACTTCGGTGCGGCGCAACCGAAATGCTTCGCCGTTCCCCGACGGCGCCATCTCTTTCCCTCCCCCTACTCCTCCTCTGGGTCTTCGATCCTCCTTTCTCCTCCTCCTCCTCCTCCTCCTCGTCCTCCTCCCCTGTCTGCCGCTCCACCACTCGTCCTCCCCAACATCTGCTTCCGTCTCCTCGCTCCCCGAAGTTCCCTCCCTCCTATCATTCGTCCTCCACCCGGCGCCTTTCGGAAGCCCCCGGAGGCCCAGGAAGGGCCACAGACCGTCCGGATTTTCGATGATTTCCGACAACCACCGCGGTGAAGGGGCCAAATTTCCAAGGCCATTAGGGATGGCGAAAGCGGCCAGCATAATCAAAGCCTCAAGGACTAAGGTGCATGGCGCGAAGCGCCAATGCAGTCTTGTATCTATACTTATGTCTGTTTCGAAGTCAGCGTAATTGGAAGGGATGGGAGGGAGGGAGGGAGGGAGGGAGGGGTATGAAGTCAGATATGTCGCGAGCGCAGGTGGCATGCCTCCTCTTATCTCCACTCCTCCTCTTCCTCCTCCTCCTTCTCCCCCTCCGTCTTCTTAGACGAGCCACGACGTGACGATGTCCTCCGTCTTCTTGGATGAGCCACGAGGTGACGATGAAGATCAGGATGCAAGATATAATCGATATGTTGATTCCATTGTTGGTGCGACCAGTCCGTACCTGATTGCTGTGACCGCGGCTCCGCGGCAGACGCCAAAAGTCTAGCGCAAGACATCTGACATCGGACATCGGCATGTTTCATGCACCGCGTGGGTGCCGCAGGGTGGGGCCGCAGCATCAATCAGTTTCAACTAACAGCGAAACAACTGCAGCACACAGCAAAACAACGATGTTGAAGTATCTCTTCTCCTCCTCCTCCTGCCTCGGCCACCGCGAGGTGAAGCCCGCCAGCTCCTCCTGGGGCCAGCACTTGGCGATTGCCGCTGCCACGGCATCCGAGCGCTGCGCGCCTCCGAGCGCGGGGGATCCCTCGCGCAGGTGCCCGGGCGCGGGGGTTGGCTGAGGAAGGGGGGGGGGGGGGACGGGGAGGGGCTCCCACGGGAGAGGAGGGGGGGAGGAGGAGGACACCAGTAGCCACCTCCCAGCCGGCCGCCCCAGCCTTCCTAGGGCCGCCTGGCTCACTAATTTGATCAGCCCTCCCCGGGGCCGACCAGCCAGCCCTGCCTTGGGGGGGGGGGGGGGCAGGGATGACTATGCAGGATGCCCTCATGGCAGAGAGAGAGAGAGAAACGAAATAAAGAGAGAGGGATGGGAGGAGGAGGAAGAGGAGGAGGAGGAGGAGGAGGAAGAGGAGGATCGGGAGGCGGGAGGCGGGAGCGGGAGGTGGAGGGAGAAGGGGAGGAGAAGGAGAGGAGAATGAGAGGGATGGTGAGGGGAGAGGGGGGTCACCACTACGTAGGGGGGTCACCTCGTCATACTCGAACTCGAGGATCGAGGAGGAGGGTGGAATCTACAAGTTTCCGCGTCGTTGAAGGTCGAGGGCGAACTGTAAATAGATATGACCACAGCAAGTTATGACGAAAGTGAATTCTATTTAGAGGATTCAGTCGGCGAGTCGACGTTGGTAAACTAGGTCACATGGATCGTGCAAGGATATTCCTTGTCGCCGCACTTGTTCGTCCTTGAAAGCAGTCATGCTCCTTGACGTGGGCAGTCATGAGGTTACCTGCCTATGGCAAGTAATCGCGAGGAGCCCAAGTACGCGGTATGTGATGATTTGCTGCAGGCGGACGATCCTGCTCTTCTGAGTGCAGGCCCCGTGAAATTACACATGGAGCTCGACATGGTCATACAAGAAGGCCAAGCAGTACGGACTTGAAATTAATTTGAGGAAGCTGGTTATGATGAGAGTATGTACGCAGCGAGAGGCAGCTGTCCCCGCCAGATGGGATGTGTTGAAATCCGTGGAACAGACTGTATACCTGGTGGCGGGGGCGGGGGGATTGAGCACCATTGCGAACAGCAAACCAGAGGTGACCTGGCGAATTAGGGGGACAAAAGGGTATTCAAGTATTGGGAGAATGTTGGGGGAGATGCGAACATCACGAGACAGAGCAAGTTGAAGCTGTTCCGTGCAGTTGCATTGCGCATCTCATCAAACATCTGGAGCACATATGGCTTCCCAACGCAAGCCGTAACAGTTAGGATAGTTTTGCTAGCGGCTTGTTTGCGACGCATGTTGAACTTACTTCGTGCGTACATGCCACGGGTTCCACACGTTCATGTGAGATCGGGTGCAGGCGCACGACAATTGAGCGTCGACCTGCTTGACAAGCGAGGCAAACTGCATAACAATATAGCACATCCCCCCGATGGTCACATCTTGCGCCGCCTCGAGTGCGAGCCTAGATGGGGGCAGACCAAGGCAGGGGCACCGCATGCGCAGACGCGGACGCCCGAGGGGGCAGAGGGCTGCGCGCGTTTTCCCATACGCGTTCTGGCTATGTTCTGCATGTGGTGGAGGCGTCTGTTAAGGATTAGTCCTAGGAGGCGCCAGACCCTGGAGGATTCCTCATCTGATGAGGGCGGCGGTGATATCCATGCCTAGGCCTCAATTGGACTTCCGCTGGCTTCCAGACCCTGGAGTTCTCATCGAAGCTTTCCTTATCCAGTGCCCCCACCCTGTCTCTCCCCTCCTGTCCTCCTCGCCGCCCCTTGGCGCAGCTTCCTCGCACGACTAGCTCGAAGAGTGCCGTTTCTGCCTGCGCGCCCTTAGGGCGCCAGGCTGCTCTGCCTTGGTGGTCCTGGGGGCCCTGGGGGGGGGGTCCAGGGGGCTCATGCCCTCGAGAAGTTGGCGACCCTCCTGGTCGTGACCTCCCTTTGGCACTGCCTGGGGACAAGGGGGAAAGGGGGAGGAGGACGAAACATGCGACGGGAGGCCCCCCCCCCTCTTCCTCCGACCTCGTCCACGTCCTCCTCCTCCTCCTCCTCCTCCTCCTCCTCCTCCTCCTCCTCCTCCTCCGCCTGCATCCTCCTCGTCGTCCTCATCCTTTTGTTTCCCCTCCTCCCTCTCTTTTTCCAAGGCGCGCCCACGATATGACGGGACGTGCGCGAAGTGGCGACATTGGACCGGGTCGGCACAGTTCTTGGCCTTTTGCTGGCCCGGCTCGCTTCTCCCCCTCTCCCCTCCTCCGAGGCCTACCCCGAGGCCCTCCCTTCCCCTAGGCGAACCCCTAGGCCAGCCCCCAGTCTTATCCGAGGCTGCCCAGGCTACCCCGAGCCCCCGCCCCGTTTCTAGGCCTACCCAAGGCTACCCTGGGGCCTGGGGTAGGCCCTACCCTGGGCTCCTAGGGCCTGGGGTAGGCCTTAGGGTAGCATTCCCCTCCCGGTTCTGTACCCTCCGCCTTCTCCAGCGAGGGATTCGGGGGCCCTCCTGGGCGAAAGACATATCCACATCTGCGGCCTCGCGGGCCCCCGGGCCGCGACCCCGCGGATACAGTGCGTTTTTTCGCGGATGCCGCGCTCGAACGCAGCCGTGAGAGCGCGCATCCGTGAGACCGCGAGGGCGTGGATATGGATACGTTTGCCGCTTGTGAGTCGGCGGCGCGCCTGGGGGGGAAGTGAGAGGGGGCAGGCCTTCTTAGAAGGCGGCGGGGCTTCTCAAAAGCCCTCGCGCCTTCCGAGAAGTGTTCTGCGTCTCCCCGCTCCCTCTCAGACGCTTGGTGTTTTTGGGGGTCATGCCTCGGCCCTCACGTGGCCATTCGGGACGATCCCGGCACCCCTGGAGCGCTCTCGGCGAGGCGCAGCCGCTGGAACGCATCCCGAGGTCGGAAAGCCGTTGAGAATCGGCGAAGAATCTTGAAAACCTGAAACCTCGAACGTCGAGGCCGCCCGGGCGCGCCGCCGGGTGAGGCCCTTGGGCGTCGCGTGATGGGGGGGCAATACATCGGGGGACAGCGAGGGCTGCAGCAAAAAGGCCCTAAAGGGCCCAGAAGGGGGCCTTTCGGGCTCGAGCAGTGCACCTTTCTTCCCCGCGTTTGCCCCCCTCCCCCCCCCTAATTAAGCGACGCCCAGGGCCCCTTCGCAGCAGGTGCCTGGCCATGGACGCCACCGGCGCGAGCTTCGCTCTAGGCTCCGCCCGCGCGCACCGCGACGTCAGCAGCAGCACGGGCTCCCGGGGCCGCCGCTCCCACTTCACGGACGGCCGGGCGGCCGCGGCAGGGGCGGGTCAGGGGCACGACGCGGCGTCCTCTCTCCGATCTTTCCTCATCCCACGAGTTTGCTCTCTCTCTCTCTCTTTTTTCTCTCTCTCTCTCTCTCTCGACAGTCGTCGTCCTGGTCACCAGTCGTTTTTCGTCGTTCGTCGTTCGTCGCTGGTCGTCGTCGTCGTCGTCGTCGTCGTCGTCGTCGTTCGTCGGTGGTCGTGAGGCGAGGAGGGAGCTCACTCTCGGTCGCAGCCGAGGCATGGTTGGGGCGGCTGGGACACGAGCATCGCGAGCGCGCACCATCGCATCCCACCCCCTCCACAATCCAGTGTGGGAGGGATGCGTGCGCGCGATCCTTTTCAACACCTTTTTGTTGTTTCTCTTTCTCTCTCTCTCTCTCTCTCCTTCTCTCTCTCTCTCTCTCCTTACCGCGTGCTCTTACGGCAAGAGCGTCCGCCCCTCGCGAAGTTTCGCCCCGAGGCGGTGTCGCTCTGCCTCGTGCCCTCGTGCGTTCCCTCCCCCTCCCCCGTCTCTCTCCCTCTGCCACCCCGCGTGCGGTCAGGCGTGCCTGTCTTGATGCACCCGTGTTGCCTCGCAACGCGTGCCGCGTTCAAAACGTACGGGCTTGTGCGCTCTGCGTGTGGGCTCGGCACGTGCTGGCCCACGTTTGGGCGAACCTACGCCTGCAGTCTGCGTGCTGAGTTGCGTATCAACGCGCTACGCGCTTCGTGTTGCAAACCAGGGCAGCTAAGTGCACAGGTGTCTGCGATGGTTCGTTCCCAAACTTGCCTCACGAGACAGAATCCCAACCGAACCTTCCCGCCAGTTCTCGAGCCAAGCACTGGTGGCGCCCCGCGCAGTTCTGCCACTCTGGAGCTGCCCCCTGTCATCGGAGATCCTCTGAAATCTCGGGTATCAAACAACACTTGGGCATGAACTGTTGGAGGTCCGCGCGCGTTTCTCAGATCGATGCTGCAGTCCCCTGGCGGCGCCTCTGGCGCCGCCCCTCATGCGCTCAGCGCGCCAGGGATGGGGGTCCAGCGCCAATCCAAGAAATCCGCGCGGACCTCCCAAAGTTTACGTGTATGCCATTGTCCGTTGCTCCAGAACCTGCAGGTGCCCGCCGTGTGCAGGTTGGTATCTCGCTATCGCGATATGCCAGCGTCGCACCCTCCCTCTCCGAAGAGGAAGGGGGGGCAGAGGTGGGAGACGAAATACCCAGATGGAGGACGAGGAGCAATGATGGGTAGCGGGAGGAGGAGGGGACCAATCTGCACATCGCTGTCAGAGTGGCCCGCCGCTGGCCGTCTGGGCCGCAAGCAAGAGCAGGCAGCTTCTGGCGACCCCCTCGCGGTCCCTGCCTCCGACCAGACAGCCGCCCCTGCCTGGCCCCCCCCCCCCCCGAACTTCTTGGCCTGGCCCACGCGAGCCCGTCCCGCGGCAGTGTTGCCGCTGCTGTTCCCGCACCCGTCATCCTCAGATGGCGCAGGAACGCTGAACGCGAGTGCGCGCTCCAGCAAGAACGCACAACAGACCCTCTCTGGACCAAAATCCGACTAGGTGTGGGACGCGAGAGAACAAGGCACTGCTCCCCCGGGGCGACCCAGGAGGCAGCTGACATCTGGGGCGGACCAGGCGCAGCAGGTGAGTCTCCGCCAGCTGTACCCCCCTCCGCGCGAGAGGAAAACGAACCGCA
Source organism: Prorocentrum cordatum (assembly GCA_963575745.1). Classification (NCBI taxonomy): domain Eukaryota; class Dinophyceae; order Prorocentrales; family Prorocentraceae; genus Prorocentrum; species Prorocentrum cordatum. The sequence continues at coordinate 290,508 of CAUYUJ010017238.1, forward strand.
CGATGCAGCGAAGAGGATATACTTCTGGAGCGACTTGCGGATTTCTTAGATCTGCGCCGCAGCCCCCTGGCGGCGCCTCCAGCGCAGCAGTTGGTGCGTTCCGCGCGCCACAGCGCAGATCCATGAAATCCGCGCGGACCTCCAAAAGTTTATGCTTATGCCGGCTGTCTTTCCTTTATAGCACAGACGAGAAGTCAGAAAATACATGCGACGGCAACGGAGAGAAATATAACGCACCCCGATCTCACCACGCGCGCCTGGGCACTGAACGAATTTACATGACCAGAGGCCCCTCACTCATACTTGAACGAGTCGGATGAGGAGGGAGGGTGTTGACGAGGCAGGAGGGTGAGCATACTAGAGAGTTTGAGGCCTGGCAAAGAAACAGCTTTCCAGCATACGGGGGTCCTCCCAATCTTCGTCCTCCTCATCATCATACGCCTCCTCCAGCCCCCCCCCTCGTTCTCAACCTCCTCCTGTTCGGCCCCCCCTTCCTCCTCATCTCCCCAGGACCACCTGGCCAGCACCGTAGCTGGGGCTGGGCTTCTGAGGAACGGCACCTTCAACGCCTTCTCCAGCCCCAGGAGGTAGGCAGGCCTGGCTTAGTCATCCTGCTCCTGCTTTACCCCCTCCTCATCTTACTCCTCCTCCTCTTCTTTCTCCTCCTTCTCCTCCTCCTCCTCCTCCTCCTCCTACCCCTCACCCTCCTGTCCTCCTGGTTCTCCCGCTGCTGCTGCTGGTCCATATCGTTCTTCCCCTCCTCCTCCTCCTCCTCCTCCTCCTCCTCCTCCTCCGCCGCCCCACTTCTTCCTGCCCCTGCTGATCCTGCCCCTCCTTGCCCCCCTCCATCCTGCCCTCAATTCCTCCTATTGCTGCTCCCCCTCTCCTTTCTCCTCATCCTTTGTCTCGTCTTCGTCGTCGTCCACCTTCTCCTCTCTCTCGTCGTTGTCCCTCCCTCTGGAGCATCGGCCTTTCGGGCGAGCCCCCCAAACCCCAAACTCTGCATGTCGTCGAGATCGTTACAGGAGCCCCGAAGTGGTCCGCAAAATACCACCCGAAGATGCGACAAGCGTCAACACATCATGTTCGGTGCTCGTGCGTGCTCGGCGCCCTGCACTCTTCAGCTCAACGCGGCTCCGAGAAGGACAGCAGAGGCTTCCCAAGCAGTCCCCATGGCCTCCTACGAGTTCAGAAGAGGAGCCGCCCCCAGGATAGCCCCAAATAGTGTTAAGTCGGGCCTGCCCCTCTACAGGGGGAATATTCAAACATAGTTGTTTTTATTGTTTTGTTTCAGCCTTGGGGCAATTTTTTGGAGTTTCGAATATGGTTTGGATTTTTGTTTGGATGATTTTTGATTTTTGAATCCAAAATCCCCCTGCAGGGGGACATGCCCGACCCAAAGATGGCGCCGGCGGGCCTCTAAGTCGACCCCACGGCCCCTGCCAATACAGCCCCAGTATTGCCACAAGAGTCCCCTACAGGCCCCATCGGCCTCCCAAACTGCCCAATGAGGTCCAATGAGCGCACGAGCCGTCTCCAAAAGGTCCCAATCGCGCGCCAAGGGAACTCCCTCGGAAGGCTCCAGGGAGGCTCCAGAAGAGCCCCCCAAAGTCCAAGAAACACCGGATTGTCCCCGCCGCGCGCGGGAAGGGGAGGACGACGATAAGGACGCCCCACCCCCCACCTCCGCCTCCCTCCTCGTTGTCCGCCTCCGTCCTCATCCTCGTCCTCCGCATCCCTCCGCCTCAGTTTCCTGTTGGCGCCCCGAGGATGGGCAGGGCCGCCACCGCGGCGCTGTCCTTTCGGGCCACACGTGCTCGCGCACGGCGCCTGGGCTCTCTCGTTCCGTTGCCGCCCTGCGCCACGGGCAAGGCCGCACGGTCGGGGGCGTTGAGGCTTCAGCATGCGTCCACCTGCAACATCAGGACGGGAAAAAACACACACAGACACAATTAATCGGCGATTCCCAGAAAATATGGGAAAATATGGGAAGTGGGGGGGAAGACAAAAACCCAGAAAATATAGGAAAATATGGGGGACCAGCTCCCCTTCACAACAGACGGTCAAGGAGTGTGCGCCCAGGAGACTTCGAACCCTTGAGGGTTCCCTGTCTGATGAGGTCGGCGGTGCTGCCCCTCGCCCATCCACGTGAAGAGTTCCACCGGTTCCCAGACCCTGGATTCTCTACACCATGGTTCCGTATCCGACGCCCTAACCCTAAGGTTGCGCATGCTCGGTGCCACGCTCACGCGGAATGTACGCCCCCCCCCCCCAGGTCTCCGTTGCGCGGCCTCCCCCCCCGGCGTGACAGCTTCGCCCCAGACGGCCGCTTCCTCGGCGCACCTGGGTGCACCCCGGCAGCAGGCAGGTTCCTTTTTTCGCCACCCTTTTCTCATTTATTCTTCCCGTCCCATCCCAAGCCATGCTCACGCCGTGAAAAGATCAGACTGGGCCACTGGGTTCCTTATAGGACCCCGGGGGCGTCAGACAACGATTCAGGATGAAACACCAGTCCTGGGGAAAGGATCGGGTCTTCTAGGGACCACGTAGTGTAAAAATCATGGCATGGCATGTGTGGTCCTTTCCCCGCTCCCCCGCATCCCCTTCCCTCCCCTCCCGTTCGTTCGCTCCCCTTCCCCCCTGCCCCCCCCCCCCGGTTCCCTCCATCCTCAAGCCGCTTGGGTTCCAACCATATTGGCGGGACCCAGAGCCTCGGTCCCTTCCCGTGGGCGCTTGAGGGACAGCACAGTCCCTGTGTTTGCTGCTTCGCCCTTGTAGAGACACACAGACTTCCGTGCTGACGAAAGCCGAGGATATCAGTGGCACCAACGTGGTCCACTTGCAAGCGCCGTTCCCAGTCGGAGTGGAGCGACTTACTCACCGCCAGAGACATGCAGTGTGCACGTTGCTTTAGTACGGTGAAGTTATATGTTGCTCCAGCCAAAGGCAAGGATAAAGACAAGGACGAAAGTAGCGGCGGCGGCCCCAAGGGTATTCTCAAGGTCACATTCGCTGACGACCAGCATCATGGTGACGGCGGCCAAGGCACACCCAGGAGAGGACGCCGCGCAGGCACACCCCCGCCGACCTCACGCACGAGGGAAGTTCTGCCGCTGCTCGAGCAGGCGCTCACTCAGGCCACTGGCCCTGAGTTGAAGTGCGCGTTCGCAGCCCGCGTCGAGAAGCTCAAGGTGGAACATCATGAGCAAGGTGGGTCGTCCTCGGAGGCCCTTCAGTTTCGGCAGCGAGCGGACGGAGCTTGGCGCGACATCAACAACAGGCACACTCAGGCTGTCCAAGCCGTGGTGCGGTTGAGGAAGCAGCTGCGTGTCGCGCAGGAGAAGGAGCAGAAGTTAGCCAAGGAGCTATCGGAGGCGGAGCTCACCAAGAAGCAGGCCGCCACCATCTTAGCCATTCGGGAGGCTATCACCCAAGGAGGACCGCAGCCGACGACTCCGACGACGTCAGCAGCACCAGCCTCGGGCAAACTCTTCGAATTCAAGTGCGATCCAGGATCCATCGAGAACTTTCAAGATCTCGAGTGCGACGATGCGGAGCATCTTGAGTTTGACAAGGTACACAAGGAGCTGATCGAGGCCCAGCCTTTCTTCGATGGCAAAGCCGAGCAGCGCGCAAAGTTCACCGCCATCGCTGGGGCCAAGGAGATGCGAGCTGCCATCACGGCCAGGCTTGCCAAGAAGAGGCGCGGGGCCGACGGGCAGGCTGCGCCGGCCACGCCCAGCGACGCCCCAACGGGCACGCCGCGTGGCGAGACGTCGGCGCCCCAGGCGGCGCCTGCCGCGCCTGCCGCGCCCGCCGCGCCGGCCGCGGACGCCGTCGGCGAGGCCGAGGAAGCCAGGGCCAACCGCGCGGCGGCCGAGGCGCAGAAGGTTCCAGAAGCTAAGTTCGCAGCGCAAGAGCAGGCCTCCAAGGTGGAGGCCGTCAGTGCAGCAGGCGACCATTGACTAGGTGCAGCAAGCAGCGGCACGGAGTGCCCTGCTAAGTCTGAGCCGCGAGCTTCGCGCGATCAGGGACGGGTGCCCAGGGCGAGCGAAGATCAGATGCAGCCCGTGTACGGCAACGTCACTGCCATGGGGGGCAAGGTGTGGGAATTCGTTCAGGATGCCCACTCTACCCAACGTTTTTGTTTGTTCTGCTCTGTTGAGGCCCATGTCTCCAGTTCAGGACTGCCCCAGTGGCTTCGGAAAGCGCGCGCAGATGAGCTTCGTCTCGTTGCCAACCCCGCTCGGGCAGCGAACGGGCATGTCTGTCAAGCTGGCATCCATGAAGCCACCGAGGGTGGTGAGTGGATCTTGGCTCCTGGGCACATGCAGGTTCCTTCGCTGGCGCCCCAATGAGAGCACTTATCCGACTTCCAAGCGGGGATGGATGCAGACTGTGGTAGACGGTTTCACTGCTGCCCGCGTACACATGGTAGGATATTCATTCGTGCCAGTCACCTTCTACGGGCTTGCAGCGTTTGGATTGACGGGTAACAGCGTACAGCGATGCGCTGGATTCGGGACTTTCCTCGCCTTCCTCCAACTACCTCGGGTTGTCATCGGAGGGCTTGACGTCTCTTTCACATCCTAGGCTGCCTCCGTTTTTTTTGTTTGCCGAGGGTGGGGGGCGAGGATGTAAAGGTGCCCATCGGTTGCACGTGCAATGCAGGTGGGGATGGCAGTCGCGTTGGTTATGTAGCACGGAGTTTCGCGGCTGCAGCGCATCTCATCGAAGTCGCCCCGCTCGCGAAAGCCCCCTGGAATGCCCATCGCGGGCTCGAGTTGCCCCGCGGGGCCTCAGCGAAGCGGCTTATGACCAGGAGACTAGCGCTGCCAGCTCGACCCCCGCAGGTCGGTCGACCCATGAGGACCCCCGCGCCAGGCCCCTGGTCTCAGCGGTCTCGCGCGGCCAGGGCGGTTAGTGCCCCGGCCAGTGCTGAGCAGACCCAGGAGCGATGCCACGAGCGATTTGGGGACCTCTGGGCTCCTGCCAAATCCGACCCCTCTGCGACCGGCGCAGGTCAGGTAGGGGTGGAGAGACTAGCGACCGCTACAAACTCGAATGATGCCAGCAAGCAAGGCCGAGGCGAGTCGTTCGACATCCAGTCGGACATTCTTTCGGAGGACCCTTGGGCCGACGAGCTAAATTGCGTCGATGACTCCAAGCTGGAAACACCGGCGGCCACGAGCGAGGCTCAGCCCGCGGGGGGGGGAAGGGGGGACACGGCGTTGCCGATGGCCCTGGCACGCGGAGCGAGTCCTCCAGGCAGTTCGCTTGGATCCCTGAGGCGCCAGTATTTCACTTACCCCAGTGCGCTCCCAGAGTCACTTGGGGGCTGGTGCCGCCTGTCGAAGGGCCCGATGGTCGACGATGATACGCCGCTCGCCTCTAACGTCACCGCCCCATCCAGCGAATTCGAAGAGCCGCCCCCGCCCTCCCCAAGTGTCACCCAGGAGGTTAGCTTCTTCGTGCCTGGCGATGCGTGGATTGACGCCGGAACTGCGGCTGGATTCACCCCAGCAGCGCAATGCCCACCCTCGCCCGCGTACTCTTCGTCCGTAGCTGCCATGCTTGAGCACCCTTCCGTCGCCCCCGTTTCGGCTCTATACGCTTCGTGGGTGGCGACGTTGGAGATGGCGGTGCATGGCCATCGCGGGGTGGAACCGCCACCGACGCAGTCTCGCGCCCTAGGCTATAGTTTTCACATCTGCGAGGCCCGAGTACCTTATAAGGGCAGGTTTGTGCCGTATCGGGATGTGGTCGCTTCGCGGTGGGAGAAGGTTCACGCCGTACTGCGTCGCCTCGACAATCATCGGTCTCGGAGATCGGGGTGCGCGCAACAACGGCAGCTTGAGCAAGCACGTCGGCATCCTCTCCAAGAGTGCCCCGACCAGGCCCGCAGAGGTTTGCGAGAAGGCTCGGGTCCCACTTGCGATCGGTGGCAGATTTTATTCCAGAGTGGTGTTTTCGATGACGCCCATGGCCTGGCGCTTCATGTACTTGCAGCCAAGCGCATAGCTGGCAGATGTCGGCGGCGCGCGCTGAGAGCGTCGCCCACGGGTTTCCGAGAGTGGATGGTTCTGTCAACATCGGCGGGGGTCCCCCACCAACGCACGCGCCAGGAACCCGCCCCTGTCGATGAGGTGCTCGTTGGGTCCCAGATCCTTTTCCATCCTAAAAACATCGTAGACCACGAAGCCGCTGCATTTCGCGAGCTGCGGGCCCCGAGTGAGCTCGACGAAGGGGAGCTTCAGGGCGCCGCCCCCCGAGCTCGGCAGGCTGCGCGCGACGATCCATTGGGCCCACTGTTTGTCGAAGAAAATTCGGAGAGCGGCGCGCGCAATGCGACCCTGGCCAGGCACGGGGGTGGACGCACTGCCCCCCGCAGACATTGGGCGCCAGCCAGACATTGCACTGGCGGAGTTGGCTCAACATCACAGCGCGATTGAAGAGTCTCTTGTGGGGCCATCGCAGTAAGGCCTCACAATGGGACGGCTGCTTCCCAAGACATCTTCAGGATGCCGAGTTAGTGGGGCTTCTTGCGATGGTTGCGCGAATCTGGAGCTTAGCCAGGGGGCCACTTAAGTCTTGGGCTGAAGAGTCCGAGCCCAAGATGGACGCTGCTGTTTCAGGAAATGCTGCCATCAGAGAATATTTAATGAGGGCGGTCGAGGAGAAGGTTTCAGGAGTTTTACGAGCACCGTATGGTCATGGACCATGGATTTCTGGACATCCAGGGATATTGCGACTACGTGGAATTATTTCTTCTTTGTTCAGCAGCTCTTAGATTGGGGCATCCCCCAGTGGTTTTACGTCTGGAGCCGACGCAGTGCCTCGCGCCACGGGTTCTCGGACAAGGCCCGGCGCTTGCCGAACCCATCCAGCCACCCAGAAGCATTGTGCACGGGCGCGGAGGCGCGAGGTATGCAATCTGCATTGCCGATGTTACTCTAGGTCGCACCACCATCGCACATCCAGGCATGGATTCGCGCATTTGTGCCCCAGCGCGCGCGCGCATCAAGGAAGGCACTCAGGGGCAGGCTGACAGCAGGACTTTTGGACACATGCTGGCCCTGCGCGAGCAGCAGCCCGCGGTATCACCCAAGCGCGTCGTTCTTTGCGGGCATATCGATGACCCACGGCATATTGCACGCAGGTTACAGTAGCGAGGGTCCGAGGTGAAAGCCAACGCTCAAATCGGGCACCTGGGGGCCGATTTGGGGGGGGGAGACGCCGCGCCCGTCGGGCCCGGAGGAAGCGTGTACTGAAAGCTCAGACCACGCACCACAAAGTCGTGGGCTTCGTTCGTGCTGCCAAGCGATAGCACGTCACCGGCGAGCTCGCGCGCGCTGGAACCCTAGCCGCAGAGCTGTACGCACACCAGTTGCACGGCGTTTTCGGCGAGGCCATGATGAGGTGCAGGAGGCAGATGGGGGCTGCATGTGGGACGGGGGCTAAAGGGCGGCGGTTGACCACGCTTCTGGAATTGCGCTGTCCAGGAGGAGATCCGATCTACACGCTTCCTCGCGCCTGTTTGCAGTCGTGGCTGAACCAGTGGCATGCTCTACCGAGTTCGCGGCCCAGTATTTCCCTGGCGTGGCCCAAGCTGCAGGCCACCGTTCGTGGATTCCCACGTGGGCAATGATCGAAGCATGTTCGAGGTCCAACGGGGGCCGTCATATTGTATCTCCTGGAATCTGGACGGAGCCCCGTGGAGCCAAACCGACGGATCGCGCCCGACAGCGACGCGTGCGGCGATTTCAGTTGAATTAAAGTTTCCGCCATCCGATTTGAAGGGGGACTTGGTCAAGGACGAGCCCATTCCCTTGCTCGGCGTCTCTGAAGCGACTGCGCGCGCGCTGCAGCGGGGCCGAGCGTCGGCTCACGTCTGTGTGTGTGTGTGTGTGTGTGTGTGTGTGTGTGTGTGTGTGTGTGTGCGTGTGCGCGTGTGTGTGTGTGTGTGTGTGTGTGTGTGTGTGGGGGGGGGGGAGTGGGTACTGTAATATTGTTTCTCTTCGTCGACTGTTGCGCAGAATCCAGCAGGTAACCAACGGGCGCGGGCTGCCCGAGCTCCATGCACCCATCGCGCGTGGAGGCTCGTGGAGGCGAGCCAGGAGGCAGGAGGACATCAAAGGGGAACATGAGGTTTGTGCCAAAGGTGCGAGAAGCGTCCTGGAACTATGTTCCATCGAGCATGGGATTGCGAAGCGAATCGAGGTGCCACGGCGTATAAGGACAGCGAATGCTTAGTGAGTGTTGCTTACACTTAAGCAGAAGCTGAACCGTGCCTGTGGCCCAGAGGTTTCACGCCAGCGGACTACGCTCGTGTCCCACCCCCCGTCCCAGGAATATTGGACCATTGTTGGGGCGGAACCGGGGGATCTGGAATGCTGCCTGGGAGTATGAACTTCTGCGGGCCTATTGCTAGCATTTGGAGACGCGAGCAGGGGGGGGCACGCAGGTGGCCCCCGCTTAACCAGAGTTGGAGTTGTTTCAGCGGTGCTGCAGTCTTTTGAGCCCTGCCGCGCGCGCGCTTCAATTTCAGGCCCCCTGGCAGGGCGCCGCCAGACAGTGCCGCGTTAGGAGCTGCGTGGCTTTTGGCTGGCACTCGAGGCTTCGGCGGGTGCCCTTTGCTATGCCACTGCTTGCGATTCGGTTGCAGTTGGATTTTACGATCGGACTTTCGACAAGCCGTCGGGGCCACATGCTGACTTGTGGATCGGCGTCGGCAGGATCGTGTCTCGGCGCGTGGGCCTCGTATTTGTTTTGTTTGTCAACTCTCACTTGTCTCCTGAGCAGACTGTCGATCAGAATGGACCAGCTTGGCTGGCAGTCGGGATCACTATTTTCGATCACCTTGCCGCGCTGGCGGCGAAGCTGGCCAAAGTTCCCGATCAGGCTATGTGTCAGGCGATCCAGGTCGAGCGCATCGCCTGCCTGGTGAGGATGGGGATCCTCAGAGCCACCTGCAAGGATGGCCCAAAAGGGCCCCAAGAACGCCTACAACTGCGCCTCCAGAAGCCGAAATCATTATTTTCCCATGGTTTTTGCAATCTTTTAGCGTTTTCGCCTCTTTCGACTCTCAAAAGTCAATGACGGCCCAAGCAGCTTCCAGAATCGCCCCAGAACAGCCCCAACAAAAACCCAAGAGGGCCCCAAGACGGCCCAGGAGGATCCCAAAACGGCCCAAAGAGGCCCCCAAGACGGTCCAAGAGGCCGCGAAGTCGGCCCAAGAGGACCCCAAGAGCTCCAATGCGGCCGCGAGAGGCCCCTAAGACAGCCTCCGAGGGGGCGAAACGGCGCAAAAGCGCCTCAAGACGGCCGAAGACGCCCCCAACAGGCCCCAAGAGACCCCCAAAAAACTTCCAAGAAACCTCCCAGAAGCTTCCAAAAGGCCCCCAAAAAACCTTCCAAAGGCCACACAGCGACTGGAGTGTAATGTTATTTTCCCCCCTCTGGGCGAACTGCGGCGCAGCGCCAGCCAGGTGGAAGTTGGTCACTGCGGCGCCCATGATTAGAGCCGGCGCTGGAATGGAAGATGGGGAGGGTGTATGAAAAGGGGGGAGGGGGGAAAGGCCCCAAAGAAGTCCCCAAGAGGCCAAAAGAAACTCCCAGGAGGCCTCCAGGAGGCCCCCAACAGGCTCCCAAGAGGCCCCGCGACGACGTGACTGTACGTGCTCCGGACGTGCACCCCGCGAAGCGAGAGGAATCCTCAGAGCCACCTGCGACACGGTGGTCGCCGAGGATCACGGCGGGAGCGGCTCCGTGAGAAGGGTAGGGGCCCCTCCTCCTCCTCCCCCTCCTCACCCTCCTCCTCCTGCGCCTGCTGCTGTTGCCTCGCTCCCCATCGACCCATCGGTTGAGCGACGATCGTAGGCTGTGTCTCGTTTGCTTCGGGACCTCTAACCAGGAAAAGTCAAAGAGTTTCTGGCAGTCTCCGTGTTTTGTTCCCCGCACCATCGATCGTAGGTTTGCCTGTGTTCCCACGGGGGGGCGGCTCCACATCGCGGGGGGATGGGTGCACAGCGCGCGCAATATGAGGCTTGAGCGGTTCCATCATGTATGGTCATGTATGTCGTGCGGGTGCTTCGGAGATCGGCAATTGCGCGGTTTCGGAGATCCGCGTGAGCAGAGTGTGAAGCACCACCGTCGTGTGTACCTTAACCGTCTGGCGGCGGGCCTATGGCAGAAGCAGCTTAGCATGGCTGAGCAGCGAAGCCGTGGCCTTTAATCTCTCCAACGACTTTGTCGGTTAGCTCGATACTCGATATCCCGCCTCCCTCCATCCCCCCCATCCCTCACCCACCCCCTCCGCTACGCCCTCCTCGCCTTCCCCTTCGCTCACTCTCTTCGTCGGATGATTCCAATGTCGCGAAACTCGTGTTCTAGGTGCCGGCGCTGTGCGGCATGCTTGGTACTCCCTAACAGGCGCCCCTCAGACGGCCCAGCGTTCAAACCCAGGATTTGAATATCCCCGAAGACCCCCCATAAACATATCAGAAGCTCCCAAAAGGCACACAGCTCCCAAGATGTCCCATGCAGTGCCCGAGCAGGGCCCCAACAGTCCTTCAAGACGGCACAGTACGAAACGCAAGATGGCCTCCTGAGGAGCTTGCGACTGCTTACGAGGACCCCTGGACGGTCCCAGCTGACGGCCCAAGAGCGCCCCGAGATATTTCAAGACGTCTCCAAGATGGCTTCGGATGACCCCACGAGAGCCCAAGGTTGCTCCAAGAAGTGGCCAGTTCCCGCTAGCCTGCTCGTCAGCGCGCGCGAAAAGTGCGCATGGTTCTAGTTTCTAGTGCTACATGTCCCCCGCGTCGCCCGAGTTTTTGTCATGTTCTGTGTGCATGGCCCCAGCGGCTGTTGTTTTGCAGCAGCAGTGGTCTCAATGATGGGGCCGCTAACGAATCTGTCGGTGAGGATGACGACGGGGCCGCTTTGGCCAGGGCCCCCACGCGAGACCACGGGTGCGGCACCCGGCGGGGCCTGCGGAAACGGTGTCGGAATGCACGAGGATTCTCAAATGTCTTTCGCACACACCAGGGTTCACGATGCCGTGATTCCGCAACGAAGCCCTCGACTTAGGATTGCTGTTTCTGGGTGTCCAGGATCTCAATCGAAGGCGCCTACGGCGATTCACCACCGCCCCCTGCCTTTTGGAATCGCCCATGTGGCCGAGCGTTGTGGCAAGAATTTTGCCAAGCTATCGGACCATATGTTCCCCCAGCCATTGTGGAAACCCCTCGGGGAACATTTGGGGGAGGACGGCGGGGAAGACCAGGAGGAGGAGGAGGAGGAGGAGGAGAAGGAGGAGGGGGAGGAGGAGGAGGAGGAGGAGGAGGAGGAGGAGGAGGCAGCTTGAGAGTCTCTGGGGGCACTCTTAGGGCCTCCTGGGAGCTTCCCTGGAGCCTTTTCCAGGCCTCTTGGGGCTGTCTTCTGGCGTTCCGACCAATCGGACGCCGTCGGAAATCGTCTCGGGGGCCTCTCTGAACCGACTCGGGGCCTTCTTGGGGCGTTTCAGGGCCGTCTTGGAGGCCATCTTGTTGGGCGTTTCGGAGGCCTCTTGGGCCGACTTGGGGCCGTCTTGGGGCTGTCTTGGGGGCCTCTTGGGAAGTTCTGAAGCCATCTTGCAGGCCTCCTGCGGGCTCTTGGCCGTCTTGGGAAGTCCGAAGGCCGAAAAGGAGCACATGCTAAAATCCTGCAACAATCTAAGGACAATCGCTGATTTGGACCTCCTCGGGCCTTCCTGGAGGCCCTCTTCGAGGCCTCTCGGGCCGTCTTGGAAACCTCTTGGGGGCCTTTTGGGCCGTCTTGGGCTGTTTTGGAGGTTTCTTGCGCGAACCTGGAGGAGTCTTAGACTCTCTTGGGCCGTCTTGGAGGCCATCTTGGACCATCTTGGGCGAACGTGAGGGCAATCTTAATTGTCTTGGAAGCCATCAGGGGCCATCTTGGAGCCATCTAGAGCAGGAAGAGCCGTTGCAGCCACCTCTGGGCAAGCCTTTCGGGTGGCCGGCACGCTGGGCCAAGTCCCATGCGGAGTTCTTTGTTGGAAAATTACTCATTGTGTGGAGCTCCCCACCTGTGAATATCATGTTTTATGTCATGCCATAGCGAGCGTCTTTTCATGAGCGCTTGACTAGAATAGCGCGTCCACGTGGGCGACAGGGCCGACGAAGACGAGTGAATCCTAATGCTAGTGAGTGAGTATGAGTCAAAGGTGCTGAAAATGGCTTGAAAATGTGCTCCAGGTCCTCCTATTCCTGCAGTCTCCTCCGTGCATCCCAGAGGGTACGTGCCGGAGCACGACCCAAGGGAGCAGCACGCCTCGACTCCTTCCTCCGTGCGTCCCAGAGGGTACGTGCCAGAGCACGACCCAAGGGACCAGTACGCATCCTCCCTCATCTCCTTCCTCCGTGCGTCCCAGAGGTACGTGCCGGATCACGACCCAAGGGAGCAGCACGCCTCGACTCCTCTCTCCGTGCGTCCCAGAGGGCCCGTACCAGAGCACTACCCAAGGGACCAGCACGCCTCGACTCCTTCCCCGGTGCGCCCTAGAGGGTACGTGCCGGAGCACGGCCCAACGGAGCAGCACGCTTCGTCTCCTTCCTCGAAGCATGAAAGCGAGCAAACCGTTTGAGACATCCCCGCAAAATGGCCGCGAACGGGCCCGTGTCCTACCCCTGGCGGCTCTCCTTAGGGATGCTGAAACCAGCGCCCCGCCTTAGGCATCCTCAGGATCTGCTCTGAAAGACAAGGATGTTGGGCATGAAAACGAGCAAACCGCTTAAGACATTCCCACAAACTGGCCGCGAACGTGCCCGTGAAAACACCCCTGGCGGCTCCCCTTAGGGGTGCTGAAACCAGCGCCCCGCTTGAGACATCCTCAGAATTTGCTCTGAAAGCCAAGGATGTTGGACATGAGAACCAGCAAACCGCCTGAGACATTCCCAAAAAACTGGCCGCGAATGGGTCCGTGAAAACACCCCTGGCGGCTCCCCTTAGGGGTGCTGAAACCAGCGCCCCGCCTGAAACATCCTCCCAATCTGCTCTGAAAGCCAAGGATGTTGGGCATGAAAACGAGCAAACCGCCTCAAACATCCCCACAAACTGGCCGCGAACGGGCCCGTGAAAACACCCCTGGCGGCTCCCCTTGCGAGTCTGAGTATGACTCGGTCTGAGCATGAGTAGGTCTCAGTCCGTGCGTTGAGTAACTCAGACTGGGTGAAGGTCTGAGTATATGTAGGTCTGAGTATGCGTAAGTCTGGATATGAGCAGGTGCGGGAACGAGTCTGGGTAATGTCCAAAACCGGTTGAACAAATGATGACCCCCCTTCCACCTCCCCCTCCACCCGGATCCCGACTGCTATTGATTCGCATCCGAATAACTATTTTTTAGTCTGTCCCCCTGGGAAAAATTCCATGGATGCCGATCGATGCCACTTGTATATACCTCGGTACCAGGGAGAATGCCGATGTGACATTGTAGCTTGGTGTAGCCCCTTATGTCTAGCCTGGAGGGCGCGCCGGCCTTCGTTGTAACCTGGTGTAGCCCCGCTCGCGTGGCCCAGAGGGGGGACGGCCTTCATCGTATCTTGGTGTAGCCCCGCGAATTTGGCCCAGAGGGCGGTGCGACCTTCGCTGTAACCTGGTGTGGCCTTGGTGCGGCCTCGAACTGAGCGGTTTGCTGAGGGCCTTTCTGGCCTGGAGGGCGATCCGGCCTTCGTCGTAACCTGGTCTAGCCCCTCTCCTGTCCTGCTGCATGATATTTTCATCACGTGTCGGTGGTCTGACGAGGCCATCTTGAGCCAACTTGGACCATCTTGCGCCATCTTGGCACCACTGGCGTGCGCAAGGGATGGTCCCCAAGTGCGGTCTGTTTCCGCGCCAGGCTCGGGCGTGTCAGGTGTGGCTTGTTCGCAACCCAGACAGGGTGCGCGGTGCGCAGGGAATGGTCCCTGAGCGCAGTCTCTATCCACGCTGGGGTCGCAGGGAGTGGCAGGCGTGGCCTGACGCCAAGAGGGGGTGTGCAGGAACCTGCGCCTGCACGCAGGGCGCCAGGGCGGTCGCGGGGACGTCTCCAGCGATCCAGTTTGCCCCGCCTCCCTTTTGTTTTGTATAAGCGCACTACAGCGCTGGGGAGAACAATTGTTTTAAATTGTCTCCCCAAAATCATTGCTTAAACAACTTTTATACATTATGAGTAACTCTGGGTATGAAGGAGTCCCAGCATGAGTAAGTCTGAAAATGAGTAGGCCTGAGTAAGTCAGACCATGAGAAAGGTATGAGTATGAGTAGGTCTGAGTATGGGTAAGTCTGTGTATGAGTAGGTGTGCTCTCTATGGAGACGGCGGCGTCCGAGTAAGAACAATAACGCCATCTTAGGATATGGGGAAAAACCAAGCCGTGTAGGATTCAGCACGCCAGGCATCCCTTCGGCAAGCCTGCGGATATCTACGACGCCTACGGCGATTCACCACCGCCTCCTGCCTTTTGGAATCGCCCACGTGGCCGAGCGTTGTGGCAAGAGCTTTGCCAAGCTATCGGACCATGGTTCCCCCAGCCGTTGTGGAAACCCTTCGGGGGACACTTGGGGAAGGATGGCGGGGAAAATCAGGAGGAGGAGGAGGACGAGGACGAGGAGGAAGAGGAGGAGGAGGAGGTATCTTGGGAGCCTCTGGGGCACTCTTGGGGCCTCCCAGGAGGAGGCATCGTGGGGGCCTCCTTGGGCCTCTTGGGGGCTTTAGGGGGCTTCTCGGATGCATTTGTTTTTGCTGTCTTAAGGCATTCGTGGCCCGTCTGACGCCGTCGGAAACCGTCCTGTGCGCCTCTCTCGGCCGACTTGGGGTCCTCTTGGGATGCTCCAGGGCAGTCTTGGATACCATCTTGGGCGTCTTGGAGGCCTCTTGGGCCGTCGTGGGGCCCTTTTGGTGCCGTGTTGGGGGCCTCGTGTCTGTCACGGGGCCATCGTGGATGCCTATTGGGCGATCTTGGGGCGACCTTGGGGGCCTCTTGGGCCCTCTTGGGCCGTCTGAAGGCCGAAAAGGCGCAAATGACAAAATACATCAAAAACCTAAGGCAGCTCAATGATTTTGGGCCTCTTCGACCCTTCCTGGAGGATCTCTTGGAGGCCTCTGGGGCCGTTTTGGAGGCCTCTTGGGGGCCTTTGGGCCGTCTTGGGCCATCCTGAGGCTATCTTAGGCCGGGCTGCATCTTGGACCGTTTGGGAGGCATTTTGGGGCCATTTCAGCTGTCTTAGAGGCCATCTTGGCAGTTTTGAAGGCATCTTGGAGGCCATCTGGGGCCATCTTCACCGTCTTGGAGGCCATCTTGGGCCGTCTGGGGTGATTTTTGGGGGACGTTGTGCGCGATCCTTTCCGGGTGGCCCGCGCTGGGCCTTAACCCCAGGGGAGAGTTTTTTGGAACAAGAACCAAAACCCAAACCGATAGGATTTAGCACGCCTGGCACCCCTGCGGCAAGATCACAGGGGGCGTCGGATCGAATGGCCTTCGGCCCACACCGCCACCGGGCCTGGGTTGTGGGTATGAAGCCGAGGGGATGCTCGTTGGAATCTCGTGGGAGGCCTTTCGGGGGCCTCTTGGATGCAGTTTTGAAGTCTCTTGGGGGCCGTTTTGAGGCTTCTGGGGGTCTTTTGTTTGGCCTCTTGGGGGTCTCTTTGGGGCCTCTTCGGGGCATCTTCGGGGCCTCGTCGGGCCTCTTGGGCGCCTCTTGGGGCCTCCTGGGGGCCCCTTGGGACGAGGCTCGGATGTTCGATTCGAATTCCTTCTCTTGGGCCCCTTTTGGGGCAGTCTTGGGGCCTTATTGGGTCGTCTTGGGCGCCTCTTTGGCCGTCTTGGGGCGCTCTTGGGCGCCTTTGAGGTTTCTTGGGCCATCTTGAGGCCATCTTGGGCGTCTTGGAGCGAGCTTTCGGCAACTCGTGGCCCTCTTGGGCCATCTTGGGGGCCTCTTGGGGCCCTCTTGGCCTGTCTTGGGGCCTTCTTGGGTCGTCTTGGGCGCCTCTTTGGCCGTCTTGGGGCGCTCTTGGGCGCCTTGGAGGTTTCTTGGGCCATCTTGAGGCCATCTTGGGCGTCTTGGAGCGAGCTTTCGGCAACTCGTGGCCCTCTTGGGCCATCTTGGGGGCCTCTTGGGGCCCTCTTGGCCTGTCTTGGGGCCTTCTTGGCTCCGACAAGTCACGCGACAAGACGCGACAAGCCCCTAGAGATTTGGCATGTGTGGCCTATGCCCTTGAACGAATCATCAGGAGTGAGGAGTTAAGCTCAGAGGATTGGGCAAAGGACATGGGGACACGCCCACTCCGTGCCCAAGGGCACGGTGGCGGAAGAACGATTAAGGAGGGAGGTTATGGTTCGGGGTTCGGGGTTTTTCTTGTGAGTCTCAAGCGGCGTGTTAGCTGAAGTCTGGTTTTGCGTCTGCTGCTTCCTTATCCGTGCGCAGGGCTGCAAATGTCTGTCCAACTCGCTAGGCCGCCTAAGCCCAAAGGGCTGAAGGGACTTCTTGTGCCGCTGACGAGCTTCCTCCTCATCCTCCACGTTTTGCCAAGCTCACTTATGCACCCATCGGGCGCTCGAGACAGGGCTCTGCCTTCGAGGATCCAAGAAGTTGGCATCTCTTTCTCGGCAGAAGGCGGCGGAAGTGCGGCGGAAGCTCGTGGAAGTAGGACGAGGGCGCCTCCGCCGGCGGAAGCGGGCGGAAGGCCAGAGGCAGCCAACGGAAGCGCCCCCCAAGAGATGGTAACGCGTTCGGGTTCGAGGCTCTCAGAGACCGCCATATGAGGCGTTCCAGAAAAGGCCGCGCCTCTTCCTCGGCGGAAGGTGGCGGAAGTAAAACGAGGGCTGCTACGCTGGCGGAAATTCGGCGGAAGGCGGCGCAAGTGAAAAAGGCGCCCCCAAGAGATGTCAACCTGTTTGGGTTCAGGGTTTCTAGAACCCACCACATGTCGCCGCGCCGCTTGTTCCGACGCGGCCTCCCGCCGTTGAGAGGGCGACTCGGCCAACAGGGCCAGATGCAGTCTCGAACGCAGAGTTGACCCCGGGTTTGCCGCGGTGCCGGCTTCGTCGGCGCGGCGACAGATGTTGGCAGCTCCTCCTCAGGCCGTTAGCGCCAGGGCTGCTTCAAGCTGCCAAGCTTTCTTTGGCGCGCATCGTAGGAGGACTTTTCTTGGCCGCGGTGCAGGCGGTGCGTTGGGCGAACCACGCCCGCGCGCACGGTCTCTGGCCGTCGACACGTGCTGCGGGATGCCGCGGAGGAGGGCCAGTCTGCTGCATCGAGCTCTCGGATAGCAGCGCGCAGGCATCAGCCGCCCCTGCTTTCTGGTGCTCCCCTTGCTGCTGGAGTCGTGGAGGCGGGTCTGCGTGATCCTGAGCTGGAGGCGGGGGGTGGGAGGTGGGGTCGTCCATCATTCCGCCGCTTCTCCGAGCTCTTGTGGGGCCAGGCTGGCTTGGCCCGCGCGCGCGCGGGCGCGACTGACGCCACGGGCGCCTCGCTCGCCCAGCGGCCTGCTCGAGAGAAAAAGGTTGAGACAACGGCGGCTGCCCAGATCCGCTCAGAATCTCAGAGGATGGCGAGTGGAGAAATCGGTAGTTGGACGCAGCTCGTGGTGCGTTTAGACGCTGGGAGGGGTCCGGGGACCGAGTTTGAGCCGCCGTTGTTTTAATCCACCCTGCTTCGAGAATCGGTCCCCTGACGTTTCCCAGGGACCATCCAAGCCCGTTCTTCGAGGCGGATCCAGCCGGGGCGACGAGAAGCTTCCAGGAGGCAAGAGAACAAGCGCAAGACGCCAGGCAAGGCTGGTTGTCTCGACCGGCCCTCCTCTGATTTCTGTAGGCTGTTTCCAACCCTTCAATGAGTCGAGGGAATGCACACGTGGACCATGACCAATGTCGCGGGAATAGTCCATGCCGATCTTGATCATGGTCCATGTCGGCCGTCGCCGATTCGCGAGAAGGATGCACGAGCTGACGCTGACCAAGACCGACGCTGACCAAGATCGGCGCGGCGTTTTCGCGTTCAATGGTCCCCGTTTTATTCAGCCCCGCGTAGAGGGGGGCCTCCAGCAGGTCTCTGGCGGGCGCATCGCGCGCGGGGGCCATCGGTGGAGAGCGAGGCGCGCCCGCCAGGGTGCCTGCACCCTGCGATCTCAAAGCTCGGGGGACGGAGGGCCATTGCAGGAACGAGTGAGGAAGAAAGGGAGGAGAGAGTGGAGAAGCACGGAGGAATAGGAGGAAGACGAGGAGGGAGAAACATTTTTACTTAGCGAAGACTGATAGGTTTCTAGTGGGCTAAAAGAGAGCATCTTGACTCCCCAGGGGGGTCTGGGCGGGTGCCGGGAGAAGCCGGGGAACCCGGGGACTCCCCAGGAATCCCATGGATTCATATAGTTTCCGATGGATTCCTACAGATTCTGTTCCCAGAACACCATTCCCAGGCCACATATTGGATGCCCGGAGCCAACTGTAGGCCATTTCGTGTTCTTCGTCTTCCCAGAACACCATTCCCAGGCCACATTTTGAATGCCTGGAGCCAACCGTAGTCCACTTCGTGTTTTTCGTGTTCCCAGAACACCATTCCCAGGCCACATTTTGAATGCCCGGAGCCAACGGTAGGACACTTCGTGTTCTTCGTGTTCCCAGAACACCATTCTTTTGTCATATTTTGATTGCCCGGGGCCAGCTGTGGGCCACTTCGTGATCTTCGTGTTCCCAGAACACCAGTCCTGTGCCATAGTTTGAATGCCCGAGCTGAGGCAGGCTGAGGCCGAGGCAGGCTGAGGCCGAGGCAGGCTGAGGCTGAGGCTGAGGCACGCCGAGGCAGGCTGAGGCTGAGGCTGAGGCAGGCTGCGGCTGAGGCAGGCTGAGGCTGAGGCTGACGCAGGCTGAGGCCGAGGCAGGCTGAGGCTGAGGCTGAGGCAGGCTGAGGCTGAGGCTGAGGCTGAGGCTGAGGCAGGCTGAGACTGAGGCTGAGGCTGAGGCTGAGGCTGAGGCTGAGGCTGAGGCTGACGCTGAGGCTGAGGCAGGCAGGCTGAGGCTGAGGCCGAGGCAGGCTGAGGCTGAGGCTGAGGCAGGCTGAGGCTGAAGCTGAGGCAGGCTGAGGCTGAGGCAGGCTGAGGCTGTGGCTGAGGCTGAGGCAAGCTGCGACTGAGGCAGGCTGAGGCTGAGGCTGATGCAGGCTGATGCTGAGGCAGGCTGAGGCTGAGGCTGAGGCAGGCTGAGGCTGAGGCTGAGGCAGGCGAGGCCGGCAAGCCGAGGCAGGCTGAGGCTGAGGCTGAGGCTGAGGCTGAGGAGGCTGAGGCAGGCTGAGGCTGAGGCTGAGGCAGGCTGAGGCTGAGGCAGGCTGAGGCCGAGGCAGGCTGAGGCCGAGGCAG
>CAUYUJ010017238.1:314892-317392 GCA_963575745.1 Prorocentrum cordatum
CAACCCATGTCTAGCAATATATGATGTACAGTATGGGTGGTGCAATCTATGTGGCGCAACCCATGTGGCGCAAAATATGTGGTGCAATCCATGTTGTGCACACTACTCGGTGCAACCGAGGCCGCGACGAGGCGGCGACGGGGCGGCGACGGCGACGACATAGCCGCCAGACCGACAGACAGGCCCAGTCGACGGGCGGCGACGAGGCGGCGACTGGGCGGCGACGGTGACATCACAGCCGCCAGACCGACAGAGAGGCCCAGTTCTTCAGAAGAGAAGCGCGCACCCCTAAGTGCAAGCACAGCTCGGGGAAGAAGTACGATGAGTCAGTCTCGATCGCGCGTGCCTCTTTGACAGGGAGCCGACGCCCGCGCTCTCTATTAGTCGGCGGCGCGCCCAGGTGGGAAGTGAGAGGGGATGTTTTTTTTTTATAGGTTCGGAAGTCCCGTTGCCTTCTGACACGTTTTCAAAACGTTCCCCGAGGACACAGAACACCTCTCAGAAGGCCAGAGGGCTTCTGAGAAGCCCCGCCGCCTTCTGAGAAGGCCTTCTCCGTCTCCTGCTCACTTCCCCCCCTCGCTCGCCGCCCCGCCGAGCTGGACCTCTACGCCCTTGGAGTCAAGGCGGCCGCCTCTGCCGCCGACCCGTGCCCTTCTCTGCCATGCTCGACTCCGTCTCGCGGACCGCCCGCCTCTCTCTGGCTCGTACCCGCCTCGGAGGGGCGGCGGGGGGGGGGGAGGGGGGCAAGGCTCGGACCGCCGAGGCCGCGCCGAGGGCGCCGAACGACGGGCGCGAGCACACCGTGTGGAAGCCCTTTTGAGGTAAGCGAGTGGTGGGAGGAGGAGTTGCGTAAGGAGGTGGAGGAGCAGGAGGAGGAGGAGGAGGAGGAGGAGGAGGAGGAGAGGAGGAGAGGGAGGAGGAGGGAGGAGGAGGAGGAGGAGGAGGAGAGAGGAGGAGAAAGGAGGAGGAAAGGAGGAGGGAGGAGGAGGAGGAGAGGAGAGGAGGAGCAGGAGGAGGAGGTGGAGGAGAGGAGGAGCAGGAGGAGGAGGAGGAGAGGAGAGGAGGAGGAGGAGGAGCAGGAGGAGGAGGAGGAGGAGGAGGAGGAGAGGAGGAGAGGAGGAGGAGGGAGGAGGAGGAGTTGGAGGAGGAGTTGGAGGAGTTGGAGGAGGAGGAGAAAGAGGAGGAGGAGGAGGAGGAGCAGGAGGAGCAGGAGGAGCAGCAGGAGGAGGAGGAGGAGGAGCAGGAGGAGCAGGAGGAGCAGGAGGAGCAGGAGGAGGAGGAGGAGGAGGACATATTTTTTGGGGGGGGGCATTCGCTTCGGGGTGAACTAAAGTCAGGCGCGTTCCTCGGACAGCAGCTGACCCCCAGACCATTACCTGGGGCGCTGCCGGTTCCGATTCGGCTACCGAACCCTGCCCCAGAGGGAGGAGGAGGAGGAGGAGGAAGGTTGGAGAAAGGGAGGGGAAAGAGATCAACTGCTATGCGCTGGGGCAGCTCACTTCCCACATTCTAATGGGCTGACCACCTAGCAAAGCGAGACCTGACCTTTCCTCCAAAAGGGATGAAAAGAGTAAGAATGCCCACCCAACCTTTCCCCTCACAGACAAGAACATCCCCTGGACGCCAACCTGCAGGTTCGGGCTTTCAGGCATGGCATTGCCATGGCACGACCCGCCAGGAGAGGGCAGAGTTTTGCAACCTAGCCCTGGCTGCCAATTCCATGCACTGTCTGGTGGGAGAGAAGGGGATAAACTGGGCTGAAGAGGAGGAGGGAGGACTGGAAGGATTCAGGCTGCAAGACTTCGCTTGCCTGCCTGCGGGCCTACAAGATTACTTGTGCCTTACTTGCTGGGAAAATATGCACACGACGCTGTAAAGCTCACCCTCACAGAAGTATGAATGGTCCCTGAAATGACTTGCAACTGCACATCCTAGTGCTTGCACAAAGCGAGGGGCCTGGACAACATTTGACAATAATGGCTATACGCTGCGCGTTCTAGCGCCTGCGGCCGTCACGATGATGAGGGTGAGCTGAGGGAAGCCATGCTTGGCTAAGTGTGCCTGATTCGATTGCATGCTAGCGAATTGTTTCAGTGCTGCCAGCAAGGTGGTTTAGAAGTGATATGAGACATGGAGAAGTCCACATCAAAAGCGCAGATACGACCGCATTGAGAAGAACATGCCGTGACCATTGATAGCTCACGCCAAACGGCCTTCTCGCCAAGCTGATGTGCTCCGTAGCCTGAGGTCATTTCCCAAAACGTGCTCACTACTTGCAGTGTTAGGCATTGACTTGAGGGACTCTTCCCTCATTTTGCTGTCTCTGCCGACTTGCTGTTCTGGGCTGGATCTTCCGAGCCCCTGGTCTGCTTGAGCCTCTTGAACTCGTCCCTAGCATTGTCGAGCTGCTCTGCCAACGATTTGATGCGAGCCTCCTGTAAATTCTGCTTGAGTTCTTCTATTCTGGATAACGAACGATCGCCTTCGCTGGTTACCTCTG
>CAUYUJ010017238.1:319892-364207 GCA_963575745.1 Prorocentrum cordatum
GAGGGGGTGCTCTTGCCGTGGGCCACTCAGCCGTAGCAAATGCTCTCACCGCAAACGCAGCACCTTGCCAATGAGGTTGCACACGAGGTACCTTGCCTGTAGTGTTGTACATGGCGTCGCTTGTCGGTAACGCTGTAGACAAAGTAGCGTAGCAGCCTCCGGGTTGGAAAAGGATCTTGTGCCCAGTGTGGTCTTCGTTTGCAGATCAGGGCCTTTTTGTCTCCACGGGCACGCTTCGTAGTTTCGTAGGGATCGTAAGGTAGACATTGTGCTGGTGGCCGTCGCGGCTCAGCTGGATGCCCTCGCGGTTCAGCCAGTGGTTCACGGAGCTCGTCTGGTCGTCGCAGCTCTGCGAGTGGCCGTCTTAGCTCGTTTGGTGGCCCAGGTGGCCCAGCTTGTGGCCCACGTAGTTTAGCTGGAGGCCAGCGTTGCTCCGCAGGTCTCGTTCGCAGCGTCGGTGAAGGCCCTCGTAGAACACGTAGGACAGCTGGTGGCCCTCGTACCCCACGTAATTCAGGCGGTTGCCCTAGTAGTTCGGCTGGTGGCCGTAGTAGTCCAGGTCGTGACCTTCGTAGTCCATCAGGTGACTTTGGTAGTTGAGTTGGTGGTCTTTTTAGTTTTGCTTGTGGCTCTAGTAGCTCGGCGTGTGGTTCGCGTAGTTTTGCCAGTGTGGCCCTCGCAGGGGAGCTCGTGGCCCTCGTCACTGAAATTGTGGCGCTGCTGATGGCCATCGTAGCTGAACCTCGCGCGCCTGTCTTGCCATCTCCATGGCCTCCTTCGCCTCCTCTTCCACATCCTCTTCCCTATGCCCCTCTTAGACATCTTCGCCTTCCTCGGGAGACCTCGTCACTTCACCCTCAGGCTGCCTAGCGGCTTCCTCCCCCTCCTCCACCTCATCCGCCTTCTCCTCTTCCTCCTCCTCCTCCTCCTCCTCCTCCTCTTCATCATGTGTATGTTTCTTTCCATTCGTGCTGATCCCGCAAATGCTGGACCAGCAGCGGGGCGAGGTACTTGTCCTTGTCACGCGCAGCGTCTCCGCGGGTGCAAGTGACGTACCAGTTCCTGTGCGCCCTGACCAATCGTACCGAAGGTTCAAGGTGTAGCCAATGATCAAGAGCGTCGGCGTCGTCATTTGCGACCGCATGGTGTAGGAATGCCAGCTGGCGGTTTTCCTCTATCTGATGTGCCTTGTGCTCCTCCACGTCGTCCCTTTTCTCGTCCTCCTCCGCCTCCTCCTCCATCTCCAGCCGGCGCTGCTCTCTTCACGATGCGTCGGTTGGGCTGGAGGTTCGAGCCCTTCGTCCTCGTGTCACGGACGAGGCGGTGCGCTTTGACCTCGGACGATTGGGGCCCCGTCCAGTCCAAACAGCGGTGCGCCTGGGCGCTGTGAGGGTTTCCGACCGCATGGGCCTCCAGACCTCCAGAGCATTGGGATGGCGCTACCGCGGGGCGAAGGAGCTGCCGCGCCGTGCCTCCCCGTCTTCTGGTCGCCGCTCCGCAGACTGCTCCGGCGCCGCATCGACTTTTGGCGGCAGTGGCACCAGGCCGCCCTGCGAGCCCCAGTCTCCAGCGCCCAGTGGCCAAAGGCGCGGCTGCACGCTCGTGGGCTGGTCGAGTCGCCAGCCAGCTTGCCGACTCTTCAGCGGGACAGCTGGCTCGCGCTTCCACCACTGATTCGAGTGGCCAGCCCATGGCCAGCTGCGTCGCGACCTCGCACCGAGCTGGCTGCAGGCGCGTGTCGCGCGCGTGCGCGCCTGGAGCGCGGAGGCAGCTGAGCGGCTCTGCCGAGGGGTCCTTTCAGACCCTCGAGCGCTGTGTGACGCTGCGGACCCCGAAGTACAGGCGCATTGGGTGAACAGGCCAAGCTTGGCCCTCCTCTCAGGGGTCCTTCTCTTGGACGGCAGCACCTTGGACAGGAAACGCTTGGGTCTCGAGCGGGCTGGGTGGGCCATTACTCAGGTGGACCGCTGTGGCGCCTGGGTGTTGGCGGCATGCGGGCCAGTCCCGGTCGCGGCCGCCCCGGGGCAGACGGCGCCCGACGCTGAGCCCACATGTTGCAGTTCGTCGCGATCGGTGCCATGGAGGTCTGCTTGAACTGCGCCAACACGCTGCGAGTGCTTCACGGGGGGCCCGGCGCAGGCTGCAGCGCGGGCGACCTGGGGCCCCACCTGTAGGGGTCTTAGGGGGCCTTCCTGCCAGACGACCTTGTGACACGCAAGACACATGGGCGCGCCACTGCCGCGGACGTGGACGCCGGGCGGTCCACGCACTGGCAGCGGCGGGCCAACAATCACGCAGACCAGTTGGCCAAGGCAGGGGCCTGGTGCCACAACGTCCCCGCCGAGGACGAAGCGCTCTGGCACGGGCTGGCCGACCTTGCGTCTGAAGGGGCCCGCTGGCGCGCGGAGCTGACAGTGCACACGGCCGACATTGGGCCGGACCACGGCGACGTGCTGCGCGCGAAGACGGAGGCGCAGGCTGAAGCAGCCGCCGCCGCGGGGCTGCCTGCCGCGGGCATGGGCGAGGAGAGGGCCGAGGAGCAGGTTGATCAGGCTGCGGCCTCCCTCCGCGAGGCGCTTCCCACGCCCGCGCAGGCGCGGGTCGAGAATCGCATGGCATCCATGGGGCCAGGGGCAGGCGAGCTCAACTTCGACGGTAGCTGGAGCGGCCTGTTCGCGGCGGCGACGCGTGCTCGGGTCCATGCGTTGCTCCAGTGCGACGTGCTTCAAGAGCCATGTGAAATCCTTGTCTTCTGCCAGCGCTGTGACGGCACGTGGTCGGGGGGCGCGCCTGGAAGGCTGCTGCGCGGGCAGTGCGGCGAAGGGCGGCGCTCCGCTGCGGGCACGGAGCAGCTCCACCTGATCTCCCAGGGCAGTTGGCCACACTATCGCCCTAAGTGGAAACATCACAGGCTTGGGTCGCCGCAGACCTTGGATGAAGTCGCTGCCAACGGGCTGCTTCGCCAGGACGAGGGCGCCGCCGGACGCAGCCGCGGAGCGGCGCCGCGCGGGGCCGGCTCAGCCACGACGCTGCGTCCCCAGAGTCCGTGGGGCGAGGGCGGGGCGGCGCTGCTGGCGTGCTTCGGGTTGGATGAGCAGGACCTGCCCTGAGTGCTCGAAAAGGGACGCCAAGCAGCCGCGGGCGGCGATTCGAACAGCAAGCCGGAGACCGGCTGCAGCGGCAGCGAAGGCGGCGGCTGGGGGGGGTTCGGCCGCGGAGATTTTCGCAGCCCTTTTGGGGCCACACGCCATGCCATGCCATGCCTCCTCATCCATCTCCATCTCTTCGGCGACGCCCTCTACCCTCGTTGCTTCTTTTGCCTGCAAGCTGGCGGGCCTCTCCTCCTTCACCTCCTCGTCATCCTCCTCTTCCTCCGCCTCCTCACTGGTGACGTCCGCCTGGTGCGAGAGGCACAGGTTTCCTTATCCTTGAGCTTCTGAGAAGGTGCCCTGCTGGAGCACGGTGTTCCGCGCCTCCCGCGGGTGTCCCTGGCCTCGAGCTTGTGCGCGTCGTCCTGCACGGCGTCGCCCCCCTCGTCGTACCTCGGGTCCTTGTATCGGGCTATCCCAGCTGGTCGATGATGTAGTCCATCTCCTTACCGATCTGCTTCAGGATGGGGATGTACATGGCGTGGGTGTCCTCCACGGCCTTCCTGGCTTATTGTGCTTTCCAGGCTTCGCGTACTGACCTGATCTCTACCTTTCTAATATCCACGGCCCTCCAAACCTCCTCTGTTGTCCTAAACTTCTCTGCCTCGTTGGCCTCCTATGCCATCTTCGCCTTCGCCGTCTCGGCCTCCATGGACTCCTCTGCCGTCTTGGCCTCATGCACGTTTTTACCACGCCGGCCTCCTCCGCGTTCTTGTCTTCGGGTGTCGACCTGTTCTCCGAGTCCATGTTGGCCTCCTCTACAGTCTTGGTCTCCTCTGTTCTCTTCGCCTCAGCAACCTTGCTGGTCTCCTCAGCCTTCCTGGTCTCCTCTGTCTTCCAAGCCACGGCAGCCTCCCTGGTGTCATCAGTTGTCATGGCCTCTTCCTCGTCCTTTCTGGCCGTCCTTGCCCTCCCAAGCCTCCTCTACCTCGTCCCCCAACACCTCCACCACCACCTCTCTTTCTTAGTTAAGCTGCGCGGCACACACCTGGAGCGTAAGACCACCACCTCCTTCACCTCATCCGCCTCGTGTGCTCACCTGGGCTCCTGTGCCTTCTTTGCCTCCAGTGCAGCCTTTGCCTGGGGGCCCTCGTCTGCTCCCTTGGCCCGAGCAGCCCTCCTGTCCTCATCGGCCTCCCAGGCCTCCCGAATCTGCACGCACTCCTTGGCTTTCTCAGCCTGAGCAGCCTTCCTGACCTCCAGACCCTTCCTGGCTGCTCATTCATCAAGGGGCTCCTCGACCCTCTAGGGCCCCTTTGCCTTCTCGACCTCCTCTTGCTTCTTCGCCTCCTCTGTCTTCCTGACCTCTCCTGAGCCTTCCTGTCCGCCTCAGCCTCACGGGCCTCCTCTGCCTTCTTGGCCTCCCGGGGCTTCCTGGACTTCGACCAGTGGTATGAGGTGGCATAGTTGCACAGTGAGTCGTAGTCCTGGCAGTTTTGTTAGAAATCGTAGTCCTGGTGGTCGTTGTAGCACTTGTGAGAGGCCGCTGTGGTTGATCGGTTGGGCGTCGTAGTCCATGTTGGCTCCGGTAACTGCGAAAAGAAGCACCAGGCCGCCCCAGTATTGTCTTTTCTTTTGCTGGGGGGGACAATCGTGGCCTGGCCCGGCTTGAAGAATGCCACGGCTTGGTTCAAGCCGCCGATATTGCTGTCGTACTTGCCGTCGATCTTGATGGCGTACTTGGTGTCGTACTGATGGTAGTTATCGTACTTGGGTTGGCTGTTGCGCAGCTCGTCCTCGGGCTGCCTGTTCCGCAGCTCGTCGCGGTTGTAATGCAGCTCGGCCCGTCCCTTCGTGGACATTGTCATGAAGGCGGTCGTAGCTATTGTCATGATGACGTTGAGGTGTCGTTGTAGCCTGCGTCGGACGAGGTGGCCCTCCTTTTGAGGGCTGCATCTGTTCGTGCCCATGTCGTCCTTGTCGCGTTTGGTCTGGGCATGGTTGCCTGTAGGTCTCCACGCAAAGTGGGCAGCCTCGTAAGCTTGAGTTATGTTCTCGCCGAAGTGCACCGCGGTGATTCAGAGTATTTCTACACCCTCATGCGATGATCTCCCTCGCTTATAGGAAGAGCACACGTGCTAGATAACCGCCTGATAGGTGAAGGATTTCAGGATGAACCGAACGCCGCCCGCCTCCGATGGCGCGGTGGCGCGCTGAGGCCGGCCCCCCGCCCCCCCCCCCGAAGGCGGCCGCGCGCGCCGGGCGCGGCGCTGGAGGCGCATGCGGGGGATAGAGTTCCCGCAAGCGGCTTTTGTCCTCCTCCTCCTCCTCCTCCTCCTCCTCCGTCTGCTCTTCCTTTTCCCCGTTCATCCCAGCCTTATCCTCATGCGTCTGCTCCTCCCGCTTCTCGCTCACCTCGTCGTTCTCTCCGCGCGCTTTCGTCCGCCTGGTTCCGAGGCTGACGTTGCTCGCCATCTACTTCCTGCAGGCCCCCCCTCCGACCGAAGCTCTGACCTTGGCCCTCGAGTCCTTCTCCTCATTCGTCCGTCCCTCCACTCCTCGCCCCTCCTGACATCGTCTCTCTCTTTCTCGTGCTCGTCACCACTATATGCTACTGTGCCTCTCCCTCCTCCTCCCCCTCCTCATCCTCGTCCTCCTCCTAGTCATCATCAGCAGCATCATGACCATCACCATCAGCAGCATCATCATCATCGTCGTCGTTATCCCGTTTTCCTCCCTGTACCCTCCTCTTCCCCCTCCTCCTCTTTTGTGGGGACCCTCTTCAGGGACCATGCGTTAACTTTGTAACGATGCAGAGAAGATTCGCATAGTCCCTGCGCAAGGATGACACGCACACATCGAGACGTGTATACAATTTATGAGTTCGGTCTCCTCCTCCTATTTGTTTGTGGTCGTCAGCCGCTTGAACAGCCCCGCGGCGAGTTTATTCTACTCCTCCCCTCCCCTCTCCTTGCTTCGAGCGTGTGGATCGAGCAGCTCGGAGACAGCGGCGGCGGCAACGGTGGAAACGATGGCGGCCCGGTGATTGCGAAGGCGACGGCAGCGATGATAACGATGACGACGGAGATGACGACGATGGTGATGATGACAACGACGCTGGTGGTGGTGATGAAGGGGGCGATGACGATTGCGATGACGGTTGTGATGATTTCCCCAGCCGAAGTGGTGAAGATCGTTTTGATGAGAATCACCCAGCTGTGCGCGCGCACAAACTCTGACACATTCATTTTCGGAAACATCGTGGGCCTTTCATGCGTGCTTGGACACATATTTCAGAACAGGCGTGTGTGGCCCGCGTGCATTAGTTGGTCAGCGTCCCGACTACTGCGAGCCCCCGCGCGGATTGCCTTCCGCCGAGCTGCGACGCAAAAAGTGTGTGGCGCGCATGACACTGTCTGGTAGACTTGGCGGTTGCTCGATGTTTGTTGTATATTTGGCGTGGCACAGTTGCATTGAATCTAATGCAGCAGCTATGACCCTGCTTGCTGCAGCGAGATCGCGTGCCCAGAAGTTGCGAGCATGTGTTTGAAAAATGGTCGTGTTTGACAGCATGTGTCTAACATTATATGATCACCACCATGTGTTTGACGGAGTATGATAACGGCGGCGGCGACGACGACGACGACGACGCTGATGTAGAGTCCTCAGGAATGCTTATTGTGGTCTCTTCGGAAGGCTCTCGGGGGCCTCTGGGGAGGAAAGTTGGGGCCTCTTGCGGGCCTCTTGCGGGCCTCTCTCGATCCTCTTGGGGGTCTCTGTGGGTTCCCTGGGGACCTCTTGTGGGCCTCTTGGGGCCTCTCGGGGACCTCTTAGGGCCTCCTGGGAGCCTTTGGGGCCGAGGCTCGAAATGTCAGTTCGACTTCCCCGTCTTGGCACGCTCTTGGAGCCGTCTTGGGGGCCCTTTGGGCCGTCTTGGAGGCGTGTTGGGCTGTCTTGGGGTCCTCTGGGGCTGGTGTGAGGCCCTCACCGTCTTGGGACGATCTTGGGGACCCCTTGGGCCGCCTTGGAGCGGCGGAAGAGGAAAAGGCGAGAACGCCCAAATCTGTTAAAACAACATAGCGGAACGTCGATGACTTAATGCCGCTTCTTGGGGCATTCTCTGGAGTGCTCTTGGAGGCTTTTGGGGCGTCTTGGAGGCGTCTTGGGCAGTCTGAAGGGCGTGAAGGCGTTTTGGACCGATTGTGTGGTGATTCGGTGCTCTCTTGGACCGTCTCGGTGGCCTCTTGGAGCACTCGTGGCCTGTCTTGGTACTTCCTGAGGCCCCAGAACCCCCACGGTGGGATGCGTATCGGACCCCTCCCCTATCCCCCCGGGCCGCCCCCCCTGGACGGAGAGGGGATCAAATGGAAGGAGAGGCCTGGCTAGCATCGTATCATTTGGCTCTTAGGATGCACGGCCGTGCATGACACACATGACAAGCGAATGCGCGGATAAGGTGAAAATATTAGCTTTTGCATGAGGGAAGAGTGGAATATTTGGTAGAACAGAGAACCAACGTGGAGCGACGAATGAGTTGCAAGCTAGCCAGTGCAAGCTACGTGGTGCAATCGATGTATTGGAAGTCATTTCTGTTCGCAGGGAGTTGTCCACTCCACTGCTCGCGCAAACATCCCACCCACCCACCCGCAACTTGGTTTGCAAAATCTCTTGAGACCGTGACCGTGGGTACCACATGGCATTTGGCAACAACAGCGACGCCGACGACGACAACGACAACGACGATGACGACGCCACCGACAACGACTACGACGACACCGACGACGTCTCCAACGACTTCGACGACGCCGACAACGACGACGACGACGACGGCGACGACACCGACGACGACGACGACACCGACGCCGACGACGACGACGATTACGACGACGACGATGACGACGCCGACGACGACGATAACGACGACACCGACGATGACGACGACGTCAACGACGCCGACGACGACGACGACGACGGCGGCGACGACGACGACGCGGACGACGACGACGACGAAGACGACAACGACGCCGACGCCGACGACGACGACGAAGAGGACGACGACGTCGCCAACGAAGACAACGAGGAAGGAGGGAGGACGACGACGGCGACAACGACGACAACGACGAGGGAGGAGGGAGGACGGCGACGACGCGAACGACGAAGAAGGAGGAAGGACGGCGACGCCGACGACGGCAACGACGAGGGAGGAGGGAAGACGACGACGACGACAACGACGACGACGACGACGGTGACGAAATAGGAGGGACCGACGACGAGACGCCGACGACGGACGACGACGACGACGACGACGTGGGAGGAGGAGGACGGACGACCACGGCGACAACGACGACGGAAACGACCACGACGCCAAAGAGGACGACGACGACGAACACGAGGAAAGACAGAGGACGACGTAGGCGACGACGACGACGACGACGCGGGAGGAGGGAGGACGGCGACGACGACGACGACGACGACGACGCAAGAGCGCGCGCGCACGTTTTCGTTGAAAATCCGTGTTGCGAAACTTTAGGTTTTCGTAGGTTCTTTGGACGCACGATTTTGAAATCCTTCCGAAACCGATGGGTTTTGAAGGTTTTCGGCATACGCCCGCGACGACGCGCGCGTCTGCACTTCGTCCTTTTTTTTGCAGAGGATTCTCGCGACGGCACACGCGCAAGGGTGTTCGACAGATTTCGACATGCGCGCGCGCGCGAAGCCCGTTTGGTAGAATTTTGTGAAAATCTTGAAAAACCTATGGTTTTCTTAAGATTTCGCAAGAGCTCGCGCGGAAGCTTTTTTTGTTTATAAAAAGAAAGAAAAAACAAGAAAAAGAAAATCAGTGTTGCGAAACCCTGTGTTTTTGTTTGTTTGTTTGGAAACTCGATGGCGAAATCCTTCTCGCACCAAAGGTTTTTGAAGGATTTCGGCATGCGCGCGCGCGATGACGCGCGCGTGTGCACTTCGTCTTTTTTTTGCAAGGGATTCGTGAAACAAAGTGCTATGTTAGAACCAAAAATGTCACCGCATAGTGTTTTTAAACAAGGGATGCTCAGGGGGGGGGGGAACCCGGCCTGGCTGGGATGGTATGCTTTCATATTTAGGATGGACGAGTGGTCAGAATCATATATGATCTACATACCCGAAAGGGGAACTGATAGGTCCGGGGGTGGTAGAGTCTACTCTCCTTTCAGAAACGAGAATGAATTGTGTGGAGCATGTGTTTGTGCAGTGTTTGTGGTGCAGCATGTGTGGTGCAGCCAACGTCGCGCAACCTATGAGCTGGAAGCTCCAAGGAATGATCTGCGTGGTGGAAGACCTGTGATGTCAATCTCTGCCGCGTTTGCGGAAAATCGTCACCCAGCGGCTGATGCGCCCACGAGGCGTCTACGGACGGCCACGAGACGGAACAACGGAACACCCGGCTAGGGCAGGAGGCACCCATGCGGCGAACATTCGAAAACCCAACCGGCGCACGAGGTTGCGCTCACGAGGCGCCCACGGGTGGCCATCGGCAGAACAGCCCGTGCAGAAAGGCCTTGAGATCAGAAGCGGGACTTCTGATGTAGAAGCACTGCTTCAGGAAAGAAGTTCGGTGAGTGGCCAGTCCACTCCTTTCAACAAATCAAAGTAGACGTTCGTCTCTGGGACCTTCTTGGGGTCCACCCAATGGATAGGAATCATTCCGCAATCGGAACGCGGGACAGTCAGCGGAACGCGGGGCCCGTCAGCGGGGCCCGTCAGCGGCCCGTCAGCGGAACAGGGTGACCCGTCAGGGGAACAGGGGCCGCGCACGTCAGGCGAACACTTGGCGACCGTTGGCCGAACTCGTTGGCCTCAGCTCTAGCGCTTACCACGGTACCTCGTCGTCTTCTGGGGAAGGGGGGCGATATGGAAAACTGTAAGCTTGGAGTTCGAGGAGGAGAGGGAGGAGAAGGGAGAGGGCCTGGAGTGAGGTTCGGTTTTTTTTCTTCTCCTCTTTCTCACTCCCTCCCTCTCCTCCCTCCTCCCTTCTCTGCCCCCTCCTCCTCGGCCCCGGGGCGCCCGAGTGGGTCCTCAACCCTGCCGCAATTGGGGCCCCCTGGGCTTCGGGGTCAAGGTCCATGATTGAGCCACTCTCCTCCCTTCTCTGTATCCTCCCTCCTCTTCCTTATCATCCCTCCCCCCCTCACTCTCCCCCTCCCTCTCTCTCTTTCTGCCTTTCTCTCTCCATGTTGTTTGTCTTCTCTCTCTCTCTCTCTCACCCTGTCTCTTACAATTGGTTTCAGCGGGCGATTTCCAGGCCGGCCCGCCCCAGTTTGGTGATTTCGTTTCTTTTCAGTGCGTGGGCGGAGCGTGGAGAAATCACAAGTTTAGGGTGCCTCTCTCTCTCTCTCTCTCTTTCTTTCTTTCTTTCTTTCTCTCTCTCTCTCTCTCTCTCTCTCTCCTACTCTCTTCATCTCTGTCTGTCTGTCTCTCTCTCTCTCTCTCTTTCGATTTCTTTGTCTGGCGCTCGGAAAAATCACCGGATTAGGGGTTATATGTCGATCTTTTTTGTTATATTTATATGTATAGATGTATTGCTTGTTGTTTTCTTCTCTCTCTCTCTCTCTCTCTCCCTCACCCTGTCTTTTACCGTTGGTTTCAGGGGGCGACTCCCAGGCCGGCCCGCTCTACTTGGGTGATTTCGCTTTTGTGTTGAATGTGGGCGGAGCGTGGAACAATCACCGAATTAGGGCGACTTTCTCTTTCTCTCTCTATCTGTCTCCCTGTCTTTCTCTCTTCTTCTGTCTTAATCTCCGATCGGTCTCTCCCTCCTCCCTCTCTGTTTCGATTCCTTTCTCCTCCTCCCCCTCATTCCTCCTCCCGCTTCCTACTCCCCCCTTCCCCCTCCTATCTCCTATGCCAATGCAATATCAATACAGTACCAATACAATGAACGGCCAGAGGCGCCTACATGGAATACTTATAGAGTATCAAATCAAACACAGCACCAACGCAGTACCATACGCACTTCCTATGCCACCGCAATGCCCATGCAGTACCAATACGATACCATCACCAGCGCGCCTGAGTTGTGGGTCAGAAGCCTCGCCTCTGCGCGTTGGCTGCTGCGTCAGATTCCTCGCCGCCACTTCCGTCGGGGGAGGGAGAGAGTACAGCGCCACCGGGCGCCCGCAGGTCCCTTTCTGGCCAAATTTTGGCGAGTGTCCGCTCCTGTCCTCGCCATCCCCTCGTCCTTCTACGTAACACGACTCCTCTTCGTCTGGACACCGCAAGTGTCGGCAGGGCGGGCTGGGCACTGCGTTTGGGACGCCCTCCCCGTTCCATGACCCCGAAGCCCTGGACGTCCAACGCTTGCACGGATTTCCCCCCGGTCCATTTTGCTTGGAGTTCCGGGACGAATCCAGCAGTTTGGAAAACAATGCAGGCGAAAACCCAACTCCGGGGAATCCTGTGTGTAAAAAACAGTACGCGGGGGGAGTGGCTAATATTTTCGTTTGGATTTCTGGGTTCTCGGGGGCGGCTTCGGGGGCGTTCGCTTGACGGGGCAGGCTCTGTTCGCCTGACGGGCCGGGCTGTTCCGCTGAGCCGTTCGTGGGACGGACTTCTAGCGTTCGCCTGACGGGCCGGGCTGTTCCGATTGCGGGCGTCTCTCAATGGATATGCTCGACTCTAGTACGACACTCGTTCGACGAACTCGGCACACATTCGACTCAAGTTTGACTCAAGCCGCCGCGCGTTCGACGCAGCATCGATGAACGAGTGGAGCGAGTGGCTCGCAGAAGGTCCCTAGAACGAGCATGTGAAAAGAAACGCCGCGACGGCGCGGACGATCCGCCGCGGTCGAAGACCAGCCGGATCGGGCTTGATTTGGCTTGATATTAAGCTTTATCCGGGCTGACTTGGCACAGTGGCCCATCAATCGAGCTTGATAGTTTTCGTTCATTTGTGTCGTACGGTCCGGCTGTCTCCAACCCCAACCCTGCGGCGAGGAGATCCCCAGGGGCGCCAGCGGAGGCGCCGGGGTGTTGGGACCGCGGGGGGCGTGTTGGGGCCAACCGGGACTACCTGGGGGTGGCGTCTGCGCGCAGCCCGAAGCTTTACCAGGTCAGAGTCAAACCGCTTTCCCCGAAAAAGGAAAGCCGCCATGACGGCGTCGGCGACGCCGATGTCTTGATCTTGTTGAAATCGGGCTCCCCGGAAATCCCGACCGTTTCCCCAGGGCCAGTTTTTCATCCCGTAACAGGTTTTGATGGTCCCTGGGCCCAGCGAGGACCCCGATTGCATGCCTTTTTTTTGCTCCACGACGTGAGTCTGTTTGGGTCCTCATGAGTTAATGAGTGGGCGGCCGAACCACTCCTTTACGCAGCTGTGAGTCTAAAGACAGACGTCCGCCAGGATCTGCCGAATCCAGCAGCTTTGAACTAACATAGAAGGCAAATTAAATATTCAATACAAGCCATAGCACCCCTGTCACGCAGAAACGCCGACCTAACATTCCGCCGGCGCTTCATCGTTCCGTATCGACTTGCCAAAGCCAGTAAGTTTGAACAACCGTTTGTTTTTAAACTCGTTCTGCCCTGCCTGGTGCTGTACAGAATCTTCTCCTTCGTGAACTGCAGCCCCTGCCTCAACCCCTGGGTGTGGCCGCGACGCCGCCCCGCGCCCGCTGCCAGGGGTGCAGCAGTGGCTGGCCGCCCCAGCCGCTCCGCGGCGACGCCCGCCATGTGGGCGCCCTCCTCTCCCCTACTCCTGCCCCGCGGCCGCTTCCGTCTGCTTGTTCCTCCTCCTGCCGCCGGACAACTCGCGCCTGCCGTTTCCCGGCCCGCCCGAGCGCGCGTGCGGACTGCGCCTGCCGCGCTGCGCGGTAAAAAATTGACCTACCCTGCTGGCCTCAGGGCTCCCCCCCAAGCAAGAGCGCCGCCGCGACGACGACGACGACGACGACGATGGCGGCCAGCTCCCGCAGCCCTTCTGGCTCGCGCGCGCCGCCGCGCGGGCCGCCAGCCCCGGCCCCCCCCCGCGGGGCCGGAGGCCCCATGCCCGGATCGCCGCGGGGCGGCCGACGAAGCCGGCGGGAGTTCCGGGACAATTGGCTCTTGCCCCCGCGCGGGGGAGGGCAGTCCCAAAGATCCGACGCTCCAAAAAGATTGGGGTGGGCGGTTTTGGGTTGAGTTCGGCCTCCAGGGGCCCTCGCCGGGCTTCGGGAGCGTTCCAAAAACGATTCAGCGCGAAAAGCCAGCCCTGAGAAAGTGGTCCAGACCACAGGGGCCCACGCGCCAAAAAAAAATTGAGCGGCCGGATATTTGGTTTCGGGACGATCGAAATTGGAACGGAAATAACGGGCACAAAGTCCAACGGCAGTTCTTGTTCATTCTGGACAGGGTTCGCTGTCGGCGTCGCCGCGGTCGTTGTCCGTGTCAGACAGAAGGCCGCCTGCCAAACAGCGGCCGCTGTCGGTTTTGGACAACATGTGTTGGGCATCGTGCCCGCCTCTTCTGTACCAATCTCGCGCGTCCAAAGGCAGGGGGAGGAGGCTCGATGCCTGCTCATGGAAGCCTGCGGCGGCGACATTGGGCTCAGCATCTGGACCACAGCTGGCCCTTCCTCCTGCTCCCCCTCGCCCCTCCTGCTCCCCCTCCCCCTCGTTCTTCTCGTCTCCCTCGTGAATGGGCGAATCCGGTACAAATCAGGTCCCAAATGTGTTTCGAATTTGGTCAAAATGGGACAGCGCCAGGGGCCACGTAGGCTCCCATGGAACAGATACTGTTTTCTACAGTTTTAGTTGCTCAGTGTTTCCATTGTTTCCGGAACCGGGACGTTGCTGATGCCGTTGTTGTACCGCTTTCGCCTCCCATGGTGGGGGTCTGGTCCAGCTCACCGTTTTTTACTTGGTCCGAGCCGTTTTCGAACGGTTTCCGTGCGTCCTTCGGATCCGCGGAATGCCCAGGCCGTTGTGGCGAACAGGGTTTGTAATTTCCGTTTCGGTGAACAGGTTGTTTTACCGTTTCATTGGTCAAACGGCAGTGTTTGTTAACCACAATGGCTTTGCCGTTTCCAGGCAAGGTTCCAGTCCTCCAGCGGCATGGTGTTCTTCGTCCGGGCGTGTTCCTCGAATGCGGCTTCTGCAGAGGCCCCTGCAGAGGCCGCTATCTATGTTTGGGGTAAGTGCTTGCCAAGTCTGGCAACCATACATAAGTACGCTAGGTTCGCGTCGTGCCGACCGGCGGCGACCCCAGCGCGGGCGTTTAAGGTTGAACGCCGCCTGTGGCCCAGAATCGGCCGATCGGCGAACGATCCGGCGTTTCTGAAATGGCCGATCGGTCAAGTTAGAACAACCCCCTCGGTATCAGGAACCAGCGCCGTGGTCGACACGACACGACTACCGGGCTCTGGAGCCATCAGAACTGGACCCGGGACGAAGCATTACCCCTTGGGAGCGGTCGGGACTTGCTGGGGCCGCGGGATGAAAAAAAACACATCGGCGGACGTTTGAGGTGGACGCCTTTCGAGGCTCAAGGCTCAACACGTGGCGAGGCCCGCGTCGCTGCCAGGTTCCAAGGGAACGACGACGAGGAAGACGCGGAAGACGACGACGACGACGACGATGACGGCGACGGCGACGGCGACGGCGACGGCGACGGCGACACGACAGACGAGACGGCGGCGACGGACGGCGACCGCAGCCGCGGCAGCTGCTTCCCGCAGCAGCGCGCCGGCAGTGACGGCGGCAGCGCAGCGGGCCGGCGCTGGCCCAATTCGCGGGCAGGCCTCTCATGGGGAGGCTGGTGTAGGGGGGGGGGGGCATTCGGGAGCATTGCGGACGAACGGCAGCAAGAGGCGGAAACGGATGAACGCAAGACGCCTTGCCAACACAGAGCTTGGCCTCGAGCTCGGGGGGTTGGAGGTGTCGGAGGGACCCTGCGTCTCGGACGTGGCGAGGCGGCCCCGATGGGTGGGGGCATTTGCCTCCTGCAGGGGGGGAGGGGGAGGGGGAGAGGAAGGAGCAGCAGATGGGTGGAGAGGAGGGTGACGAGGAGGAGGGGGATGAATTGGCGGCGAGCGAGGGGGTAGGGGAGGGGGGAAGGCTTCTTAGATGTGGGCTGCTTCTCAGAAGGCGCTGGCCTTGTCTGTAGATGTGAGGCCCGCCCCTTCCAAGAAGCAGCCTCCTTCGAAGAAACCTCCCCCCCTCCCCTGTACCCCCCTCTGCGCGCCGCTAAAAAACTGCATCATTATAACGTCTCGGAGCTCCGCGCGGATTTCTCAGATCGGTGCTGGGCCCCCCTGCGCCGCCCCTGGCGCGCTCCGCGCGCCAGGCAAGGGGGGCCCAGCGCAGATACAAGAAATCCGCGTGGAGGTCTGAAAAATAGCGTGTTATGCAGTTGGTTTGGTTGCTCCTCTGAAGTATTCCCCGCTCAGGACTGAGCCGAGTTGCGTCCCTTCCTTCTCCCGCCCACCCCGTGCAGGACGTTCCATCCCACTCGCTTGAAATAGCACAAAGTGTTGTTTGTTCCAAGTTGCTTTTGCCGGCATGCCCAGCGCAACGGGCCGTCATGAATGATGTCCTCGCGGCAGGTGCAATTCGCTTCGACGTCCTTCGGGAGACTGAGCCAGAGCCCGCCCCGTCAGACCCACCACCACACACCGTGGACTCAGCAGTACAACTGCGCCACCACCACTTAGCTTTCGGCGCTGAGCCTCTCGCCGAGGCCGTCGACGTCGACGATAACGGAAATGCTTATGCAGGGGTATTGGCACCAGACAAGATGCACAAGCAAGTCCTTGACTACCCAATGCCCGACGGCCACTTTGCACAACTCAGGGTTTTTGTTGTTGGGTAAAAGAAAGGCTGCGAGCGAACGGCACACTGGTCTACTCGCCCTCACGAGTTCCAAGAGCACGCAGCGGCAATAGCTTCGGCGATGTTCGAGGAACTCCAAGTGTGGGTGGACCAGAATTACTTTTCACGGCGACTACTTCGAGGAACCAAAACATCCTGGAGCGCAGATGCGTGGGCAAATGGAAGAGAAAACGAACGAAGATGTCGGATCCCACAAGAAGGGAGAGATCCTATATTTGTTGATATATATATATATATGTATACACGTATGCGACTGATTCTTCGAGACGTCGTGAACGTCGACGCCGGTTTTATCACCACTTACGGCGGCACCTCCTCACGACCCCCACAGCGAGCGAGCGTTTCTGAGGCGGCCTGCAGAGGATGGGCGATCTCGACAGGTGGGACGTCAAGAAAGTTCTTATCTAACGGGTCAGCTAAAAGAAGCTCGCGGCGGCTACGTGCGAAGATCAGCGCAAAGTTCTGCGAGCTCTCAGCCGACTTGTTCGAGAAATCAAAGGATTCGAGAACTTCGATCCAGCGCTTGAGGTCCTTCGCATGCAGAAATCAGCCTCCGGCTGCAAGGGTGCGCCGAGGCGCTGGCCCATCCAACTAACAAAGGCCACGCACGGCGCAGATTAGGCCGCCGCCACACTTTACGACAACGGGTTCATCGCAAACGCCACAAACAGCGAACTTTGTCTCCTAGTGGCGTGGACTCTAGAAGCAAAGTCTAAGCTACGAGTGTGCTAGGAGTACGCCTATAAAGGTGAGCTGGATATCTCTGAAGGAACTTCCACGCGCTGTGGGACACGACAATCGCCTGCATGTGATGGCGCTGACGACTTAGATCAGACCGACCACGCACAAGCTCTCAAGCCTCTAAAGCCTCTCTGGAGTGCAGAACGCGATGGACATCCCCACTCTGAGCGTCTGCTCGATGGCCTAGCCTAGCTGTTCCCCAGCCTGCTCATGGCTTTGGCGTTCACCTTCGCTACAAGTATTTACCTGCGAGTTTACGCTGTCGCAATGCAACGCCACGCGGCAGTGCCCACGCGTTGCGACCTCTCTCGCGAATTCAACTCGGTGGCCAGGCGTGACGCGGGCAACTAAGTTTGAAATCCACTCCGGCGCGGCGCTCCGCAAATAACACATGGAAGTTGCACGTGCACGTCGCGCTCCACGCGGCGCTGTAACCTTGCGCGCGAACACCGCATCCTCAATTTCAACGCCGGCACCCTTTTCTGGCACCGTCCCTTACCATCTACTTGACATGCGGCACGGGGATCTCGAGGCGGAGACAAGGAGCGCCTTCACGAGCGAGCTGATGGCCGCGATCTCATCCACGGATCCTGGCCCAGCGCTCACCACATGCTCCACGGGGCGGCAATGTGGCCGCGCGGTCCATGCGCCGCGCGGTGCCAGCGAGACGGGGGGCAGGCTTCGGCCGTGCAGCTCGAGCTCTGCCTGGCGCACATAGGCGTCGTCGCTGCCGCGACGGCCGCTGGGCCCAGGCCTCTGGCAGAGCACTCGCGGTTGCCGCATCTCTTGCGGCTCTGAGACCTCGTGCGCGGGGCTGTCATCAGCCTTGAGCTGGCAGGATGCCCGCGACAGGGTCGTGGATGGACTTGCGATTGGTTGCGTCGACCGCGCAGCTCCCCGCGCTGTCTCCAGAGGGCGCCGCGGGAGTTGCCGGCGTGGCCGCCGTGCTCCAGTCCGGCCTGGCCAAACATATTTCCTCCCCTCATCTCTCGCGCGGAAGCCCCGTGTCCTATCTCGTGTGGGTCAGGGTCGACGCGCTTGCAGCGCGCGTGTCGCTTTGTCTTGACTGGGAGAAGTGCCGCAGCAGGCACAATGGGGACATGGTGGCGTTGCAGTGCAATGTGGCGAGGCGCAAGCATTAGTGCGCGATGCGACGCGCGCGAACGCATGTGCTCGCGCGCGGGCGACGTCCGCGGCCGCGCGCATGTCCAGCGCGCGGGCCGTGCGCGGCGTCGGTCGCCTGCGCGCTGGTCTACGCCAGCGGCCCGCGCGCGCGGCGCCGCGCGTCCGCGCGCCCTGGCCGCCCGGCAATTCCACGAGGCGCGCTCACGCGCCCGAGAGGGCGACGTCGGCGACGCGCACGGCCATGCCGATGGAGAAGGCCGCCGCGACAGCGCGGCGCGCGACGCCACCGCCCTCCAAGGCGAGCAGCTAGCCCGCCTTCGCGGCGCCGGAGTCGAGCGCGAAGCTTGGGCGCCCCGTCCAAGCCAGGCGCGACGGTTCGCCCGCCGGGGATGCCTCCCACGACGCCGCCACCACCTGCGACAGCGCCGAGACGTCGCGCGCCGCCTCCGCCACGTTCGCCTTCGCCGCCACCTCTTGGCCTTGCAGAGGTACGGCGCCGCCGCGGCCGCGAAGACGGCAAGGTTTTGCCTTCGCCTCCCAGCGCGCGCCGCCGCCGGCGCGGACCCCCAGCCTCGCGCGGACGCGGAGGCGCTTCCTTTCGGCCCTCGGCGTCGCCCCAGCCGCGGCCGCGGCCGCGACCGGCTGGTCCTCGGACCGCGACGAGCCAGCCAGGGGCTTTTGTTTCCCCTGGGTGCGTTCGAAGCGGCCACCGCGCATTCGGAGGTGGACAAGAAGGCGGCAGAAGGCCGGGCGGGCAAGGTCGCGGCGCGGCCCCTCTCACCCAGCGAGTCGAACGACGCCGTCAAGGTTGACCGCAGTCCGCGCGCCGAGAAGCAAGTGTCCGAACCTCTCCCCGAGCACGTCGCAAGGCTCGTGCTGTCTGCCGACGGCGGCGTGGACCTGGAGTAGCGCGCGGCGCCCGCGGGCAGCGCAGCATCGACCCCGGCGCGCCCCCCGCGGTCGACGGGAAGACCGCGCCGGCGTTCGCCGCGGACTTCGTCCAGCGCTTCGCGGCGCACTGGAGCCACTCACTGACCCGCGACAGCCGCCTTGCGCGCCGCCCGCGCTGGCGGCTCGCGGCCAGGCGCGCCTGGCCCGTCGCCCCCGCGTGCCCGATGCTGGCCGTGGACGCCCAGCCCCATGAGCAGCTGACTCGGCTTCGCCGTCGGTCAGCCGAGCCGAAGAGCAGGCCGCACAGGCCAGAGCCAGAGGTCAAGCCTCCACCGTCTGCCCTCCATGGCCGCCACCAGGGCATGCTGCGCCGGCGCCTGGGCTCCAGGTCGCTGACGCGCGCCCGCTCAGGCGCGCCGCGGGATCCAGGGTTTCCATTGGCAGCCGCGGCGAAGCGCAGCACCGGCGGCCCCGGCGCGGCAGCAAGGGCAGCAATGACAGCAAAATTGGCACGGACAAGAGAAATATGACAGAGGCTCCCACGGCTGACCCCGCAAGGGCCCCCAAGAAAAGGATTCGCGGTGGCCTCGCGAGCAAGAAGGCTCGGGACCAGAAGCGGCGGCAGCACGCCAGTCGAAAAAGGACAAGGCCGACGAAGCCAACGACGAGGAGAACTATGAGGAGAAGGTCCTGCCCACCGAGGACTCTGAGGACACCGCAGCGGACGACCCCGCAGCGGGTTTGGACAGGCCCCGCACTACGCTCATGGTGGGAGACGTGGACAGGGAGGACATGATCCGCCCCCCTTTCCAGGAAAGCCTCCACGTTCTTTCCCTGCTCCACTCTACCAGTCCAAGGTCTTGTCGCTTACCGCCCTCTCATTCTCACGAGCTTCGCTCTGACTTTCGGTCGCTCCGGCCGCGACGCACGGCCCTCGTGCGCACGTTGTCAGGGCACCCGGCTGGCCGCCTCACGCCACTCAGTGAGCTGCTTGGTGCCGCTCGTAAGAATACGAGCGCGCCCTCTGAGTGCATTCAGTGATCACGTACTCCGGTGGCCTGGCGCGCGGCCCCCGGGTGGCGGCCGGGCGTGCCGTGCGGATTTGGAAGGCGCGTTGTGGTTGGACAGTTTTGGCATTTCCTCCTCTTCGGCCCCTGCGGTCCGCCAGAGCTGATCGATCGCCCGCACAATCCCGATTCGAATGGGAGTCCTCGCTACTTTCTTGGCTCGCAGCTCCCGCGCACACTCGTCTGATATAAAAAGAATATCGGCTTTACCGTCGCCATGCGTTTCTACCGCCAACCGGCCTCCTCCTCCTCCTCGTCCTCGCCATCCTTCCTCTCTCCTCTTCCTGCTCTCTTCCCCCACCTCCTCCTCCTCCCCATCCTCCTCCTCCTCCTCCTCTTCCTCCTGCCCCCCGAGGCAATTCGAAAAGGCGGGCCGGGCGTCCCCCCTGATATATCTCCCCCATATATGACATTGAAGCTTCACAGCTTCACAGATGGAGGGCGGGTCAGTTCCAAGATATGGTTCTCGCCTTCGCGCCGCGCGCATTCGCTGTGCCAAAAAAAGGCGAAAGTTACACGGATTGAGGGCGGGCCGTTTTCAACATGTGGTTCTCCATTTCTAGCACCGCGTACATTCGTTGTAACTCTGTTGCAACAGTTTCACGGATGGATGGCGGGCCGTTTTCAACATGTGGGTTTCGCGCTAGCGCCGCGCACGCTAATACTAAACATGTGCGCGAGTTTCACGAATTGACGGCGGTTCGTGTTCAAAATGTGGTTCTCGCTTTCGCGGCGCGCACAGTCGTTTTAAACATGTGCAGCAATTTCGCGGATTGAGAGCGGCTCGTTTTCAAAATGTGGCTCTCGATGAGGCGCCGCGCGCGTTCGTTTAAAACATTCACGGGTTCCCATGGTCACCGTGCCAAACATGGCGATTCGGAAGGGTTCAGGAGTGTGAGGACTCAACAGTTAAATTGATTCGCGGTGTTGAAGTCCCAGGAGCGGTGTGCTGCCAGGAATCAGGGTCGTCAAGACGCAACAGTGACGTTGATTCGTGGCGCGAGGACCACAACATTCATTGTGTTTTGGCACGCTGCAGGGTCTTCGAACGGTTCGTTCCCAACGGGGCAGTTCCCTCAGTTGACAAGAATTCTTGTAGGGGCCTATGGCCTATGAAGGGGAAGCTTGGAGGGAGGGTTTATTCCGACATCGTTGTTGATGAGTCTTGGGTTTCCGCTGGTCCTTATCCTCCTCCTCCTCCTCCTCCTCCTCCTCCTCGTCCTCCTCCTCCCTCTTCTTCCTCTCTCCTCTTCCCCCCCTCTCCCCCCCTCCTCCTCCCCCTCCTCCTCCTCCTCCTCCTCCTCCTCCTCCTCCTCCTCCTCCTCCTCCTCCTCGTCCTCCTCCTCCACCTCCCCCTCCTCCTCCACCTCCTGCTCCCTCCGCGCGATGAACGCCTCCGCGCGCGCAGGGGCGAGGGAGGCGGAGGCGAAGGCGGAGGCGGGTCGCGGTCGCGGGCCTCGGCCCGCCCCAAAACCGTCGCACAGGCTCGGCCAGCCCGGGACTCGGCTCACGGGCAACGTGTGCAAGCAGTTCGAGCAGTTCGGGTCCTGTGCCGCCGCGACGACGACGCCAACGTCGACGACGACGACGACGACGACGACGACGACCACAACGACATCGACGACGACATCGACGACGACATCGTTGACGACGGCGACGACGACGGCGACGGCGACGACGAGGCGACGGCGACGGCGACGGGGACGGCGGCGACGGTAACGGCAACGCGTGGCGCAAGCAGTTCCAACAGTTCGGGCCCCGTGCCGCCACAAGGGGCGACGCGCAGAAGTCAGGGGCGGGCCAGCTGAGACAACGGTTGTTGACCTTCGGGGGGGGGCCCTCGTCGCCACGGTTGGACGCAGCTCGGAACACTGGTGCGTTTGGAACCCGGGAGGGGCCCGGGCTGCCGCGGTCTCAATGTCGCACAATGGGGGTGCACGAGGGAGTTCCAGGAGGAGGAGGAGGAGCAGATACACCGATACCGCTACCCAATCTTCGTCGCCATCGCTGCGCACATGAGGGGTGGCGCGAGGGGGGGGCCTCCTAAGAAGGGGGAGGGCTTCCTAGGAGGCAGCGGACTTTTGAGAAGGCCTCGGAGGCTTCCAGGAAGGTCTCTCAGAAGCCGGGCCGGGGTGGCTTCTGAGAGGGGCCGCGGCTTCTGAGAAGCCCCCCCCCGCCTCCGCAGAGGGCCGCCCCCCTCGCGCCACCCCCTGGCGCGCGCCGCGAAGGCTCGCCAGGCAGCAGCCGTTTTCCTGGTGGGCTGGAGGTTGGCTGCGAGTCTCGGGATCATGGGGGGCCCTCCGCGGGCCGCCCCCGGGGACTGCAGCAGGAGCAGCACGGGAGCCGAAGCTGCCGGCTGCGCGCGGGAGCGGCCCTTCGCCGGAGCGGCCTGTGGTGCGCGGTTTGGGGGAGTGCGCAGGGGGGGGACGCAGCCCCAGGCACGCAGGCCGGCATTGCGGAGGAAGATGGGGGACAGGACGACAAGATGAGGGAGGATGGGGTAACACGTGGAGGGGGACGGTCGAGGAAGCTGGAAGAAAGAGCGAGGAGCCAGACTGGGGGGAGGCATCTGGAGGAATGGAGATGGCGAGTGGGAATCACCACTTGCACGGAGTAGGATATCTGAGGAAAGGGAGAGGCATGAGAGAGGCAGAGGAGGCGTCGGAGGACCGACGCGTTGAAGGGACGAGGAGCTGGAGGAAGGAGGGAGGAAAGATGCGGGGTGCAGGGCGGAGAGGGAGGAGCAGGAGGCGGAGGGCGGAGGAGGAGGAGAAGGAGCAGGAGCAGGAGCAGGAAGAGGAGGAGCAGCAGGATGAGGATAATGACAATGACCGAGAAGGTCGTGCACGCGGGGCGATGCTTGCCCGCTGCAACACGTGGTCCCGAACGAGACCGGCGGCGGCGAGGGCGGCGCAGGCGGCAGTGGCCAATGGCAAGGCGGCCCGCCCCCCGGCAAGTTCGCCGTCGGTGAGGCTTTGGGCTGCGCGCAGACAGCCCCCCCCAGCGAGTCCTGGCTGGCCTCAACCCAGACAAGCTCGCGTCGTAGCAACAGAAAACGCGGCAGGAGGTTCATGGCCATGTTCGGCCTCCAGGAGCCCTCGCCGGGCCCCTGGACCATCAGAAAACGAGTTGGGATGGAAAACCAGTCCCAAGGAAAGAGTCGAGACTTCCGGGGACCCCGTATGGAATTAAAACACGACGTCGCATGTCTGGGAACATTTGGGAACAGAGCCCTGGGGTAGTCGCAGCTCGGACGGGGCTAGGATGAGGATAAATCCGTTCCAGAGCGTTCCGCAACGCTTTCACGGCGTTCTGGAACGCTCTGAGAAGGCCGCCGCGCCCGATA
Source organism: Prorocentrum cordatum (assembly GCA_963575745.1). Lineage (NCBI taxonomy): Eukaryota > Dinophyceae > Prorocentrales > Prorocentraceae > Prorocentrum > Prorocentrum cordatum. Next base: position 342,993 of record CAUYUJ010017238.1, read on the forward strand.
CATCCTCCAGAGCCACTGGATCTCAGAGATTCCCAAGGTAGTCTCACCCGATTTTACCCTAGTCCTGGCTTGTTTCATAGTCGCAGCTGGGCCTCAACAGGCTCCCCGAGTAGTCCGGGGGAGCCTCCACGCCTCAGGCACCAGGGCGCTGCCGAAGGCTTCGCTGGGGTGCCTTGAGACTGCCCTGGTCTGCTCGTAAGCTCAGAGATTCCCAAGGTAGTCTCACCCGATTTTACCCTAGTCCTGGCTTGTTTCATAGTCGCAGCTGGGCCTCAACAGGCTCCGCGAGTAGTCCGGGGGAGCCTCCACGCCTCAGGCACCAGGGCGCTGCCGAAGGCTTCGCTGGGGTGCCTTGAGACTGCCCTGGTCTGCTCGTAAGGCATGTTGGGGCCAGCTGGGACTGATCAGGGAGCCTGCTGAGGCCAGCTGGAGCCCGAAGCCTCACCGTGGTGCTCGGTATTGGGGGAACCAATGAAGTACCAGTACCCCTATTCTGAAGTCGGGCATGTCCCTCTGCAGGAAGAGTATTCAAAAATAGTTCAAAAACATAGTCTGGGGAAGATTTTATGTTATTTTTGACGATGTTCAACTGTTCCTCCGAAATCCGCCTGTAGGAGGACGTGCCCGACCTTCCCCTACTCCGCCCCGCACATGTCCCAGGGCGCGTTCTGACCAGGATTTCGAGGCGAATCCAGCGGCGGCGACGGGGGGCAGCAGGCCTGGAAAGACGAAAGCGCGGCAGTGGGTACCCGCCAGGCGGAAGAAGTAGGTGAAAGCATGAATCGAAGCTTTCCAGATGGGGTCGGAGCAGATGGGGTCGGAGGATCGCTCGGCCGCTCGGTATCGCCGATGCATCGGCGATGCGGCTCGATGCCGAGCCCGATGTTCTTCTCGGCGACGGCGCCGATGCCTCGCCGATGCATCGCCGATACACTGCCGATGCGGCGCGATCCTTCGACCCCATCGACCCCATCTACTCAGGCCTCATCTAGGATGCCTCTAGTAAAGTTGATCGGGTTCGGGCCCGCTCGAAAAGTAACACAACAAAGCAAACAGATGTCCTTTCCTGAAGCAGGGAGGCGCTTGAATTAAGGTGGGCTGTCTGCGCGCAACCCGAATTCTAACCAAGTTGTCGTCGACATCGTCGTCCTCCTCCTCCTTTCCAGGCATCGCAGGCGGGATCCGAGCCGACGGGGTCGGAGGAAGTGTTCTGCGCCAACGGCGCCGATGCATCTGCGATGCATTGTCAGTGCCGCGCGGCCCTCCGACCCCGCCCACTCGGACCTCATGTGAGCGACGCAGAAAAGCGGGGTCGTCTTCTCCGACATTGGCGCGTGAGCTGACCGCGCAAGGTCGCGCGTGAGCGCCCCTGTCTCAAATGTGGCGTGCCGCGCTGGCGGCTCGCGTGGGCCGCGGCGTGAGGTCGATATGTCCATTCTCGTACGACCCATTTCTCTTCGTCGCTCATGTTGGAGGCTTCCACCCTCGTCCTCGTCCTCGTCCTCCTCCCCCTCCCCCGCCCCCCCTCCTCCTCCCCTTCCCCCCTCCTCGCGTGGCCCCGATGGGGCTGCCACCGGCGGCCCAGGGCAGGCCTGTCAGCGCCCTGCCTGGCAGCGCCCCCAGCAGCGGCACGTCATGCGTGGCATCACGCGTGGTCCGCACCAATGTGTCACCGAGCGCGTTCCGCTACTCGCAAAGTGCCTAAGTCGCAAACGTCCCCCCAAACATGTCTTTCTGTATGTAAAGGGCCGCAAATCCCCCGCAGCGGATCCAGGCCATTGGCGAGTAGCCACTTTGCGAGTAGTCGAACGCGTTCGTACAATGCGGCACGGCACGGCGGCTCCTTCGCATCCCCGAAGCCAAGCACGGCAGAGCACGCCGTTGCGCGCCACCTGCACGACACGGCTCTCCGCGCAGCACGCGGGCGGGCGCGGCTGGGCACGGCGCGGCAGCTCACCTCGCAGCCCCGAGGCCAGGCACGACCCGAGGGCCTGGCACTTCACGGCGCCAGGAGCACTCCTCGCCCCTCGAAGCAAGGCACGGCTTTGGCACGGCACGGCACGGCGCTGCACGGCACACGGGCGGCACTCTCAGGGGCCCGAGCCCGGCTCGGCCTCTTTTTCAGAAAGCGAGGCCCGGACATGGTACGGCACAGTAAGACATGGCACGCACACGGCAATTTCACGGGCACGGCACAGCACGGTGATTTGGTTGCTTGCGGAAAACCAGACGCGGCACGGCGCGGCAAGGCATGGCACGCGCGAAGCAACTCCTTCAGTTTGCAGCACAGAATAGCATCATTAGGGCTACCCACAAGCCGCACCGTGAGGAGGGGGAGGGGGAAGACGGAGGACGAGAGGGCGGAAGAGGAAGCGGCGTCCTCTCGGTCCAGTTAGTGTTTTCTGCCTCCATCTTGCTCTCATGTTCTGTCTCTCTCCCTCTCTTGCCTTCTCTCCTTCTCTCTCTCTCTCTCTCTCTCTCCCTCTCTTGCCTTCTCTCCTCTCTCCCTCTCTCTCTCTCTCTCCTCTCTCTCTCTCATTATCTTGCGCGCTTGCCAGTGAGTTGGCGGAGTGATCAAATCAGGTCGAATATTGCATCACGCTTGGTTCCAAGATATACGATCCAAGAATTCTGAGGGACTCCTAGAGCAAAACCTCAGAACCTAGGGCAGACTTCACATACATTGCGGCTGGACCTCCGAGAATCATACGTATTATATTTTGGGACGAGCGTCATTTAATTTTGTACCTGACTGATTCATTCCGCCAGAGGTTGGTGCTAAGAAATCTTGAAAGAGCACTGGAGGAATATGATATCAGATATGTTAACCAAGCGTGATTCAATATTCCATCTGATTGAATCACTCCGCCAGCTCACGGGCCAGCGCGCGACAGAGTGAGAGAGGGACAGAGATAGAGAGAGAGAGAGAAAGAGAATGAAAGAGAAGAGAACGAGAGAGAGAGAGAGTGAGAGAGAGAAGGAAAGAAAGAGACAGACCCCTGGAGGCTATGATAACAGAGGGGTGCCCTGTAATTTCCAGAACTGTTAACAAATATGATGACCCCCCCCCTCCCCCCGGGATTCCGAATGCCATTACTTTGCCGCCGAAACAGTTTTTGTTGCTGTTCGTCTGTCCACCTAGAACATATTCGACGGTGAGTGAACGATGCGATGAATATATATATATATACATATATATGTATCGAAGACGCCTGCGGCGAATCATCGCCACCCCCTGCCGTTCAGGATACGCCTACGTGGCCAATCGTTTAGGCAACTATTGGCCACGCTATTAGACCATGTGTTCCCCCAGCCGTTGTGGAAGCCTTTCGGGGAGCACGTGGGGGAGGAAGTGGAGGCAAAGGAGAGGGACGAACAAGGAGTACGAGGAGAAGGATGAGGAGACCTCTCTGGAGCTTTGTGGAACATTCTTGAGGCCTCTTGGGAGCTTCCTGGGGGCCTCTTGGAGGCCTCTTGGGGGCCTTCAGGAGCTTTTGTGGGGCCTCTTTGGTCGTCTTAGAGCGTCGTCGCTGGCCCGTCTGACGCCTGCCGTCTTGAGGGCCTCTCTGAACCAGCTTGGGGCACTTTCGGAACGCTGCAGGGCAGTGTTCGAGGACATCTGTGGCGTCTTGGAGGTCTCCTGGGCTGCCGTCTTGGGGGCCTCTTGGGCCGTCATGGGGCCATCTTGGAGGCCTCTTGGGCGCTCTTGGGCGATCTTGGGGGCTTCTTGGGCCGTCTTGTGGAAATCAATGATTTGAGCCTCTTCGTGTTTTGCTGGAGGACCTCGTGGAGACCTCCTGGGCTGTCTTGGAGGCTTTTTGGACGCCTCTTGGGCCGTCTTGGACCATCTCGAAGCCATCTTCAACCGTCTGGGGTGATTATTCGGCCGTCTTGGGTACAGCTTGGGGCCATCTAGGGATCTCTTCTGGGGCTTCTTGGCCTTGTTGGGGGCATCTTGGAGCCGCCTTGGAGGCCATCTTGGGGCATATTGGTGCCGTCCAAAGCGGAAAACCCTTTCCAACCATCCCGCCCGGAGCCTTCCCGGTGGCTGGCGCGCCGGGCCGAGGTCCCAGGGGGAGTTTCAAAGAGAACAAAAAATCACGAATCCAGCACGTCAGGCACTCCTGTGATGAATCGGCAGGGGGCGGCGGATAGAATAGCCTTCGGCCAATCCCTCCACCGCGCCTGGATTGTGAGTCAGAGTCGTCAGGAATGCTTCTCGGGATCTCTTCGGAGCGCTCTCGGGGGCCTCTTGGGGGCAGTTTGGGGGCCTCTTGGGGGCCTCTTGGGGGCCTGTTGAGGCCTCCTGGGGGCTTCTCGCGGCTGAGGTATCGAAATGTCCGTTTGGGTCCCCCGCCTGAGCCCACTCTTGGAGCCGACTTGGGGGCCTCTTGCGCCGTCTCTGAGGCCTCTTAAACCGTCTTGGTGCCCCTTTGGGCCGTTTTTGGGCCCTATCGGAGGCCCCTTAGGCTGTCTTGCGGCGATCTTGGGCGCCTCTTGGGCCGTCTTGGAGCGTCGGTAACCCGACAAGGCGAGAACGCCAAAATCCTCCAAACATTGTTTGGGAAATCAATAGTTTTGGCTCTTGGGAGGCCTCTGGGAGGCTTGTTGGGGCGTGTTGGAGGCCTCTTGAGCCATCTGGATGCGATTTTTTGGGCGTCTTGGACCGATCGTTCGGCGACTCGGGGCCATCTCGGACCGTCTTGGGCTCGAAGAAGTCATGCGACAAGCCGCCCCGGACCGAATGCGGTCAAGGCCCTCTGGTGTCCAGGTCCCTTAAGAATCGCTAATCTAGAGGATTGAGGACTACAGTTAGGGACATGAGGACACGCCCACTCCGTGCCCGAACGCATGGTGGCGGATATTTTGTACATAGATGCAAGGAGCGCAGGATTGCCCACTGGCCGCCCTGCTGCCCATGCTCGCCGTGCCATGGCAGCGACGCGTCCACTGACCAGCGCTGCTCCTGGCCTCCCATTGCTTTTACTAGTTGCCCAGCTGTGTGGCCGGATTCGGCTCGGATTGCTGGTGCCGGGTCGCCCTGGCGGCCGTCGTCGTCGCGGCTGGATTCGGCTTGTCTCGCTGGCGTCGGGTCGTCCCCCGTTGGCCCTCGTCGCCACGGACGGTGTAGTGCACTGCACGCGCCCGATGGCTTCCCACAAACGTGGATCGCCGTCAATGATAAAAACGGGGTCGCCCCCGTTTTTGGCACGCACGCCTTTTTCGAAACTTGTCTTGAGACGCTTCGCGCAACCCTTGCTAAATAAAATAACATAGATGCATGCATGCATGCATGCATGCATGCATGTATGTATGTATGTATGTATGTACGTGATATAGAAAGATCGGCGACGAGCGAAGGGGGGAGGTGAGAAGGAGAAGGCCTTCTCAGAAGACGGCGGGACTTCTCAGAAGCCCTCGCGCCTTCCAAAAAACTGTCTGTGTCTTCGGGGAAGTCTTAGAAAACTGTTCAAAAGGCTGGGGGACCTCCAAGCCTTCCGAGAAGGCTTTCTCCTTTTCATTTCCCCCCCCCTCGCTCGCCGCCGAACACATGTGTATCTATATGTATGTATATATATATATATATATAGAGAGAGAGAGAGAGAGAGAGAGAAAATGAGAATGAGAGAGAGGGAGAGAGAGAGAGAGAAAGAGATAGTCATATACGTATGTATGTCTATCTACGTATGTATGTGTATACGCGTTTATGTATACACTCGCACGCGCAGGCATTGGCAAATGCGTTCGACTTGTACGCGTGCAGGTGTATATAGGCTGGTTCGGTCGACGAGTAAGCAGTATTCGACTTACTAGGACACTGTACGCACGTACGCGTGCGACTGCGCGCGCGTGCCCGCGTTGGCGTCCAGTGTTCGCGCTCGCTAGTCTTCGGTGCCAGCGCGCGGCGTGCGCGCGCGGTCTTCCAGGCCGGATCTCGCGTTTGGCTTCCGCGTCCGCGCGTATGTTTTCCAAGCAGAATGGGCCGGAGCCGCAGCGTGCGCGGCTGCCCTGGCCCCTCGCGCACCGCGTCTTTCCGCGCAAAACGGGCCAAAGGCCGCCGCGCGCGCAGGCGTGTCGCGCTCGTGCTTCTTCTTCACTCAGCATGGGCCAAGGGCCGCCGCCCGCGCGGCGGCTCCTGCCCCTCGCAAGTTTTCCGTATAGATCGGGCCAGGGCCGCAGCCCGCGCTGCGACCAGGGCCACTACGTTGCATAGACGCATCATCGCGGCGTTTTCCTACTGCCCCCCTACCTCGCCCCTCCCGTCATGGTGCTTCTCCGCGCGGAACGGGCCTCGGGGCCGCCGCGCGCGGCGGCGGCTTCCGCCGCTCCCGACTCGAGCGTGGTCCGCGCAGGATGGGCCGGGGCCGCCGCGCACGCGGCGGCACTCGCCTTTCCCTCGCGCGCGTTTTTTGTTGCTGTTTTGTCGGATTTGTCTTCCTCCCGCGCAGGATGGGCCAGAGCCGCCGCGCGCGCGGCGGCCCTTGCCTCTCCCACGCAGCGCCCCCCTCCCCCCCCCTGCGCGGCTCCGCCCCCCTCCCGCGCCGCCTTAGGTTTTTTGGGCGCGGTGGCGGGCCACGGCCGCCGCACGTTCGGCGGCCCCCCGCCCGTCCCGCAGGGCGTTTTTCTCCGCGCCGGATGGGCGGCGCTGGCCTCCGCGCGCGAGGCGGCTCTCGCGCCTCCCGCATTTGTTTTTTTGTTTGGCTTGGTTGTGTCCACCCGCCGACGCCGACATGGGGCCAGACTGCTGTGAGACAGCACAGGGGTGGCACGTGCCACCCCGGGAACAGTGCGGGAAAGCCAATTATTGTAGTGGCCTCCGGCCAGTGCTGCCGATCCGGGGCGCTCCAGATGATGATGATGATGATGATGATGATGATGATGATGATGATGATGATGAGAGTGATGGTGATGGTGATGGTGATGGTGATGGTGATGGTGATGGTGATGGTGATGGTGATGATGATGGTGATGATGATGATGATGATGGTGATGGTGATGGTGATGGTGATGGTGATGGTGATGGTGATGGTGATGGTGATGGTGATGGTGATGATGATGGTGATGGTGATGATGATAGTGGATGGTGATGGATGGTGATGGTGATGGCGATGATGATGATGGTGATGGTGATGGTGATGGTGATGGTGATGGTGATGATGATGCTGATGATGATGATGATGGTGATGATGATGATGATGATGAGGATGATGATGATGATTGTGATGTGATGATGGTGATGGTGATGGTGAGGAGATGGTGATGATCCCGGCCCCCCCCCCCCCCTCTCTCTCTCTCCAGTCCCACCCCCTCTCTTCTGTTCCAATCCCTCTCTCCTTCCCCCCCCCTCCCCACCCCCTTCTGTCCCCCTCCCCCCCCCTCTCTCCTGTCCACCCCCCCTCTCCCTCCCCCTCTCTCCTGTTCTCCCCCTCCCCTCTCCTCCCCCCCTCCCCTCTCTCCTGCCCCCTCCCCCCTCTCTCCTGTCCCCCCCCTCTACAATTACACAATATGAAAATACTCTCCCACTCCCCCTGATGGCGTCCCGAAAATATCCGACACCCCCCCGCGTATTGTTTTTTAACACACAGGATTCCCGGGAAACGGGTTTTCGCTTGTGTTTTTACCTAACAGCGAAGACTGATAGGTTTCTAGTGGGGTCAAAAGCAGCATCATGACTCCTCAAGGGGGTCGGGGCGGGACCCGGGGCGGCTGCCGCCGAAGCCCAAATCGCTTGGGACATCCTCGCAAAATCGCTCTTGGCGCTGCTAGAACTCCATTCCCGGCGTACATTTTGGATGCCCGGAGCCAACTGTAGGCCACTTCGTGGTCTTCGAGTTCCCACAACTCCATTCCCGGCGTACATTTTGGATGCCCGGAGCCAACTGTAGGCCACTTCGTGGTTTTCGAGTTCCCAGAACTCCATTCCCGGGCCACATTTTGGATGCCTGGAGCCAACTGTAGGCCACTTCGTGGTCTTCGAGTTTCCAGAACTCCATTCCCGGGCCACATTTTGGGTGCCCGGAGCCAACTGTAGGCCACTTCGTGGTCTTCGAGTTCCCAGAACTCCATTCCTTGGCATGATTTTGAATGCCCAGGGCCAGCTGTAGGCCACTTCGTGTTCTTCGAGTTCCCAGAATTCATTCCCGGGCCACATTTTGAATACTGAGGCAGGCTGGTGCTGAGGCAGGCTGAGGCTGAGGCAGGCTGAGGCTGAGGCTGAGGCTGAGGCTGAGGCTGAGGCTGAGGCAGGCTGATGCTGAGGCAGGCTGAGGCAGGCTGAGGCTGAGGCTGAGGCTGAGGCTGAGGCAGGCTGAGGCTGAGGCTGAGGCAGGCTGAGGCTGAGGCTGAGGCAGGCTGATGCTGAGGCAGGCTGAGGCTGAGGCTGAGGCTGATGCAGGCTGAGGCTGAGGCAGGCTGAGGCTGAGGCCGAGGCTGAAGGCAGACTGAGGCTGAGGCTGAAGCAGGCTGAGGCTGAGGCTGAGGCAGGCTGAGGCTGAGGCTGAGGCAGGCTGATGCTGAGGCTGAGGCTGAGGCTGAGGCTGAGGCTGAGGCTGATGCAGGCTGAGGCTGAGGCAGGCTGAGGCTGAGGCCGAGGCTGAAGGCAGACTGAGGCTGAGGCTGAAGCAGGCTGAGGCTGAGGCTGAGGCAGGCAGGCTGAGGCTGAGGCTGAGGCAGGCTGATGCTGAGGCAGGCTGAGGCTGAGGCTGAGGCTGATGCAGGCTGAGGCTGAGGCAGGCTGAGGCTGAGGCCGAGGCTGAAGGCAGACTGAGGCTGAGGCTGAAGCAGGCTGAGGCTGAGGCTGAGGCAGGCTGAGGCTGAGGCTGAGGCAGGCTGATGCTGAGGCAGGCTGAGGCTGAGGCTGAGGCTGATGCAGGCTGAGGCTGAGGCAGGCTGAGGCTGAGGCCGAGGCTGAAGGCAGACTGAGGCTGAGGCTGAAGCAGGCTGAGGCTGAGGCTGAGGCAGGCTGAGGCTGAGGCAGGCTGATGCTGAGGCAGGCTGAGGCTGAGGCTGAGGCTGATGCAGGCTGAGGCTGAGGCAGGCTGAGGCTGAGGCCGAGGCTGAAGGCAGACTGAGGCTGAGGCTGAAGCAGGCTGAGGCTGAGGCTGAGGCAGGCTGAGGCTGAGGCTGAGGCAGGCTGATGCTGAGGCAGGCTGAGGCTGAGGCTGAGGCTGATGCAGGCTGAGGCTGAGGCAGGCTGAGGCTGAGGCCGAGGCTGAAGGCAGACTGAGGCTGAGGCTGAAGCAGGCTGAGGCTGAGGCTGAGGCAGGCTGAGGCTGAGGCTGAGGCAGGCTGATGCTGAGGCAGGCTGAGGCTGAGGCTGAGGCTGATGCAGGCTGAGGCTGAGGCAGGCTGAGGCTGAGGCCGAGGCTGAAGGCAGACTGAGGCTGAGGCTGAAGCAGGCTGAGGCTGAGGCTGAGGCAGGCTGAGGCTGAGGCTGAGGCAGGCTGATGCTGAGGCAGCTGAGGCTGAGGCTGAGGCTGATGCAGGCTGAGGCTGAGGCAGGCTGAGGCTGAGGCCGAGGCTGAAGGCAGACTGAGGCTGAGGCTGAAGCAGGCTGAGGCTGAGGCTGAGGCAGGCTGAGGCTGAGGCTGAGGCAGGCTGAGGCTGTGACTGCGACTGCCGTTGCCGCTGCGACTGTCATCGCGAATGCGACTACGACTGCGAGAACAGCAGAATTCTACAACTGGGTTCTCATTCGAATCTTAAGGGGAATGCTTCCAGATATGCTCCTACACATCGCTGTTGGTTGCTTTGCCGGGATAATTTTTCAAAATGCTGCTCTCGCTGAGGCGCCGGCCTCATTTCTGCTCCCGAATCGTTCCGAGTCGTGCTCCCGCTGCAGCGTGGGCCTCACTCCGTCGTTCAGGATGGCGTTCTCGCCCCAGCGCGGGCCTCTTTCTCGCGCGCCCATCCGCCCGCCACCACCGCGCCGCACCACCACCACCACCACCACCACCACCACCACCACCACCACAACCACCACCAGTATCACCACCACCACCACCACAACCAGCACCACCATCACCACCACCACCACCACCACCACCACCACCACCACCACCACCACCACCACCACCACCACACAACCACACACGCACGCACGCACGCACGCACGCACGCGCACCACCACCCACTACGCACGCGCGCGCGGAGCCACAAGTCCGCTACGACACGCGTCCGCGGATAGAGAAAATCAGCGCCATGGTAAGGGATGGGAGGGAGGTTTAGGACGTCAGATATGACGCGAGCGCACCTAGCTTGCCCCTCCCCCCTCTCTCCTGCCCCCCCCCCTCTCTCCTGTCCCCCCCCCCCTCTCCTGCCCCCCCCCCTCTCTTCTTCTCCCTTCCCCTTTCTCCTGTCCCCCCCCCTCTCTCCTGTCCCCCCCCTTCCCCTCTTCCCCTCCCCCTCTCTCCTGCCGCCCCCCCCCTCTCTCCTGGGGGCTGGCAGGGGGGGGGAGGTGCCGAGCACATTCGTCAGGTAATTACGTCCCTCCCCCCCCCCTCCCCCCCTCCCAAGCAGAGCTAAAGCTCGTGCTGAAGCAGGGCTTCAGCTTAGACTTCTTAAACTCACACGCTGGATCGGCTGATTTTACGCGTCCTTTGGCGTGGAACAACACAGGCGTGACACGCGTCACCCTGAACACCGCGCTGGAGAATAACAAGTGTTTCACTCCTGCTTTGGGCGCCAACATGGGACTATACAGTGTGAAACAACACAGGGGTGACACGTGTCAACCCGAAAACCGTGTGAGAACATAATCAAGTGTTTCAATCGTAGTCTGGACGCCAACGCGGGACCATACAGCGTGAAACAAGAGGGATGACCCGTGTCACACCGAAAACCGCGTGAGAAAAAAAAACAATTGTTTCAGTCGTGTCCTGGACGCCAGCATGGGACCATACCGCGTGAAACAACACAGGGGTGACACGTGTCACCCCGAAAGCCCCGTGGGAAAATGATCACCAATTGTTGCAATGGCGTTCGGGACACCAACATGGGAACATAGAGTGCGAAACAATGCACGGGCGACACGGGTCACCCAGAAGACCGTGTGAGATGTGGTGTCCAGAAACCCAACACATCAGAGAACCAGAAAACCACGCTGTATACGAGTGAAGCAACTGGTTGTTCCCCACATGTCTCGTGGGGTTCTGGTTCTCTTCCTTGCCGCGTCGCATCCGCGTCTCCCTCACCTCCTCCTCCTCCTCCTCCTCCTCCTCCTCCTCCTCCTCCTCCTCCTCCTCCTCCTCCTCCTCCTCCTCCTCCTCCTCCTCCTCCTCCTCCTCCTCGCCCCGAGGGGGCCCCTCCCGTAGGGGAGGGGTCGGGACCCTAGGGTCCTCCTGGCGCAGGCGGGGAGCGCCGGGCCCGAGGGGCGAAAAGCCCCCGCTCCCCGGGGGACGCCGCCAAAGTGCGGTTTCCTTCCCCCGGGGGGGTCGCCAGGTCCCGTGGCCTCCCCCAGGGCGGTGCTGGTTCCCCCCAGCGCTCGCCGCCCTGGGGCGGGACCGGCGGCTCGTCTCTGTCGTGTCGTTCGTCCGTGTCGTGTCGTTCGTGTCGCGTCGTTCGTTTCGTCCCCCTGTCGTGTCGCGTCGTGTCGTGTCGTGGCGGGTCTGGGCCCCTGGGGTGGGTGGCGTGGGTTTGGCTTGGTCTGGCCCCCCCCCCGTTCTGTCGGCTGCCGGGTGTTTCCGGCTGGGCCGTTTCCGGCCGACAGAACGTGGGGGGGGAGCTGGCCAGCTATTCCCATGCTGCCCGCTTGCGGGGGGCCCGCGGCGCCGTGCGCCACCCGCGCCGTGAGCGCCCCGCGGCCGGCCGCGCGCCCGCGCGCGGGCGCCCGCCGGCCGCGGGGGCGCGCGGCTTTAGTGCTGTGCGCTCCCCCTTTCGAGGGCATTCCAATCCTCCTCCTCCTTCTCGTCCTCCTTCTGCCCTCGCCCACGCGCAGCACATTGCGCATTGACACGCAGCACGTACACGGCACTGCACAGCACAGCACACAGCACATTGACACGCAGCACGTGCACACCACAGCACAGCACTGCTCAGCACCTCTCATCTCAGCACAGCACAGCTGCTTTCTCGACACCAGAGGAGGTGCGCAGGAGGTGCACCCTCAGCGCGGTCTCTATACGCGCCAGTGCCGCAGGGCCTAGCAAGCGTGGCGCTCACCCGACACCAGAAGGGGGTGCGCAGGGGGTGGTCCCTCAGCGCGGTTTCCATACGCGCCAATGTCGCAGGGCCTAAAAGGCGTGACACTTTCTCAGCGCCAGAGGGGGTGCGCAGGGGGTGGTCCCTCAGCGCGGTCTCTATACGCGCCACTGTCGCAAAGCTTGGCAGGCGTGGCACTGTCTCGACAGCAGAGGGGGTGCGCAAGAGGTGGTCCCTAAGCGCGGTCTCTATACGTGCCAATGCCGCAGGGCCTAGCAGGCGTTGCACTTTCTCGACACCAGGGGGTGTGCGCAGGGGGTGGTCCTTCAGCGCAGGCTCTATACGCGCCACTTCTGCAGGGCCTGGCAGGGGTGGCAGTATCTCGACACCAGAGGGGGTGCGCGAGAGGTGGTCCCTCAGCGCGGTCTCTATACGCGCCAATGTCGCAGGGCCTAGCAGGCGTAGCACCTTCTCGACACCAGAGGGGGTGCGCAGGGGGTGCTCCCTCAGCGCAGGCTCTATACGTGCCAATGTTGCAGAGTCTACCAGGCGTGGCACTTGCTCGACACCAGAGGGAGTGCGCAGAGGGGTGGTCCCACAGCGCGGGCTGTATGTGCGCCAGTGCCGCGGGGCCTAGCACGCGTGGCATTTTCTCGACAGCAGAGGGGGTGCGCAGGGGGTAGTCTCTCAGCGCGGTCTCTATGCGCGCCACTGTTGCAGGTCCCAGCAGGTGTTGCACCTTCTCGACACCAGAGGGGGTGCGCAGGGGGTAGTTCCACAGCGCGGTCTCTATACGCGCAAATGTCGCAGGGCCTAGCAGGCGTGGCACCTTCTCGACACCAGAGGGGGTGCGCAGGGGGTGGTCCCTCAGCGCGGTCTCTTTTCGCGCCATTGTCGCAGGGCCCAGCAGACGAGGCAGTATCTCGACACCAGGGGGGGTGCGCAGGGGGTGGTTCCTCGGCGCGATGTCTATACGCGCCAATGTCGCAGGGCCAGCAGGCGTGGCAGTATCTCGACACCAGACGAGGTGCGCAAGAGGTGGTCCTTCAGCGCGGCCCCTATACGCGCCAATGTCGCAGGGCCTAGCAGGCGCGGCGCTTTCTCGACACCACAAGGTGGTGCGGAGGGTGTGGTCCCTCAGCGCGGTCTCTCTGCGCCAATGTTGCAGTGCCTAGCAGGCGTGGTACTTCTTCGACACCAGAAGGGGATGCACAGAGGGGGGGTCCTCAGTGCGGTCTCTATACGCGCCTGTGTCGCAGGGCCTAGCACGCGTGGCATTCTTTCGACACCAGAGGGTGTGCGCAGGGGGTGGTCCCTCAGCGCGGTCTCTATACGCCCCACTATCGCAGCTCGACGCAGGAGGGGGTGCGCAGGAGATGGTTCCTCAGCGCAGGCTCTATACGCGCCAGTGCCGCAGGGCCTAGCAGGCGCGGCATTTTGTCGACACCAGAAGGGGGGCGGAGGGGGTGGTCCCTCACTCCGGTCTCAAAACGCGCCAATGTCGCAGGGCCTAGCAGGCGTGGCAGTTTCTCGACACCGGAAAGGGTGCGCAAGGGGTGGTCCCTCAGCGCGGTCTCTATACGCGCCAATGTCGCAAGGCCTAGCAGGCGTGGTGGCACTTTCTCGACACCCGAGGGGGTGCGCAGGGGGTGGTCCCTCAGCGCGGGTTCTATACGTGCCAATGTCGCAGGGTCTAGCAGGCGTGGTACTTTCTCGACACCAGAGGGGGTGGCAGGGGGTGGTCCTGCACCGCGGTCTCTACACGCGCCAATGTTGGGGGGCTCAACAGTCGTGGCCCTTTCTCGACATGCAACGGTATCGGCGGGGTAACGGCCACCAACATCATTATCACATGTTCCACTTCAGCTTTCATCGTTCCAGCCATAATCTAAGTATGTGGGGTTCCTCGGCAGCGTAATTCTCACACGGCTTCCTGGGAACACGTGGCACCCCTGAGTTGTTTCAGATTGTATTGTCGCATGTTAGCGTTGAGAATGCGTTTCGAACGGTTTTCGCAGCGACACGTGTCACCCTGGTGATGTTGCAAACTGAGTGGTCCCATGCTGTGGGCCAGGGTCCGAGTAGCTCAGTTGTTTGTTCTCACACTTTTGTCAGGGTGTCACGTGTCACTCCCGTGTTGTTTCCCATTGTAGGATTCCATGTTGGAATCAAGGATGCAAGTGTGGCAATCATCTGTTTACACTGCTTTCGGGTTACATTGTATGGTTCCACGCTGGCGTCCTGAGCACGATTGAAACAGTTTTGTTTTCTCATGCTGTTTTCGGGCAGTGTTGCTTCACGGTCCCATGTTGGTGCCCAGGATAGGAGTGAAGCAGCTGGTTGTTTTCACGCGGTTTCCGGGGGGCACGTGTTACCCGCGTGTTGCGTCACATTGAACAGTCTCATGTTGTGGCTCCAGGATGCGAGTGGAACAGATGTTTTCTTCACGGTTTTTGGGGTGATACGCGTCAGCCTCGTGTTGTGTCACACTGAATGGTCACACGCTGGCATCCACGATACGAGTGAAATAACAGTGTTGTTTGTCTTATGCGGTTTTCGCGGTGACACATGCCACCACACTGAATCGTCCCATGTGGATTCCCCGGGTACGCGTGAAACAGTTTTTTCTTACACGGTTTTCGAGGTGTCACTTGTCACCCTTGTGAGGTTTCGCACTGTATATATGTAGTCCCGTGTTGGCGTCCAGAACGAGTGGAACACACGTTTTTCTCCCACGCTGTTTTCGGGTTGACATGTATTACCCATGTGTTGTTCTACACTGTATGTTCCCATGTTGGCGCCCAGAGTACGAGTGAAACAGTTGGATCGTGCCACGCGGGCTTCGGGAAGACACGTGTCTCTCTTGTGTTTCTCTCATGATGCATGGCCCTATGATTGCGTATTCTTGCTATGTATGGCCCCATGTTTGCGCTCAGGAAGCCGATGAAACGGTTGATTTGCCTCGCACGGTTTTCGGGGTAGCACGTGTCACCCCTGTGCTCTCTGATAACGCATTGCTTCATGAGCGCCACTGGGGGGCGGGATGAGGACACCAGGTGTGTGGCGAGCGCACCGATATTGCTGTCTTTCTCCCTCTCCTTCTCTCTCCCTCCCCTTTCTTATGAGGAAAATCCTGAAGGCCTCGCGCGGCGCGTAATAATTGAATTATCTAGTCCACACGTTTTCTCCGCAAACTATGGGTCGACGCTTGCGCGGCGATGCTCCGGCGTCAGTCCGACGTAAATCCGAAGTAATACCGACGTAGTCCGACGTAAACCCGATGTAAATCCGACGTGGATCCGACGCAAATCGGGTCTTAAGTTGCCGCGCGAGGCCTCCATGATTTTCCGCATACATTCCCCCCCGTGCCTCCGCATGGCCAAGCGCCCCGTCGCCCCTCTTACGAGCGGCAGCGCTCGGCACAGGGGCCACGCACGCGCGCGCCACAGCGGAAGGCGAGTGCGGGGGGCGCCCCGCAGGCACCTGCGGGGACGCGCCACCCTCCTCACTCTCCTCTGGGCCCCTGCCTCCTTCTCACCCGCCTCGTCGTCGTTGCCCCGCCTTCCCTTGCTATTCGTGTGCGTATATATGTACATATATATATACATTCATATATACATACGTACATACATACATACATACATACACACACACATACATACATACATACATACATACATACATACATACATACATACATACATACATACATACATGCATGCATACATACATACATACATATATATATAGAGAGAGAGAGAGACGTATCTATGTATGCCCTACCGCGCTGGGGACAACTACTTCTCAAGCGTCCCAGCGGGGTTCGTAGACGCTAGAAAAGTACAGAAGCCCGACCGGGCAGACCACAGGCATTCGAACACGCCGCTGCCGTGCAGGTGGCGTTGGCCGCCTCGGCTTCCAATCCCTCATCAAGACAGTGGGTTTCACTGGCAGCGGCACGCGAACGCAGGCAGCCCACGGGCAGAGCGTCATTCCAATTAGTTTGCACGCGTCCTCTCTGATGGGAGGTCCCTTGTCTCTCCTTCTTCTCACGAGCCTCGTTCTCTTTGTCGCTCATCGGCCTCCTCCGTCATAGTGCCTGCGGGGCTCAAGCAAATGTAGCAGCGCAGTGTCGCTGGAGTCCAGCAGCGCTGCGTCTCGAACTTTGCGGACAAGTGCGCCCAGGTCCAGCTGCGGGACTTGGGCGTGTAAGGATAAGTGCGGATTGTCTTACATTGGCGAGGAGCCAGCACGCGCAAGTTCCAACGCGGGCCCCACCAGGTTGAATCAGCTTGGGCACGGGCGTACTTCCACAACCTGATGCTGATCTCGAGTTCGCGTGCCAGACCTGCAAGAACCTGGTGACGGCCTCGGGCCTAATGCATACAAGAACCGCCCCTGGGTGAACAGCCCAGGCGCGGCGTCTACCCAGCTTTCTGGCCATGTGAGTTTTGCCTGGGATGTCGCCTGCGTCATGTGATCGCGCAAGGCTTACGTGTTTGGGCGCAAGATCCCGAAGGGCTTTTTGCGCGCGCGCTGTCCAGCGCGGGGTCAAGAGCGCCAGGGCCGCCGAGGACAAGGTGACCAAGCTCTTCAGGAGACCAGATGTTGCGATGACGCGCTCGGAAGCGCATCGGGCCCAGGCCACGGTGTTCGAGGACAGCGTGGTCGAGCCAGACGCGTGCTTCACTGGCTCGTGCAAGAGAGATGAGTCTGCCTCCACGAGCGCACACCAGGGGCGCACACTC
This sequence comes from Prorocentrum cordatum, assembly GCA_963575745.1. Lineage (NCBI taxonomy): Eukaryota > Dinophyceae > Prorocentrales > Prorocentraceae > Prorocentrum > Prorocentrum cordatum. The sequence continues at coordinate 359,879 of CAUYUJ010017238.1, forward strand.
GTCTTGAAGGTGCGGCACAAGAAGCAGTGGGCCGCGCGCGCTCGCTCCGGCGCGACGACGAGAGCGCCAAGACCGCGAAAGCCAAGGTGGCCAAGTTCTTCATTCAAAACAAGGCTGCAATGGCACATTCGGAAGCGCATCGGTCCCATCTCGCGGCGTTCGAAGACTACGTGGTCGAGCCAGACACGTGAAGCACTGGTTCGCGAATGAGGGGGGCTGCCTCCGCAAGAGGTGGCCCAGAGACCAGGGACGAAGCAGAGGGCCCATTGAAAAGAGACTCCGGGGAAAGGCTCCGCGGCCGCGCCAGACGGCAGTCGGGCGTTTTCCGACGCGGTCCAAGCCGCTGGGCGCCCGCCCCTGACAGGGGTCGAACACAGGAGAAAGATGTACACGTTCGCCGCCAGGTTGCTCAAGTCCAAGTTGGATGCCAAGACCACCCGCGAGCAGAGGGCGCGCACGAGAAACAAGAAATCATCCGTCAGACAGCCCCCCTCTACGCCATCCAATGGGCAGGTGGTGCCGCCGCAGAAGGCGTCACGGACCATCTGGAATTCACCATGCGAATGCTGGGCAACCTCGGCCGCAACACTGCGCCGACCACCTGCAATAAGGACGTCCAAGCCTTGGCGTCGGAGGCAATGGTCCGCCAGGTCGGCTTGGACTCGGTTCTAGGCGCGCTGAAGTTGTGCGGGATTCGCTTGCCCCCCGCAGCGACGTCAACCTGTCGCCCAAGTCCGCCTTCGACGCCTCGAGCTGCAGCCCGTGGCCGCACAGCCTGCCATAGCTCAGCTACGCTTATAGATAAGAGACGCAACTGGGCGTCGCGACCGCGCGAGAAAACATGCGCAATTGTGACAACGAGGAACGGCCACGTTGCATCATCTTCGCGCGTCGGCTTCGACTGCCTTCGGTCGCTCGCGGCCGCGGGCAAACGATCCAGCTTGGCCGTAAGATAAGTCTGGGCCGCTTACGGCGCTCGTTGTTCAGGGAAAGAAATGCGGGCCGCATGGAGACAATTTCAATTTACGCGAGACCACCTGTACCTCACCCGTGCAGCCGCTGCAGATTTCGAGGGGGGAATGCGTGCGGCGCACAGAACCCAAGCCACATTCTGAAAACGGGTCGCCTTCCACCCGTGAGAGTGTTGAGAACGCTAGTCCCTAGGACCGTGAGGTGTTAGGCAGTATCAGGCTAAGCGCAGGGATGGCCCTCTTGAAGCCTCTCCTGGAAAAGGTGATGATGGCAACGTGGGGGTTTGGTTTTCAGCGGGGCGCAAGTTCGAACACGTAAGAGGAACGATGAAGAAGGAGGAGGAGGGCATGACCGCAGCATGGCAAGATGTGTGACGCCGCCGTGCACTTGGACTTGCCGAGTGCGCGCCAAGCGGATATGCACGGTTCTGATCGTGGGTCCGGCGGTTTGGGATGGTGCGCGGCAAGGCACCATGGACTACGACATGAACTGCGCACCGGCTCCTTTCCAGTGGCGCGGAGGATATATTGTGAGCTTGCGCAGGCACCCACCCGTCCGAGGTACACGCCCGAGCGACGCTGGGAACGGGCGCGGTAGAAAGAAGAGAAAGGCCCTTGTCCTCCTAGGCCCCCCACCTGCTCTTTTTCTCTCCCGTCGTTTTCCTCATCCTCGCCAGTTGGGCCATAGCCCCGCAGGCGAAGAGGACGGGTCGTCTGATGCCTCGGACTCCGGATGGTCCAGCAGCAGCTGGAGCTACACGTCCAAGTCCAGCTCCGACAGCAGGAGCCTCGGCAAACGGGAGGAGGAGGGGGGGAAGGAGGAGGCTTCAGAGCAAGAAAGTGTACCGATACTGCTGCCCTTCATTCGTTTTCGCTTTTCTGGGCCCCATAAGAGGCCTTCGCCGCCACCGAAACATTCGCCTTGAAATTGTTGACGCTTCGCGGATCCCCACCAGCCCATACAGAAGCGATGCCCAGAGGAATTGCCTGGATCAGGGAAGTGGGCAGCACACAGAGGAAGCCATTATGAGACATCTTGGGATATCTGGAGCCATCTTGGAGGTCATTTTGGGCTCTCCCAGGCGCTTTTGGAGTCATCTTAACCAGTGCTCCCCCCCTAGAGGCCAACATGTGGCTAAAACCTTAGTGAAATCAAGGATTTGGCATCTTCGGGGTCTCTTGGGGGCCTCCTGGGGGCCTCTTGGGGGCCTCTTGGGGCCATCTTGGGGCCATCATGGGACCTCTTGGGGCCTCTTGGGCGCTTCTTGGGGCCATCTTGGAGGAGATCGATCAAACAAGAGGGGAGCATTAATGAGCGTCGCCCCCCAGGAGGTCAAAATGGGGCCAAAACCATAGTAAAACCAGTGATTTGGGCTTCCTCGCCGAGGCCGTTTTGGCATGCTCGCCGAGGCCTCTTAGAGCATCGTGGGTGCTTCTGGGGGGTCTATTGGGGCCTCTTGGGGGTCTCTTGGGGGCCTCCTGGGGGCCTCTTGGGGGCCTCTTGGGGCCATCTTGAGGCCATCCTGGGACCTCTTGGGACCTCCAGTGATTTTGGCTTCCTCGCCGAGGCCGTTTTGGCATTCTCGCCGAGGCCTCTTGGAGCATCTTGGGTGCCTCTGGGGGGTCTCTTGGGGCCTCTTGGGGGTCTTTTTGAGGCCTCCTGGGGGCCTCTTGGGGCCATCTTGGGGCCATCTTGAGGCCATCTTGGGACCTCTTGGGGCCTCCTGGGCGCTTCTTGGGGCCATCTTGGAGGAGATCAATCAATGAAGTGCAGAGCATTAATTAGCCTCGCCCCCCCAGGAGGCCAAAATGGTGCCAAAACCTTAGTACAATCAAACATTGTGTCTTCCTCGCCGATGCCGTTTTGGACGCTCTGACACCTCGCGGCCCCCCCCTCCAGGTCCATGGGGAGGGGGTAGGGGGAGGCGTCAAGACCCCCTCCCCGCCCGCAAGCCGTCTCGCTCACTCCCACCCGCCCTCCCAACACATACGTAGCACCCGAGTCTGGCCCGAGCCTCAGCATATTCAGCAGTCGTTTTTGGATGGGTAGCTACTGGGGGGCAATCCGCCGCCGCCACCGCCGCCGCCTCCGCCGCCGCCGCCGCCGCCGCCCGCATCCGCCGCCGCCACGCCGCCGCCGCCGCCGCCGCCGCAGCAGGCGCCGCCTGCCGCCGCCGCAGCCGCCGCCGCCGCCGGCGCCGCCGCCGCAGCCGCCGCCGCTCCGCTGCCGCCACCGCCGCCGCCGCCGCCGCCGCCCCCGCTGCCAAACCGCCTCCGCCGCCGCAGCCGCTGCCGTCACCGCCACCGCCGCCGCCGTGCCGCCGCCGCCGCCGCCGCCGCCGCAGCCGCCGCAGCCGCCGCCGCCGCCGCCACAGCCGCCGCAACCGCCGCCGCCGCCGCCGCCAAGTGTACTTTGCATTGTTACCTAACAGCGAAGACTGATAGGTTTCTAGTGGTGTCAAAGGAGCTCACAGATCACTCCACAGGGGGGTCTGGGCGGGTGCCGGACAGGGTGCCGCAGAACTCATTTTAAGCTAACAGTCGCACACTTCGTGCTCTTCGACTTCCCAGAACTCCATTCCCGGGCCACATTCTGAATGCCCGGAGCCAACTGTAGGCCACTTCGTGCTCTTCGATTTCCCAGAACTCCATTCCCGGGCCACATTTTGAATGCCCGGAGCCAACTGTACTGTACTTCGGCCACTTCGTGCTCTTCGATTTCCCAGAACTCCATTCCCGGGCCACATTTTGAATGCCCGGAGCCAACTGTAGGCCACTTCGTGCTCTTCGAGTTCCCAGAACTCCATTCCCGGGCCACATTTTGGATGCCCGGAGCCAACTGTAGGCCACTTCGTGCTCTTCGAGTTCCCAGAACTCCATTCCCGGGCCACATTTTGGATGCCCGTAGCCAACTGTAGGCAACTTCGTGCTCTTCGACTTCCCAGAACTCCCATTCCTGGGCCACACTTTCAGCAGGGGCAAGAGCACGACGAGGAGGAGGACGAGCAAGACCAGGAGGACGAGGACGAGCAGGAGCAGGACGAGGAGCAGGAGGAGCAGGAGAAGAAGGACGAGCAGGAGGAGGAGGAGGACGAGCAGGAGGAGGAGGACGACCAGGAGGAGGAGGACGACCAGGAAGAGGAGGAGGAGGAGGAGGAGGAGGAGGAGGGGAGGGGGAGGACTACCAGGAGGAGGAGGAGGAGGAGGAGGAGGAGGAGGAGGAGGAGGAGGAGGAGGAGGAGGAGGAGGAGGATGAAGAGGAGGAGGAGGAGGAGGAGGAGGAGGACGAGGACGAGGAGGAGGAGGAGGAGGGGGGGGGAGAGCACCAGGAGAAGGAGAACGAGGACCACCAGGAGGA
>CAUYUJ010017238.1:364307-381807 GCA_963575745.1 Prorocentrum cordatum
TTCGTGCTCTTCGACCTCCCAGAACTCCATTCCCGGGCCACATTTTGAATGCCCGGAGCCAACTGTAGGCCACTTCGTGCTCTTCGACTTCCCAGAACTCCATTCCCGGGCCACATTTTGGATGCCCGGAGCCAACTGTAGGCCAGTTCGTGCTCTTCGACTTCCCAGAACTCCATTCCCGGGCCACATTTTGGATGCCCGGAGCCAACTGTAGGCCACTTCGTGCTCTTCGATTTCCCAGAACTCCATTCCCGGGCCACATTTTGGATGCCCGGAGCCAACTGTAGGCCACTTCGTGCTCTTCAAGTTCCCAGAACTCCATTCCTGGGCATGATGTTGAATGCCCGGAGCCAACTGTAGGCCACTTCGTGTTCTTCGAGTTCCCAAACTCCATTCATGGGCAGATGTTGAATGCCCGGAGCAACTGTAGGCCACTTCGGTTTTTCGAGTTCCTCAGAACTCCATTCCCGGGCCACATTTTGAATGCTGAGGCAGGCTGAGGCTGAGGCTGAGGCAGGCTGATGCTGAGGCAGGCTGAGGCTGAGGCTGAGGCTGATGCAGGCTGAGGCTGAGGCAGCCTGAGGCTGACGCCGAGGCTGAAGGCAGACTGAGGCTGAGGCTGAAGCAGGCTGAGGCTGAGGCTCTGAGGCAGGCTGAGGCTGAGGCAGGCTGAGGCTGAGGCTGAGGCAGGCTGAGGCTGAGGCTGTGTCTGTGACTGCCGTTGCCACTGCGACTGTCATCGCGAATGCGACTACGACTGCGAGAACAGCACAATTCTACAACTGGATTTTTACTTAACAGCGAAGATTGATAGGTTTCTAGTTGACTCAAAAGAGAGCAGCAGATGACTCCACAGGGGGGTCTGGGCGGGTGCCGGACAGGGTGCCGCAGAAGTCGTTTTAAGCCAACAGTCACACACTTCGTGCTCTTCGACCTCCCAGAACTCCATTCCCGGGCCACATTCTGAATGCCCGGAGCCAACTGTAGGCCACTTCGTGCTCTTCGACGTCCCAGAACTCCATTCCCGGCGTACATTTTGGATGCCCGGAGCCAACTGTAGGCCACTTCGTGGTCTTCGAGTTCCCAGAACTCCATTCCCGGGCCACATTTTGGATGCCCGGAGCCAACTGTAGGCCACTTCGTGCTCTTGGACTTCCCAGAACTCCATTCCGATTTTGATGCCCGGAGCAACTGTAGGCCACTTCGTGGTCTTCGAGTTCCCAGAACTCCATTCCCGGGCCACATTTTGGATGCCCGGAGCCAACTGTAGGCCACTTCGTGGTCTTCGAGTTCCCAGAACTTTATTCCCGGGCCAGATTTTGGATGCCCGTAGCCAACTGTAGGCAACTTCGTGCTCTTCGACTTCCCAGAACTCCCATTCCTGGACCACACTTTCAGCAGGGGCAAGAGCACGACGAGGAGGAGGACGAGCAAGACCAGGAGGACGAGGACGAGCAGGAGCAGGACGAGGAGCAGGAGGAGCAGGAGAAGAAGGACGAGCAGGAGGAGGAGGAGGACGAGCAGGAGGAGGAGGACGACCAGGAGGAGGAGGACGACCAGGAGGAGGAGGAGGAGGAGGAGGAGGAGGGGAGGGGGAGGACTACCAGGAGGAGGAGGAGGAGGAGGAGGAGGAGGAGGAGGAGGAGGAGGAGGAGGAGGAAGAGGAGGAGGAGGACGAGGAGGAGGAGGAGGAGGGGGGGGGAGAGCACCAGGAGGAGGAGAACGAGGACCACCAGGAGGAGGAGGAGGAGGAGGAGGAGGAGGAGGAGGAGGAGGAGGAGGAGGAGGAGGAGGAGGAGGAGGAGGAGGGGGAGAGAACATCACGAGGAGGAGGACGAGCAAGACGAGGAGGACGAGAACGAGGGCGACCAGGAAGAGGAGGAGGAGGAGGAGGAGGGGAGGGGGAGGACTACCGGAGGAGGAGGAGGAGGAGGAGGAGGAGGAGGAAGAGGAGGAGGAGGACGAGGAGGAGGAGGAGGAGGACGAGGAGGAGGAGGGGGGGGAGAGCACCAGGAGGAGGAGAACGAGGACCACCAGGAGGAGGAGGAGGAGGAGGAGGAGGAGGAGGAGGAGGAGGAGGAGAGAGCACCAGGAGGAGGAGGACGAGCAAGACGAGGAGGACGAGAACGAGGACGAGCAGGAGGAGAGGAGGAGGAGGAGGAGGAGGAGGAGGAGCAGGAGAAAAATGAGGAGGAGGAGGAGGAGGAGGAGGAGGAGGAGGAGGAGGAGGAGGAGGAGGAGGAGGAGCAGGAGAAAGAGGACGAGCAGGAGGAGCACGAGGACGAGCAGGAGGAGGAGGAGGAGGAGGACGAGCAGGAGGGGAGGGCGGCCGGCTGCCCCGGCCAGGTCCTACACATGGCTGTTAGGTTGCTTTGCCGGGATAATTTTTACCTAACAGCTTTTGCTGATAGGTTTCTAGTGGTCTCAAAAGAATGCAGCAGATGACTCCACAGGGGGGTCTGGGCGGGACCCGGACAGGCTGCCGCCGCGGCTGCCGCCGCCTTCGTTTTTCGCAAACAGTCACACACTTCGTGCTCTTCGACCTCCCAGAACTCCATTCCCGGGCCACATTCTGAATGCCCGGAGCCAACTGTAGGCCATTTCGTGCTCTTCGACTTCCCAGAACTCCATTCACGGGCCACATTTTGGATGCCCGGAACCAACTGTAGGCCACTTCGTGCTCTTCGATTTCCCAGAACTCCATTCGCGGGCCACATTTTGGATGCCCGGAGCCAACTGTAGGCAATTTCGTGTTCTTCAAGTTCCCAGGATTCCATTCCCGGGCCACATTTTGAATGCCCAGAGCCAACTGTAGGCCACTTCGTGTTCTTCTAGTTCCCAGAACTCCGTTCCTGGGCAACATTTTGAATGCTGAGGCAGGCTGATGCTGCGGCCGAGGCTGAAGGCAGACTGAGGCTGAGGCTGAGGCAGGCTGAGGCCGAGGCTGAAGGCAGACTGAGGCTGAGGCTGAAGCAGACAGGCTGAGGCTGAGGCAGGCTGAGGCTGAGGCTGAGGCAGGCTGATGCTGAGGCAGGCTGAGGCTGAGGCTGAGGCTGATGCAGGCTGAGGCTGAGGCAGGCTGAGGCTGAGGCCGAGGCTGAAGGCAGACTGAGGCTGAGGCTGAAGCAGGCTGAGGCTGAGGCTGAGGCAGGCTGAGGCTGAGGCTGAGGCAGGCTGAGGCTGAGGCAGGCTGAGGCTGAGGCTGTGACTGCGACTGCCGTTGCCGCTGCGACTGTCATCGCGAATGCGACTACGACTGCGAGAACAGCAGAATTCTACAACTGGATTTTCATTTGAATCTTAAGGGGAATGCTTTCATATATGCTTCTACACATCGCTGTTAGGTTGCTTTGCTGGGATAATTTAAAAGGAATGGTGGGGGGGTGTCATGGACCCTGGTTGGCCCCCAGTCGCCTGGGGGAGGGGGTGTTTATTAATAGGGAGCAGTGATCAAGCGCCCCCCCCGCCCGCAAGCCGTCTCGCTCACTCCCACCCGCCCTCCCAACACATACGTAGCACCCGAGTCTGGCCCGAGCCTCAGCATATTCAGCAATCGTCTTTGGATGGGTAGCAACTGGGGGCCAATCCGCCGCCGCCACCGCCGCCTCCGCCGCCGCAGCCGCCGCCGCCGCCGTTGCCGCCGCCGCCGCCGCAGGCGCTGCCGCTACCGCCACCGCCGCCGCCGCCACCGCCGCCGCCGCCGCCGCCTCCGCCGCCGCCGCCGTCGCCACCGCCGCCGCAACCGCCGCCGCCGCCGCCGCCGCAGCCGCCGCCGCAACCGCCGCCGCCTCCGCCAAGTGTACTCTTCATTGTTATTTGACAGGGATGGTGGGGGGGGGGGCGCACCGGGTTGGCTGCGCATGTTCCGAATTTGGAGGCAGAGTGTGTTTTGTATTGTTTTTATAAGGGATTGTGGGGGGGGTCGTCATGGTCCCTGGTTGGCCCCCAGTCGCCTGGGCGAGGGGGTGTTTATTCATAGGGAACAGTGATAAACCCTTCCCCGGGGAAGAAGGAGGGGTCCCTTGTTTTCCCGTTTTTGGGCCTCCTGTGAGGGCTTCGTCGCCACCCTTGGATTCGCTTCGAAATCTTGGTCTGAACGCTCCCCGGGAGAGGTCCGGGGAGTAGCGGTATGGGTACCGTGTGGTTTCCCCAAGGGGAGGGCTACGTGCGAGCGCGGGCCTCCGCCGTTTTCACCGCTCTTCGCACGTTTCTGCTTTCTGTGCGGCCGCTGCTGCTCCATGGCACCGCCTTCTGCATCTGCTTGCTGTGCTCTTCACCTGTGAACCAGTTTGTTTGAGCACAGACGCTGGGGCCATTCGGCCGGGCCTAGGGCAGTGTACATCATAGGGGCAGGGGGATGGGTAATGAGGAGGACGGGGAGAAGTATATGGATAACGTGCGGGGGGGGCGGCCGGGGAGGCGGAGAGGTGGAGAGGGAATGGGGAAGGAGGAGGAGGAGAAGGAGGAGGAGGAGGAGGAGGAGGAGCAGCAGCAGGGGGGAGGAAGAGTGGGAGGAGGAGGAGGAGGAGGAGGAGGAGGCGGAGGTCGAGAAAGAAGAAGCTGAAGTAGTCGGCGGGGGATGAGGAGGAGGAGGAGGAGGAGGAGGAAGAGGAGGAGGAGGAGGAGGAAGAGGAGGAATGGTGGAGGGTGGGGGGAATGAGGAGGTGGGGATGGGAGGAGGAAGGGGATGGGGAGGCGGAGGAGGAGGAATTGTGAAAGGATAGGGGGATTAGAGGAAGGGGAGGAGGGAAAGGGGAGGGGGGGAGGAGGAGTGGAAGGATAAATACGAGAAGGACGAGACGGACAAGGAGAAGGTTGACCAGATCTGGCATCAACGATGTTGCTGCACAACGTTTCTTCCAAATGCCCTTTTTTCAGAAGCCCCTACAATACTTTCACTTCTTCTCTGCAGGGAGCGCTTCCTGAAAGACAAGGGCCACATGGGCGTGCCATTTAGGCACAAGCCGTGTTTTGAAATGGAGTCGCTTCGTACTATTTCGAGACTCAATACAAGAGCCATGGTACAATAGCAAAGTTCAAGGGAGTGCCATGAAGCGAGATCCCCAGTTTAAAACGGCCCCGCTCGATCTTTGTACATATTTACGGATCGGGGGATGAACCATGAGGAGCACAAGAGGCGAGAGCCAAACTATGGGAAGGACACTCCTGTCAATGTGAATACTGCACGCAGGGCGTCTCCAGCGATAGCTTCATGGGGGGCAGCGATGACGACGACAAGGCCGCCGACAACGACGACGCACACGCACGCAACGACGACGACAACGACTACATGGCAATGGCTACGACGAACCATGACGGCGACAGCGACGACGACCACGACCACGACGACGGCAACGACTACGACTCCTTCTCCCAGGAGGGGAGAGGAAGGGGATTGGGGAGGCTGGATGAGGGAGGGAAGGGGGCAGCTTGCCCCCCCTCAGGAGCATCATTGGGGGCAGCTCCAGCGACGCCGACGCCGACGACGACGACGACGACGACGACGACGACGACGACGACGACGACGACGACGACGACGACGACGACGACGACGACCGCGACGACCGCACGGCCGCAACCGCGACCACCTCGCAGCCGCGACCACGGCGACCACGACGACCGCGACGACCGCACGGCCGCACACGGCGACGGCGGCGACGACCGCCAAGACGACCGCCCCCACCGCTATGACCGCCACCGCGCCGCGACCTGGCGGCGACCGCGACGGCCAGCCGGAGGCCATGGCGGCGGCGGCGCCACGGCGGCCGCGACGCCGACGACGACCACCCCCCGCAGGAGCATCATGGGTGGCGGCGAGGGGCCGCTGCCGCTGCGCCGGCCCTCGCCCGCGCCCGTGCGCGCCGCTCCGCCCGTCGCTCGGCCGAAGCCCGACGCCAGCGACGCGCCCGGCGAGCCGCCCGCGACGGCGGCGGCCCCCGCCGGCGAGGCGCCCGACGAGGCCCTGCGACGAGGGCGACCGCGCCAAACCCGTTTTCTTCGTGAAGCGAGCGCGATGAGTTGTTCGCGCCATTTCTGGCCTCTGGGGGCCTTCACCATGTTTCGGGATCGTCAAAAAAACAACTCGGGACGAAAAGCTGGTCCCGAGGAATAGGTCGGGGTATCTGGGGGTCGACGTTTTGAGCGCCCGGCGGAGGCGGCGAAGGTGACGGTCCTTAAGGCCTTGGCGTCCCAATTCTTCGCGCTTTGCGTATCCCCACCAGCCCGCCGCGCCATTTTGGCTGCGCTTACTTGCTGGTCGCCACCGGGATTTCCAACGCCACCGGGTTTGGGAGTATCGGTTCTGGCTCTCCTTCGGACTGGATGCCCGCTCGCTCGCTTCACTTGCTTTTCTTTTCCTGCTGCCTAGTCGCGGCCCGACTAGTGATCGGACCGCTTTCGACCCGCCTCGCGAGCCTGTTGACCAAAAAGCATCCCCACCAGCAGAGGATCTGACGCCGCGCGGGTGCCCGCCTGCGGTCGCGATCAAAAAGTATCCCCACCAGCCCATTCAGAAGCCTTGCCCAATTGGCAGGGCTTCTGAATGGGACGAAGAGACACATCTAGGCAAACAAAGCGAGCAACCAGGGGGAACCGATAGATCTCTGGGAGCAAGGGGGTGGACTTGGAAGGCCTCTTCGGGCCATCCCTGGGGGCCGCGTGGGGGCGAGGGGGAGAGGAGGAGGAGGAGGAGGAGGAGGAGGAGGAGGAGGAGGAGGAGGAGGAGGAGGAGGAGGAGGAGGAGAAGGTGGTGTGGTGGTGGTGGAACGATCTCGGGCCGTATGTCTGAGTGACCACAGAGCGCATCCGACTTCGAGTGAACGACGGCCCCCCCCCCAGACAGGCGGGAGCCCCGAATTGTCTTCGCGCGACCGCAGTTCACGGCGAGCAGACACGAGCGAATTTACACAAGGGCGGTCCAGGGATCCAGGGATCCAGCCTCACGGCCCGCATGATTACAGGAAGCAGGCGCGCACGTAGATTCGTGACCATGGCTGGAAGCTTCTCTAGAGCATCGGCGGGAAGCCCATGCGTCTGGCCCATCTGCGTGCGAGCGTCGTCGCGTGCTGCTCCAGCGCGTGCTGGTCCTGCACCTCCGCGGCCCCCGAGCCCCCCCCGATCTCTCTCTCTGGTGCCGCCGCCTCCGCCAGTGCCCCCGCGGTCGCTGCCCCGACCCTCGAGCCGCCTCCAGCAGGTTGGCTGCGAGGCCGGCGGCGCCTGGCGCCTCCACGAGAGCGGGGGCCTTGCGCTGCCGAGCCAGAGCGGCCCCTGCGCGAGCCTTGCTGACCCCCGTGCGAACGGGAACGATGAGCCGCAGCCTCGGGCACCTCTGCCCCCAGACGGTGCATCAGGCTCGTGGAGAGATACTGGAAAGCGCGGAGAGCACCGACAAAGATGGCGATTAAGTTGCTCTCGATCCTCAAACGTCTTCGACCAATTGCAGCAGAACTCGTGCGCGCACCAGGTTTGACTGCCAAAGTGTGCACCTCGGGACAGATCGGTGAGGGGGCAGAACGTGCTCTCTGGATCCTGGACGGGGTGGTTGAAGGGCGTGGCATTCGGGGGGCACCGACTTCGGAGCACGGCCTGCACTGCACGCCCGCGTGCAATCCGACGGGGACGAACACTCTGGCGACAGAAGGTGCACGCGTTAGTGACTGTGATGGTGTGCAATCGTGAACGGCAAGAGTGGCCCCCTCCTTGAGCAACTCTCTGATGTGCTAGCAAAGCTCTCTTCGTGGTGGAGATCCCCCCGCAGACCGCCCAGCCGTCGTTCCGAGGGCCGCGATTGCAAGTCACAACCGTTGGTGGGGGCACTTCCAGGGCACCTTCGAGAACCTCTGGAGGATCAGGAGGAGGACCGTAAAGTCCAACAGGTGGTGGAATCGCGACCGTATTAGTTCAGCCCGTAGATGTCAGGATCTAACGCCAGGAACTGCTCCCTGATATTCCCATCCATGAAGAGGGCTCGCACGCAAAGTCTCGCGTGGGGCTCAGGAGAGGGACCCGTGAAAAGCCTCGGCTCGAGCAGCTCCGCCTCAGACTTCTGAACCAAGATCAGGACGTCCAGCGCAAAGCGTGTAGCAGATGTATTTGAGCGCTCGTGCAATAAACCCTGCTCGTTCAATGTGGGATGATCATCAAGCGGCAAATGACCGAGGATCGCTCCGAGCTCTTGCGGATGGCGCTCGGGGTATCTGATCCACCTTAGATGCAGTCTCAGGCGCCTAACACGCAGCTCAACTCGTGCAGGGGCGACTCCGACACGACGGAAGACCACAGTATCCATGAGGGCACGATAACGAACGACTGTCTTGCCTTGCTCATCAAACACAGGGTTGCCCTCCTCATCCTGCTTCTCCGCCTTCGTGCACGCATCCCCTCTTGAGAGCTTGCGAGCGAAGCCGATCAGCGCGCGGTCGAGACGTAACTCCTGGGCCTCCGACAAGACGAGCGTGGTCAGCCCAGACGGCAGGGCTCCCTTGACGATAGCATCGAAGACTATGCGAGTGAACCTCCAGACTCGTTTTTTGCCCAGACCTCCCCATCGAGTTGCGGCCCCTCATGCACGCCTGAATGCGCCTCTGAAGCCCCTCCTGCACCCGACGCAATATTGTCGAACTGAACCTGCCCAGGGAGACGGATAGCGCCCCCAAAAACAGCAGCGTTGCACTCCTTAGACCGAGGGCCGACGAAGGAGGGGGACACGCAACTTTTCCCAGCACTGTGGGCATATCCGTCTGAAGATAACGAAGCGCCCAAGTGCGCGCGTGACTGCTCGGGCGTGAACAGCGCGTTCTTGGCCGACGCCACGATGCGAGTCTTGTTCGCATCGTCGGCGCAGATGCGTGTAGACAGATCCACTGGGCGCTGTAGGATGGGAACCCATGCCGTGCACAGCGCCTCGCTTGGCCACAACGTGCGATCGGGATCTGCGGGGGGCGACGGCGGCGCCAGCTCCTGGTCGACCCACTCCGCGTAGGCCTGAGGACGGGCAGGAGCCTGCCCGCGCCAAGCCTGAGAACGACGAAAATCCAGCCACCGCTGCACTGGCTGGCGAAAAGTTCTAGCAAAGAACACCGCTGCAGGAGCATCGCCCATGAAGGCCCCGCACAAATTATGCATCGTCTGCTCGCCGTCAGCCCCGCATATGGTGAACGTGCTCGTCTCGTGCCGCTGATGAAAGTAGCACTGCGACTCGGGCCGGATGGAAGCTTCACCGTCGCCCGTAGGGCGGGAAACGTCGAGCAGCCAAAGGCGTTCGCCATGTCCTCTTTGGAGGTGACCGTCGAGACTCCGAGCGAGCGCAGCCGGTGTAGCAGCGCCCCCTGACAGATCAGAGCTCCCTCACGGCTCCGTCCAATGTGGTAGCCATGCTCCCGATCAGGCACCTCCTCAGGGAAGCCGCACGTCAGCTGAGCCTTGTACCACAACACCCCCATACGACACAGTCCATTAATGTAGCGACGAGCAGCACAACCATTCTTATTATTGTGCTTATCCAAGCCAGTCGCACGTGAATAATGCCGCACAACAGGTGTCCTCTCGACGCGTCTAATATATGTATATATAGATGTGATGATGATGATGATGATGATGCTGCTGATGATGATGATGATGATGATGATGATGATGATGATGATGATGATGATGATGATGATGATGACAAGCTTTCTGCAGCGCTTCAAACTCCGCTCGTTGGAGATCGCATGCGCCTCGGTGCCAATGCCGCGTCTGTCTCCAGCCAAACGATGTCTCGGAACAAACTCGGCCCGTGGACGCAACTCGGGATCCTCAGCTTCGTCGCCGTCCTCGTTCCGTCGCCCGCATGGCTTTCGATGCGCGCCGTCGAACCTCCTCGTCGGATCCAGCGCCAGCATGATGACTTCAGAGGGAATGGAATGCAGCGGGGCCGCCTTGCGCCGAGGGCCTTCACAGCAAGCTCCGTCACAGCAGCTAGGTCATCTCGACCGCGCTCCACGCGCAGGTAGTTGTCGCTGCCAAGCGGAGCTGGCCGAGGCAAATCCTCAAGTAGACGAGACTGCTATTCACCAAAGACGACTGGCACAGCCGAAAAACCTCCAGCATGTCCAGGGCCGGTGAAATACTCACGTATCTCGTCCATCCTGGGCGCGTGCGTTTCGGCAGCGTTGAGCGTCGACGACGAGGTCCTGAGCCGCGACCAGCAAGCTCATGTGCGAGACGCCATACTTCAGTATGCTGTCGAGCACCCCACGCAGTGTTAAGCTCCTCAACCAGCTGTTCAGCAACCGTATCCTGATGCGCACGTCGTAGATGTCGCAACTTCCGACTGCACCTTGCCGGCGACAACCCAAGATCACCCGCGCCGTACTCTCGAGCCCGCCTTCGATCGTGTAGGAGTTGATTGCGGGCCTTCTGATATTCAATCACAGTCGACTTCTACACGCTCTTCTTCGAAAAATGGCGTTCAGCGGCAGCGTGGATGGTGGTCGCCCACTTCGTCCAGCCCTCGTGTGGAGAGCTGTCATGAATAAGTAGGTCATAAACGTCAGGAGGCCGCACCGAACTGTGTCTCGACATCAGCCAAGAACTCTGCCACACCCACTCCCTTGCGCAACGCGCTCGCCAGGCGATCGAAGTCCCACCTCGTAGCAACAGTACGAGACGAGCTGAGGTCGAACTCGTACTTGAATTTGACAAGGAGGGGAACGTGATCAGAGAGGCCGCGACGACTGCCGAGCTTGAGACGGGGGGTGCTCCCCCGCACTGCCCCGCAGAAGGTGATCGACGGCATTTGCCAGCTGAAGGCTGCCACATAGTCGAAACAACTCGACGCATGTGCGCCGAAAAAAGTGTCCCCGATGTTATAGCACGTCGTCGCGATGGAAACTGCGTGCTTCTCGCGCAGCTCGAGCATCTGGTCAGCCGCGCAGTGCTGCTCAGCCCTCGCGAAAGGGCCGAGAGAGCTCGAGCGTGCCCAGTCGATGATGCCTCCTTGCCGTCTCCGCCACCCGAACGAGTCGTCCAGATCGAACCCCATCAGCAATGCCGAGCGTTTATTCGACCGTGTAAGAGTCTTTTCCAGCCACTGTATGAGCAGATCAACCATGGCCCGATATCTCGCATGCGCAATCACAGCCGTCGCCGCCTGCACGTGAGACTCTCGACCTTCGCGTCTCGCGCTCGGACGGGGAGGGAAGTACAGCGCAGGAATCAACACATCGAAACGTCCAGAACGATGACGAAACACTGCAGCGCGCCCCTGCAGAGAGACTGGCACGCCCAGTATATCATACACATCGCGTTGCTTGAAGACCCGCTTCCTCAACAGCAGCGCAATCCCACAGGAGTTGTTGACATGACGCCCTGCCAGGTGGCCACATCTCACCACGAAATGATACTTCAAGTTTGAAAAATCGGCCAAACGATGAGGTGTCGCTCGCTCACCAGTGCTTGCGACTGCCACCACATCTGTGAACTTGAACTCCTCTGAGAAATCATGCAGGCGCTCGATATCTGCGTACTGTGCGTTCCAACGAACAAACGTGAACATGACCGTCGCCACTCTCACACGACGCGGCCACACAAGAAGCAAGGGTAACATCATGCTTGCATGGGGTGAGAGCGAGCGGCAACGGCGGCCTATGGGGAGGGGGATCCGTAGCGAGTGGTGCCTACGGGGACGCGGAGCCCTCCAGCCCCTGGAACTGCAACTCCTGAGCAGAGGGGGCTCGGCGGAGGGGGAGGAGGAGGAGGAGGAGGAGGAGGAGGAGGAGGAGGAGGACGAGGAGGGCGGGGGGGACGAGGAGGACGAGGACGCAGATGAGGACGAGGACGAGGAGGACGAGGACTAGGATGAGGACGACACGGACGAGGACTCATGGAACCAGCTAGAGGTATACTTACGGCTGCTGCTGCTGCTGCTGGTGCTCACTGGGAGTTTGGGGGGCCCTCTTGGAACCCTCTTGGAATCATCTTGGAGGCCATCGATTACAGGATGGGGGGGGTCCCCAGCTCATCTCCCCCCTCAGGAGCCCGCAAACCGCTTCTTGGGGCTCTTTTGAAGCGCTCTTGGGCGCTCTTGGAACGGTCTTGGGGCCGGTTGGAGCATCTTGAGAGCCATCTTGAGCCAGCTTGGGCTATCTGAGCCATCTTTGAGGTCATCTTGGGCTCTCTGAGGCCGCTCGGGTGCCTCTTGGGACCCTCTTGGGGCCCAAGAGGGGCTGTTTTGGGGCTCGCTTGGGAGCCCTGGAGCGTCACTTGGGGCCGTCTTGGGGACCATCGGTCAAAGGAGGGGGGGTCCTAGATTTGCCCCCCCTCCAGGGCCATCAAAATCGCCTCTTGGGACCCTCTTTCGGAATCGAAGAGGCGAGAAGGCAAAAGCATTGATTGGGCTGGCCTCCGGCCAGTACCGCCGATCCGGGGGGGGTGAGAGCGAGCCGTCTTGGACATTGTGAAGGCCCAAGAAACGAATTTGCAGAAAATATACGTTTTCCCAAGGGAATCTGTCTATTTATCAGTCTTTGGGCATTCTTGGGAAGTGTCGTGAGGGATCCTGGAACCGTCTTGGAGGTTTCTGGAACCGTCTTCGGGGCATCTTGGGCGGTTCGAGCGATGTTTCGGCGATTCGGGGCCCTCTTGCATTGTCTAGGGGGCCTCTGGGGCCTCTCTTGGCTTCCTCTTGAGCTGTCTTGGGCGGTCGGGGCTCCCGTAGTGGAGTTTTCTATACCCCCCTGTTCCCGGGTACCGAAAAACGTCGGAAATGACGTCGGAAGTATCCCCGTGTACCGAAAAACGTCGGAAATGACGTCGGAAATAACGTGCCCCCCCCCACCCCACCCCCCGCAGAGCGAAACTTGAGCGAGCTCAAGTCCACGCTCTCAGAAACTCACACTATACGTTTTCCCAAGGGAATGGGTCTATTTGTCAGTCTTTGGGCATTCTGGGGAAGTGTCGTGTGGGATCCTGGGGACGTCGTGGAGGTTTCTGGAATTGTCTTCGGGGCATCGTGGGCGGTTCGAGCGATGTTTCGGCGATTCGGGGCCCTCTTGCATTGTCTAGGGGGCCTCTTGGGCCTCTCTTGGCTTCCTCTTGAGCTGTCTTGGGCTGTCGGGGCTCCGGAATTTGAGTTTTCTATACCTCCCTATCCCCGTGCACCGCCAAACGTCGGAAATGACGTCGGAAATAACGTGCGCCCCCCCTCCCCCCCGTGCAGAGCGAACTGGGCTCTGGACTTGGGTCGTTTTGTGGCGCTCCTGGGCCGTCTTGGGCCCTTCTGGGACCGTCTTGGAACCCTCTTGGGGCCTGTTGGTGCGTTTTAGGCCCAGGCGCTCCCGGCACGCTCCCAGGCGCTCCCAGGCGCTCCCAGGCGCTCCCAGTCGCTCCCAGGCGCTCATTCCCAGGCGCTCCCAGGCACTCCCACAGGCGCTCCCGGCACGCTCCCGGCACGCTCCCGGCACGCTCCCAGGCGCTCCCGGCACGCTCCCAGGCGCTCCCAGGCGCTCCCAGGCTCTCCCAGGCGCTCCTAGGCGTTCCCAAGCGCTCCCAGACGCTCCCAGGCGCTCCCAAGCGTTTTCAGGCGCTCCCGGCACGCTCCCAAGCGCTCCCGGCACGCTCCCAGGCGCTCCCAGCACGTTCCCAGGCGCTCCCAGGCGCTCCCAGCGCTCCCAGGCGCTCCCGGCATTCTCCCGGCACGCTCCCAGCACGCCGCTCCCAGGCGCTCCCAGGCGCTCCCAGGCGAGCTGTCGAGGCAGCGGACTTGGAATTGTTCTACCCTGTGGACCGAAAGACATTGGGAATGACGTCGGAAATAACGTGCGCCCCCCCCCTCTGCAGAGCGAAGCTTGAGCGAGCTCAAGTCCACGCTCTCAGAAACGCACACGCCGGATCGGCGGATTTTCCTTTTGGTTGTTGAAGGATTTCGGCTTCTCGGTGAGGTCCTGAAGGGTTTCCAACAGCACTTGGATCCGTTATGTGTCCCTCTTGGGGCCTCCTGAAGGCATGTCGGAAGCTGTCCTGAACCATGTTTGGCTATCTTGAGCGATCTTGGAGGCCATCTTGGGTTTTCTGAGGCCCTGTTGGAGCCATCTTGGGCCACCTCGGGCGCTCCAATTGCTCGCGACCCCCCCCGTCCAGGTCCTGGGGAGGAGGTAGGGAGAGGGGTAAACCCCCGAAGGGAAAGAGGGGCTTTGGAAGAGGAAAGAAAGACATCGTTAGACCACCTGCGCCCAAAGGGCTGGTGGGATTTTTTGTCCAGCCGGGCGTTTTCGTCCAGTCTTGGGCCCTGGGAGCCTCACATTTTGTTGATACAAGCAATCTTCGCGGCCATAAAGAACAACAGTTGGTGTGCTGTGGTCTGAGCACAACATCATCAATGTTAGCAAATCTGCAGATTCGCAAACGTCTAACAGAACAATGTATGCGATCAGGGAGCAGCGCTGGAAGGATTAAGTCTGCAAGAGCCTCGCAAGCCAACCCGGCTCGAAGCATGGCGCGCGGAGGTGTGGACTAGGGCTCCGCTTGTGTTTTTCAGCGACGTCGCGGTGTTTCCGGCCGTCGGATCTATCTCTGGGGCGGCGGTGACGGCGGCGTTGGTGACGCCAGCGGCAGTGGCAACCGTGACATCATGTTTTGGGCTCTTCTCGCCCTCCGGGGGTCCCCGCCCGGCCCAAGGGCCGTCCGAAAACGACTCAGCGTGAAGAGCCAGTCCCGTGGAATGGAGAGAGAACTCCAGGGGGGCAGCGTTGTGAAAAAACACGACGGCGACGATCATCTTGGCCACGTCAACTCCCCCTCCTCGTCCTCCTTACCTTCTCCTCCGTCCCTCCTTCCAAACCTCCTCCTCCTCCTCCTCCTCATCTTCCTCCTTCTCCTCCTCCTCTCCCTCCTTCTCCGCCCTCCTCCTCCTCCTCCTCCTCCTCGTCCTCTTCCTCCTCCACCTCCTCCCTTCCCAAGCGTCCTCCTCCTACCCCCCCTTCTCCTCATGAGCTCGAGCCACTGCGCTTGGACAAACAAGATCATGCGTCGGAGATATTTGCCCCTGACAAGCCCCCGCTGGTTCGCCACCCAGGCGGTGGCGTCGGGCCCGACTGCGTCCGAGACGAGCATGGCTGACACCGTGCATCTCACAGCACATAGCTTACGAGCAAAACACAGCTCACAGCACAGAGCTCACATCACATAGGCCGCACCGCATAGCTTACACTGCATAGCTCACACCGCACAGCTTCCACAGCGCCGCTCACACCGCACAGCGTAACTACACCGCATAGCCTATCCAGACCCACGACGTCATGATTTGTTCACAACGTCGATCCCCAGAGGTCTCGACCCATTCCCCCAGACCGGTTCCTCATCCTGAGTCATGTTTTGACGGCCTCGGGGCCCGGCGAGGGCCCCATGGCCCAAAATAACGAAGCAATGTCCGTCGGGATTTCGTCTTTGACTCGACGCCACATGGGCACTTGCCATGTCGTCGGAGATCTGCCCCCCCGGCAGGCCCCCGCCGCCGCGCCCCCCGCGGACCCGCCCGCCGCCGCAGCGGACGGCGCCGGCGACAGCGCCGCCGCTGCGCTGGCCGCGCCGCCGCCGGGCGGCGCCACGGCCAGCGGGCCGCCGGCGCCGGGCCGCGGCGCGCCGACGTCGATGAGAACGGAGGCCCCTCGGGCGGCCCTCGGCGGCGCCTCGCGGCGGCCCTCGGCGGCCGCCGGGCGGCCGCTCGGCGGCCCCTCGGCGCGGCCCGCTCGGCGTCCGCTCGGCGGCCGCCCTGGCGGCCGCCCTCGGGCGGCCGCTCGGCGGCCCTCGGCGGCGCCTCGCGGCGGCCCTCGGAGGCCCCCGGAGGCCGCCCGGCGGCCCGCTCGGCGGCCGCCCGGCGGCCCGCTCGGCGGCCGCTCGGCGGCCGCCCTCGGGCGGACGGTCGGAGGCCCTCGACGGCCGCAGCGGCCGCTGGGCGGCCCTCGGCGGTGGCGCATGCCCAGACCTTCACGGTTCAGGGGAGGAAGAGATATATTTGAGGATGCCTCTACCATCAGGTCGGGCATGCCCTCGACATGAAGAGTGTACACAAATATTGTTCAGAAATTGTCTGGGGACGACTGCTCTACTATTTTTGAATGCTTGATTTTTTCGCGTATTTCCAAATGTTCCCTCCAAATCCGCCTGTAGAAAGACATGCCTGACCTAATGCTACCGCTGCCCGTCCTATAGCTGGATTCCCTTCGAGATCCTGGGCGGAACGGACCGCGGAAAAGGTCCGTGGAGTCTGGCGGCATCAGTAGACCCTTGGCGCCCCCGGTATCCCAGATATCCAACGACTCGATTTTGGGCCCCCGACCTCCCGACCACTTCCCCGGGACCAGTTTTTCATCCCGAGTTTCTTCTTGACGGTCGCGAGGCCCAGTGAGGGCCCCGAGAGCCAGAAACGATGCAAAACCTTTGTGGTGATTTTTGTTTCGAGACGCCCGATGTCTCGGATTGCCCAATACGGACAAGATCTGGACGGATTTTTGTTCACGTCGTTCGGCCTCCAAGGGCCCCGCGGAGGCCCAGGGCCGGCAACTAAGGCGGCTCCAGACAAAATTGCGTTGCATCCTCGGGGGACCTCGCCTGTCCCCCAAACTGGTGTCTTCTCTTGTGCCCGACGCGGGCTCGGTGCGGACTCGACGCGGACTTGGCGTGGTTTGGACGCGGAGCCGACACGGATCCGACACGGATTCGACACGGATCCGACGAGTCCGACATGGATTCGGCACCGATTCGATGCGGATAGGGCCGCGAGGGGACGGACAAGGTCACCCGAGGATGCAACATAAACAACACGCCGGCCGGAGGCGGAGGCGGAGGCGGAGGAGGAGAAGGGTCTCGGGACATCCGGGGGCCCCGCAGTTCGCATCTCTGGGTCGGCTGCTTCGGGCGACCCTCGGCGCCACCAGCGGCCCTCGGCGGCCAGCTCCGCGGGCCCGCTCCGCGGCGGTGTCGACGAGAGCAGAAGCGTAGGGGGGGGGATCCTCCATCCTCCTGCCCCTTCTCCTTCTCCTTGCAGCGCTTCTCCTCCCTCTCCTCCTCGTCGTCGTCCTCCTCCTTCTCCCCTTCCTCCTCCTCCCCCTCCTCCTCCTCCTCCTCCTTCTCCGCCTCCTCTTCCTCCTCCAACCTCTCTCCCATCGCGGCCCTGGACTTCCCCGCGGCGGCCGGACAGACGTCGCACAGTGCAAACCCGCACTGCCGCGACTTCCGAGGTTTTGATGTTTTGGCTTACCGCCGCACCGCCGACGCCTTGGGAGCCGTGGATGCCCCTCTTCCTGTGAACATCATCGCGTCGTCGTAGGAGTGTATAGTGACGCCGTGCGTCCATCTGGGATGGGCCGTCTTGGGGCTTGTTTTGATTCTCTTGGGGGCTTCTTGGGCCTTGTTTGAGGCTTTCTTCGGGGGCCTGCTAGCCACTGCGGGGGCCCTCTTGGGGCGCAGGGCTTGGAATGTTGCTTCGAGTTCCTCTTCCTGGGCCCCTTGCCCGCTTCGGCCGTCT
>CAUYUJ010017238.1:386807-496807 GCA_963575745.1 Prorocentrum cordatum
AACAGGAGTTTCGAGCTTCTTGGGCGCCTGCCGGCGACGACGACATCTGCTGCCAGCGCACGAAAAACCAGGCTTCTGCGGCACAGGAGTTAGTTCTTGGACACGCAAGGGGCCTTTGAGAGCGCGCAGGTCTGCCTACACCTCCTGCGCCAGCGTGCGTCGTTCTGCAAGCTGGGCTACAGCGCGCGGGTGGCGCCGCCCACCGCGCACACGGCGGCCCTGCAGGAGCTGGACGACAGGGCGAGGGCGTGCCTCGAGCAGGTGCCCGGATGCTTGCTCACCGACGCGTCTTGGCGGCAGGCGCAACTCGAGCTGCGAAACGGGGGCATCGGCCTGCGCTCGGGGGGGCAGCGCGCGGCCGCCGCCTACCTGGCCTCCCGAGCCGCCTGCTCCGCGCTCTGCAGGCAGCTGTACCCAGGCTACAGCACGACGGGGGCCCCATAGCGAACGCAGTGCAAGCCCACAACGCCCTCGCTTCAGATGCGAACAGGGCGGCCTTCGACCCCGAGCAGCACGGCAACCAGCAGACACTCAGCGACGCAGTGGATGACGCAGCGCTCGCGAGCCTCCGGACCGGCGCCTCGATCGGTCGCAACCCAGGCGCACCTGAGCCTGCTCCAGGCGCCCAGCGCTGGCGCCTACCTCCAGGCGCCACCCTGCGATGCCGCGGGCACCCGCCTCCAGCGCGGCATCTGCCAGGTGGCTGTCTAGCGACGACTCCGAGTCCAGCTCCTCAAACACGAGGACTTCTGCCCCGCGCGCGGGAATGTGATGGACGTCTGGCCAGACCGCGCCATTGCTTGCTCCTGCCGGAGGGACAGGACAAAGCGGCACAACGCGCTACGGAACCAGGGGTTCTTCGACGCGCCGGCTGGCTTCGCGGGGACTGCAGCTCGAGCTGGAGCGGCCGGGACCCCTTCCACCGCGCGCCGCCAACGAGTGGCCACTGGGCGGCGAGCTGGACGGGCAGGACCTGGACGCCGGCGACCGCCGCCCCGCTGTCGTCTACCGAGGCTTGCCTAGGCGGCGCAACGGGGTGCCGGCAGCCTGTGACTTCGCCGCCACTTCCAGGCTTCGCGCCGATTTCCTCCCCGCCTCCGCCGCGTCCCCCAGCGCGGCCACGGAGCGCCGCGAGGAGTTCAAGCGGCTACGCCGGGACACCGAGCGCCAGTGCGCGGCGCAGGGTCTCACCTTCATACCCATGGTGGTGGAGGCCCACGGTGGCGGGTGAGGGCGCGACGCCAGGAGAGCCCTCACGATCCTGGTCAAGCGGGTGGCTGACGCCACTGGGGATGAGGCCGCCGTAGTGGCAGACCGGCGCGCCCAGCGATTTTCAATCACCCTTCATCGGGAGAGTGCGCGGGCGGTGCCGCGGCGGCTGCAGCCGTCGACGGGGGCGGCGGCTGCGCGCCTCGCAGAGCGGCCACGGCGGCGGCCGCAGCCCGCGTGAGTCGCAGACGGCGCCGGCCGGTCCCCCGCTACTCTCCCTCCTCTTGACGACCCACGACGGCCCCCAACGCAGCGGCGACCGCGACGACCCCCCGAACCCCGCCCGCCCCGCCCGACGCCCGGCGGGCCCTGCTACGGCAGCCCCGGGCCCCCGCACCCACGACGACCCCGACGCCCCCCGACCCGCGACGACCCCCCGATTGCCGCCGACCCCCCCCCGCCCCCCGCCCGCCCCCGTCCTGCGTGCATGCCTGCTGTTGCCTTTGCCTCCCCCCTCTCCTCCTGCATGTTGGCGTCTGCTTGCCGCGTTTTCCCTCTTCCCCCTCCTCCCCCTCCTCCTCCTCCTCCTCCTCCTCCTCCTCCTCCTCCTCCTCCTCCTCCTCCTCCTCCTCCTCCTCCTCCTCCTCCTCCTCCTCCTCCTCCTCCTCCTCCTCCTCCTCCTCCTCCTCCCACTCCTCCTACTGCCCCCGCGCCCTTCCAGGCATGACGCGGGCGCGGGCGCCCAACGGCGGGGTCTGTTGGCTCGCGCCCCGAGGCCGCGTCCTCGCCCCGTGCGCCCTCGCCGCACGTTGTGCGCAGCGGTCGTTTCCTCCTCGTCCTCGTCCTCGTCCCCGTCCTCCTCCTTCCCTTTTCTCCCTGTCTCCTCCCTGCGTTGCAGCGCCGCCGCCGCTCGCGCCCGCCCGCGAAGGCGGCCGGGCGCGGGCAGCACAGGTTCGTTTTCCTCTGGCCTGGGTCGGGGGCTGCGGCTCGCAGGCCGGCAAGGCCCAGACTGCGCAGCGCCACGGCGGCAGGGGCTGCGACTGGGGCCTTAGGTGGACATCCCTATGGGGCCACGATGCGCTGCACTGGGCGAGGGAGACGCATGTGGACACCGCCACTGGGGCCTTGGGTGGAGCTCCCTGTGGAGCCACGAACTGATGTGCTGGGTGGGGGAAGCGCATGTGGACACCGCCACCTGGGCCTTAGGTTGACCTTCGTATGTGGCCACGAAGTCATGATGACGATGCTGCTGATGCTGCTGATGATGATGGTGGTGGTGATGGTGATGATGATGCTGCTGATGATGATGCTGATGCAGATGATGGTTCTGATCACGCTGATGATGATGTTGCTGAGGATGCTGATGAGGAGTATGATGATGATGTTGTTGCTGCTGATGCTGATGATGATGATGATGGTGACGGTGATGATGATGATGTTGATGCTGATGCTGATGATGATTGCGATGCTGATTATGATGGTGGTGGTGGAGGACATGCGGAGGGCAGAGGCACGGATGGGAGGAGGGACGCGGGCGAGGAAGAGGAGGGGGGGGAGGGAGGCAGGAAGGAAGGAAGGAAGGAAGGACGGATTGAGTGACGCAGGGCGTTGTGTTCTCAAAACGAAGACCCAACAAGAGGTTGGTTGGGAATTATCATCTCCTCCGTTGCAACCATAGATGCATTGCATACAGTCCGTTGTAGCCTCCATGGTTGAAGCCTTCCACTTCAGGGCGCTCCACAAGTGCATGCCCTGTCTTGACGAATTCCCGACCGAAGTCTCAAAGTGCCACTGATTCTCCGGCAGCGCAGCGTGGTCACAGAGGATCGCGCCTAGACGGAGCTCTGACCTCATCTATGGTTTTTGCTCTCGGCGTTTTGCTATCATTGTATTTTCACTGATCCTTAAGGACTTTGCCAGGACCGCGGCTGACGATGACATTTATGATCCGCGTGGCCTGGGCGAAACGCGAAATCGTGCGAAAAAACCATACGCGTATTCACGGTTACAAAGACAGTTGCGCTGCATATCCGGAAGCCCTACATCAAATGACACTCAAGAAGTGGATGCCTTGTCTCGACGAAGTGATCACCCCATCGATTCTCTAAGTGTCAACAAATGGATGATGTACACGTGCAAGGTCTACAACATGGAAAAATCATTGCGGGTTGGCCAGGACCGCGTATTATGAGAAGGTTGGTGGCCCGCTCTTCGCAGAAGGATCGCAGTTATGCCAGAGTGTTCACGGAGACACGCGTAGATGCGTTCGCTGCCCATCCCCCGCCGCGCAGCGTGGTGACAGAGGATCGCGCCTTGACGGAGTTCTGACCTCATCTGTGAGCCCTTGACGGAGCTCTAACCTCATCCTGTTTCCATAACTGGTTACTTACACTTGTTAGAGTCGTATATACATCTACATGCGTGCACATTATCTATTATCACCCTGTTGCAACTGCCGCCGTGCATGCTCAAGCGAAGTCGAGACACCCCGCGAACTCAGACACCCCGCAGGACGGAATCCTTGGTAGGGAATTCCCAGTAGGGATTTTGTTGTAGGCATCCCCTGTGAGGAAGCCTTCGTTGGGAATTCCCAGTAGGGAATCCTTTGTAGGCATCCCCAGTGCGGAATCCTTGCGTAAAGGACCCAGACAGAGTAAATAAACCTCATTAAAGACTTCATCTGGAAAACCGCCAGGATCCACGGTGCGACATATTGCCCAGCAGAACCTCGCTTCGCCCGCGCGAACACGCGTCAACGTCCGCAAACTCGGAAGGATACCCCTAAGGTTTCGTTCTTCAGAATCTCATCAGTGGGATTCCCACAGGGATTCCGCGGCACTGTCGGCGTCGGCGTCGGTGTCGGGCGGGGGGGAGTCGCGGGTCCACGGGCCGTCAGTGTAGGGGCTCGCCCTAGGGCCCTAGGAGCACGCGTACCGTGGGCTGGGCCCGCAGTTTGAGTGTTGATTTGTTGTTGTTGTTGTTGCTGCTGTTGTTGTTGTTGTTGTTGTTGTTGTTGTTGTTGTTGTTGTTGTTGTTGTTGTTGTTGTTGTTGTTGAATGTTAATCATTAAACAGTTATTAATGTTGAGCCCCCCCCAGGCGCGTTGGCGCTCTCGCCTCGGCGCCGGCTGCATTTTCATTCAAAAGGAGGCTCATGCTCGCGCGGTTTAGGGGGGAGCCAAAACGCCCCCCCCCCCCCCAACCCCAACAACAACAACAACAATTACTAGCACGTGGGGACACTCCGTTCTCACCAGTGCCAGGGTTTTCATAGGAGGCGGGCAATACCCCCACTTTGTGGGGGGGCCGGTTCAAGCTCTACCAAATTTCCAAACGACTCTTCGCCACCACCCACACCCAGCTTCCCGCCCTATGACGTTCGGACACTTCACTTCGTGGCATGCGGACGACCGTGGCTACTATTCAGGGCCCCGCGGCCGACGACGACGGCGTGCGCGCGCGAAGAAAAAACGAATGTGTCCCGCATGGTATTATTTGACAGGGATGATGGCCCTGGCAGGTGCGCAACCGTTGTTGCAGAAGTTCGAAAAAGTTGCTCGCAAAAGCCCGTTTGACAGAAATGTTTAAAAAGTGTTGGGTTTCCTACGAATCCGCAAGAGCGCGCGGGATGAGATTTTGACAATTTTTTGTTGAAAAACCATTGGTTTTTTGATGTTTTTATGTTAAAATCGCTGCGAACACTAAGGTTTTGGAAGGATTTCGTCTTGCGCGCGCGAATGTCCACTTTACCTTATTTTTTGCAAGGGATTCTTGAAATTTGATTATATTAGAACAAGAAATGTCATTTTCTATTGTTTTTTGCAAGGGAAAGCGGATTACAACAAAACAACCGGATCCTGTACACACCCTCTTTTCTGAGGCTTCCTCACGAAAATGATGAAAATGTAGCTGCGGCCTAGGCGGCGCAGGGGGGGCGCGCACCAGGGGGCCCAACAATAATTATTCTTTAGAATAAATAATGTTCAACAACAACAACGACGACGACGACGACGACGACGACAACAACAACAACGTTCCCGCTCGAGACTTCCTCCTTTTTCACTCAGGGCCCGTGCTCTTGCTCGCCGCCGAGGGCCACCGTCCCAACAAAACCAGCGCTACCGCTCGAGACTTCCTCCCGTTTTACGTTGGACTGGCGCGCTACTCTTTCTCTCATCGGCGCCGCCCCCAGCAACAACAACGCTACCGTTCGAGACTTCCTTTTTTACTCAAGGCGGTGCTCCTCCTCGCCGCCGAAAACCGCCGTCCCGACAAAACCAGCGCTCCCGCCCGGAGACTTCCTCCCGTTTTACGCTGGACTGGCGCACTACTCTCTCTTGAATTGGCGCCGCCCCCAGCAAGAACAACGTTCCCGCTCGAGGCTTCCTCCCTTGTTCCTCAGGACGGTGCTCTTCCTCGACGCCGACAGCCCCCGTCACGACAAAACCACGGCTCCCGCTCGAAACTTCCCCCCTTTTTACTCAAGGCGGTGCTCCTCTTCGCCGCCGACAACCGCCGTCCCAGAAAAAACAGCGTTCCCGCTCGAGACTTCGCTTTCACCTAACAGCGAAGACTGATAGGTTTCTAATGGTGTCAAAAGAAAGCATCATGACTCCCCAGAGGGGGTCCGGGCAGGATGCGGGGAGAATCCGCGGAAGTCGTTTTAAGCAAACAGTTACACACTTCGTGGCCTTCGAGTTCTCAGAACTCCATTCCCGGGCCACATTCTGAATGCCCGGAGCCAACTGTAAGCCCTTTCGTGTTCTTTGAGTTCCCAGAACTCCATTCCCGGGCCACATTTTGAATGCCCGGAGCCAACTGTAGGCCACTTCGTGGTCCTCGAGTTCCCAGAACTCCATTCCTGGGCATGATTTTGAATGCCCGGAGCCAACTGTAAGCCATTTCGTGGTTTTCAAGTTCCCAGAATTCCATTCCTGGGCATGATTTTGAATGCCCGGAGCCAACTGTAGGCCACTTCGTGGTTTTCAAGTTCCCAGAATTCCATTCCTGGGCATGGTTTTGAATGCCCGGAGCCAACTGCAGGCCACTTCGTGTTCTTCGAGTTCCCAGAACTCCATTCCCGGGCCACATTTTGAATGCTGAGGCAGGCTGAGGCTGAGGCAGGCTGAGGCTGAGGCCGAGGCTGAAGGCAGACTGAGGCTGAGGCTGAAGCAGGCTGAGGCTGAGGCTGAGGCAGGCTGAGGCTGAGGCTGAGGCAGGCTGATGCTGAGGCAGGCTGAGGCTGAGGCTGAGGCTGATGCAGGCTGAGGCTGAGGCAGGCTGAGGCTGAGGCCGAGGCTGAAGGCAGACTGAGGCTGAGGCTGAAGGCAGGCTGAGGCTGAGGCTGAGGCTGAGGCTGAGGCTGAGGCTGATGCAGGCTGAGGCTGAGGCAGGCTGAGGCTGAGGCGAGGCTGAGCAGCTGAGGCTGAGGCTGCTGAGGCTGAGGCTGAGGCTGAGGCTGAGGCAGGCTGAGGCTGAGGCTGAGGCTGAGGCTGAGGCTGAGGCTGAGCAGGAGGCTGAGGCTGAGGCTGAGGCTGAGGCTGAGGCTGAGGCTGCAGGCTGAGGCTGAGGCTGAGGCCGAGGCTGAAGGCAGACTGAGGCTGAGGCTGAAGGCAGGCTGAGGCTGAGGCTGAGGCAGGCTGAGGCTGAGGCTGCAGGCTGAGGCTGAGGCAGGCTGAGGCTGAGGCTGAGGATGAGGCTGAGGCTGAGGCTGAGGCCGAGGCTGAAGGCAGACTGAGGCTGAGGCTGAAGCAGGCTGAGGCTGAGGCTGAGGCAGGCTGAGGCTGAGGCTGAGGCAGGCTGATGCTGAGGCAGGCTGAGGCTGAGGCTGAGGCTGATGCAGGCTGAGGCTGAGGCAGGCTGAGGCTGAGGCCGAGGCTGAAGGCAGACTGAGGCTGAGGCTGAAGCAGGCTGAGGCTGAGGCTGAGGCAGGCTGAGGCTGAGGCTGAGGCAGGCTGAGGCTGAGGCAGGCTGAGGCGGAGGCTGTGACTGCGACTGCCGTTGCCACTGCGACTGTCATCGCGAATGCGACTGCGACTGAGAGAACAGCAGAATTCTACAACTGGATTCTCATCTGAATCCTAAGGGGAATGCTTCCAGACATGCTCCTACACATCGCTGTTAGGTTGCTTTGTCGGGATAATTTTTACGCTTGACTACCGCCCTGTTCTCTTCAGCATTTGCGCCGCTCCCAGCAACAACAGCGGCCCTGTTCGAGACTTCCTCCATTTCTATTCAGGGCCAGGTCGTTGCCTCGCCGTCGACAGCCCCCATCTCAACCAAGGCAATCCTGTCGCTCGATACTTCCGTGTGCTTTACCCTTGGCTGGGGCTCCACTGGCGGTCTGGCATCGGCGCAGCAAGGCGCGGGCATGCGTTTTCGAGGCGGGATGTGTTGACATTATTCGGGTGAGGTGTTTGCAAGACCTCATTGGGCGGGGGATCTGGGAATGGGAATATCGGACCCCGCTACAGGACAATAATCCCCAATGATGGTCGCATGCTTCTCGCGTATGAGGGTAACATGCTAGTTGTTGTTGTTGTTGTTGAACATTATTTATTCTAAAGAATAATTATTGTTGGGCCCCCTGGTGCGCGCCCCCCCTGCGCCGCCTAGGCCGCAGCTACATTTTCATCATTTTCGTGAGGAAGCCTCAGAAAAGAGGGTGTGTACAGGATCCGGTTGTTTTGTTGTAATCCGCTTTCCCTTGCAAAAAACACTAGAAAATGACATTTCTTGTTCTAATATAATCAAATTTCAAGAATCCCTTGCAAAAAATAAGGTAAAGTGGACATTCGCGCGCGCAAGACGAAATCCTTCCAAAAGCTTAGTGTTCGGAGCGATTTTAACATAAAAACATCAAAAAACCAATGGTTTTTCAACAAAAAAATGTCAAAATCTCATCCCGCGCGCTCTTGCGGATTCGTAGGAAACCCAACACTTTTTAAACATTTCTGTCAAACGGGCTTTTGCGAGCAACTTTTTCGAACTTCTGCGACAACGGTTGCGCACCTGCCAGGGCCATCATCCCTGTCAAATAATACCATGCGGGACACATTCGTTTTTTCTTCGCGCGCGCACGCCGAAATCTCCAAAAACCATTGGGCTTCTTAAGAATTTTAGCACCGCGCATCATAAAATCACACGAATCGCACCGTAGGTCCTCGAAAAACACCTGCACGACTTTTCAAAATTTCTACCCGCGCGCGCTGTCCGAATCCTAAAAAAACCAATGGTTTTCCAACATTTATGTTACATGAGCTCGCGCGAGCTACTTTCGCACGCTCTTGCAACGGGGTTCGCGCGCCTGCCAGGGGCCACAATCCCTTGCGGTTGCGCCATAGGTTGCGCCCTCGGCCGCCGAGAATAAAACGTCCCCCTATTGGTTGCGCCATAGGTTGCGTCTCTCTCCTCTCCTTTCCTCCTTGTCCTGCTCCTCCTCCTCCTCCTCCTCCGGCGGGGGGCGTGAGGATCCGGCATCGCTCACAACCATCGGGACAACCATCGGGACAACCATCGGAACAACCATCGGGACAACCATCGGGACAATCATCGGGACAGTCATCGGGACAACGATCGGGACAAGCACAACCATCAGGACAACCATCGGGACAATCATCGGGACAACGATCGGGACAACCACAACCATCAGGACAACCATCGGGACAACCATCGAGACAACCATCGGGACAACCATATCCTCTCTCTCTTGTGTATTCCCACATCCCTCAGGAATTTGCCCTAAAGATGTGATCAACTATCTTGTGAGTACGTATCATGTGTATCATGTGTATCATGTACCATATGCATCATATGCAACAGATGTTCTGTGGAAGGCTTAACAACTTCTGTGGGTTAACAAGGCTTAACAACTTCTGTGGGTGTACGAACGTAGGCTTAACAACTTCTGTGGGTGTGTACTCCACGCCAGTGTAGTAGCCACGGTCGTCCGCAGGCCACGAAGTGAAGTGTCCGAACGTCATAGGGCGGGAAGCTGGGTGTGGGTGGTGGCGAAGAGTCGTGTGGATATTTGGTAGAGCTTGCACTGCCCCCCCACAAAGTGGGGGTATTGGCTGGCGTCGCATGAAAACCCTGGCACTGGTGAGAACACTGAGCGTTCGGGTAAAGTGATTGTTGTTGTTGTTGTTGTTGACTATTCACCTCTAAAGAATAATTCGTGCTGATCTCCAGGAACGGTGTTCTCTGAAAACGAGGTTCGCGCTCGAACGTTGGCTTGAGCCTAAATGTGGGCCCTTGGAGGTCCAGCTACGACAACAGCTGCTCCCGCATAATATCTCCTCACAATTTACCCCGAGACACCCTTGGCAGAGAGGCCACCGCATTCAAAACGGCGCTCTCGCTGGAGACTTTCTCGCAAGTCAATTCAGTTGGCGGAGGCCCAGCCACGACGACAAGGGTTCCTGCTCGATACGTCCTCACCATTCACTCCCAGAGCCCCTGGCCAAGAAGGCCCCCGAACTCAGGAACGGCGCTCTCGCTCGAGACTTCCCCGTAATTCGCGCGAGTTGGTGGAGGCCCAGACACGGCGACAAGGGCTCCCGTTCGATCTTTCTCCATGGGTATTCCGGGAACTCCTGGCCAGAGAGTCCCCCGAACTCAGGAACGGCGCTCTCGCTCGAGACTTCTTCGCACTTCAGTCAGTGGCCGACAAAGAGGAGATCCCCCCTGAAAGGGAGTGCAATCGAAGACGAAGTGGGCGGGTGTCGAGGGTTGGGGTATACGGAATGCAAGACACGCGTGCCAGCAAGAGCGAACAGTCCTAAAATGATTGTTGTTGTTGATGTCGTTGGTTGCTGTTGCTGTTGCTGTTGTTGTTGAACATTATTTATTCTAAAGAATAATTATTGTTGGGCCCCCTGGTGCGCGCCCCCCCTGCGCCGCCTAGGCCGCAGCTACATTTTCATCATTTTCGTGAGGAAGCCTCAGAAAAGAGGGTGTGTACAGGATCCGGTTGTTTTGTTGTAATCCGCTTTCCCTTGCAAAAAACAATAGAAAATGACATTTCTTGTTCTAATATAATCAAATTTCAAGAATCCCTTGCAAAAAATAAGGTAAAGTGGACATTCGCGCGCGCAAGACGAAATCCTTCCAAAACCTTAGTGTTCGCAGCGATTTTAACATAAAAACATCAAAAAACCAATGGTTTTTCAACAAAAAATTGTCAAAATCTCATCCCGCGCGCTCTTGCGGATTCGTAGGAAACCCAACACTTTTTAAACATTTCTGTCAAACGGGCTTTTGCCAACCATCGGGACAATCATCGGGACAGTCATCGGGACAACGATCGGGACAAGCACAACCATCAGGACAACCATCGGGACAATCATCGGGACAACGATCGGGACAACCACAACCATCAGGACAACCATCGGGACAACCATCGAGACAACCATCGGGACAACCATATCCTCTCTCTCTTGTGTATTCCCACATCCCTCAGGAATTTGCCCTAAAGATGTGATCAACTATCTTGTGAGTACGTATCATGTGTATCATGTGTATCATGTACCATATGCATCATATGCAACAGATGTTCTGTGGAAGGCTTAACAACTTCTGTGGGTTAACAAGGCTTAACAACTTCTGTGGGTGTACGAACGTAGGCTTAACAACTTCTGTGGGTGTGTACTCCACGCCAGTGTAGTAGCCACGGTCGTCCGCAGGCCACGAAGTGAAGTGTCCGAACGTCATAGGGCGGGAAGCTGGGTGTGGGTGGTGGCGAAGAGTCGTGTGGATATTTGGTAGAGCTTGCACTGCCCCCCCACAAAGTGGGGGTATTGGCTGGCGTCGCATGAAAACCCTGGCACTGGTGAGAACACTGAGCGTTCGGGTAAAGTGATTGTTGTCGTTGTTGTTGTTGTTGTTGAACATTATTTATTCTAAAGAATAATTATTGTTGGGACCCCTGGTGCGCGGCCCCCTCGCCGCGCCTAGGCCGCAGCCACATTTTCATAATTTTCGTGAGGAAGTCTCATGCAAAACGTGGGTGTCCGGATCCGGTTGTTTTGTTGTCCCCCGTTTTCCCTTGCAAAAAACTAAGCTAAAGTTGACATTTCTTGTTCTAGCATAACCAAACTTCAAGAATCCCTTGCAAAAAATAAAGTAAAGTGGACATTCGCGCGCGCAAGACGAAATCCTTCCAAAACCTTAGTGTTCGTAACGATTTCAACATAAAAAAACATATAAAAAACCAATGGTTTTCCAAAAAAAAGTGACAACATTTCATACCGCGCGCTCTTGCGGATTTGTCGGACACCCAACATTTTTTAAACATTTCTGTCAAATGGGCTTTTCCGAGCAACTTGTTCACGTGCTTCGAACTTCTCCAACAACCGTTGCGCACCTGCCAGGGTCATCATCCCTGTCAAATAATACCATGCGGGACACATTCGTTTTTTCTTCGCGCGCGCACGCCGAAATCTTCAAAAACCATTGGGTTTCTTAGAATTTTAGCACCGCGCAACATAAAATCATACGAATCGCACCGTAGGTCCTCGAAAAACATCTGTACGAATTTTCAAAATTTCTACCCGTAGTCACACAAGTCACTGTACCCATGCGCCAGTGTAGTAGCCACGGTCGTCCGCAGGCCACGAAGTGAAGTGTCCGAACGTCATAGGGCGGGAAGCTGGGTGTGGGTGGTGGCGAAGAGTCGTTTGGAAATTGGTAGAGCTTGAACCGGCCCCCCCACAAAGTGGGGGTATTGCCCGCCTCCTATGAAAACCCTGGCACTGGTGAGAACGGAGTGTCCCCACGTGCTAGTAATTGTTGTTGTTGTTGAACATTATTTATTCTAAAGAATAATTATTGTTGGGACCCCTGGTGCGCGGCCCCCTCGCCGCGCCTAGGCCGCAGCCACATTTTCATCATTTTCGTGAGGAAGTCTCAGGCAAAACGTGGGTGTCCGGATCCGGTTGTTTTGTTGTCCCCCGTTTTCCCTTGCAAAAAATAAGCTAAAGTGGACATTTCTTGTTCTAACATAACCAAACTTCAAGAATCCCTTGCAAAAAATAAGGTAAAGTGGACATTCGCGCGCGCAAGACGAAATCCTTCCAAAACCTTAGTGTTCGTAGCGATTTTAACATAAAAACATCAAAAAACCAATGGTTTTTCAAAAAAAAATGTCAAAATCTCATCCCGCGCGCTCTTGCGGATTCGTAGGAAACCCAACACTTTTTAAACATTTCTGTCAAACGGGCTTTTGCGAGCAACTTTTTCGAACTTCTGCAACAACGGTTGCGCACCTGCCAGGGCCATCATCCCTGTCAAATAATACCATGCGGGACACATTCGTTTTTTCTTCGCGCGCGCACGCCGTCGTCGTCGGCCGCGGGGCCCTGAATAGTAGCCACGGTCGTCCGCATGCCACGAAGTGAAGTGTCCGAACGTCATAGGGCGGGAAGCTGGGTGTGGGTGGTGGCGAAGAGTCGTTTGGAAATTTGGTAGAGCTTGAACCGGCCCCCCCACAAAGTGGGGGTATTGCCCGCCTCCTATGAAAACCCTGGCACTGGTGAGAACGGAGTGTCCCCACGTGCTAGTAATTGTTGTTGTTGTTGTTGTTGTTTTTGTTGTTTTTGTTGGTGTTGTTGGTGGTGGTGGTGTCGGTGTTGTTGCTGTTGTCGATGATGACGCTTCATTTCTAAATAATGAGTATGTTTGATCATCCCCCTCCGGGGCACATTGCGTTTTTCAATTGAACTGCCTTTCCCGGGGCTTAGTCTTGAGTCTCAGAATTGTCAGGGAAAGTCTTGAGTCTCAAAATTGTGTCGATGGCCCCCTCGTTGACAACAAAAGCGGCTCCCGCCTGATATTCCTTCACAATGTGTTATTCAATCGCGCTCTCGCGCGGGACTTCCTCACAATTTATGCAGAAGTCGCGATTTCGCGTGGGTCCTCCTCGCAATGTATTCGAGCATCGCGCCTCCAACCTTAGGAATCACGCTGTCGCTCGAGCTTTTCTCACGATTTACTTGGGAATCGCGCTATCGTGCGAGAATTCCTCGCGATTCATGCTCACGCTTCGACAGCCCGCCTGCTCGGCCTGGCCGCCTGGGCCCGCCTTCCCGACCCGCCTATTAGGGTCTACCCGCCCGATCTGCCTGCCAGTCTGAATCTGCCACGCGCTCTCTGCTTCTAGCCCCCCTCCTGCTAATCTCTCTCGTGTCCCATCCTCCTCCCTCCCTCTTCCACCCGTCCTCTCTTGCCCTGTTTCAGGGGCTGCGCCAACAACACACGGCAGGTAGGGATGATATGCGCCCAAGGAGGGTACGATCGAAGACGAATATGGCGGGTACCGAGGGTTTGGGATACAAGTGTTGAAAGGCTTGCGAGCAGGTCAGGGCGAGCAGTCTCAACATGATTCCCTACCTAGGCTCTGCCTAGAAGGGTTCTTGTTGTGTATGCTGAGAGGGCCGGGCAGCGGGGCTCGCCCCAGGCGGTTCCCCCGGCATCCGCCCCGCGGTTTCCCTGGCATCCGCCCCGCGGTTCCCCCAGTTGCGCCCCTGCTTAGCTTAGCTTAACTTAGCTTAGTTTAGTTTAGCGTAGCTTATCTCATCTTAGCTTAGCCTACCCTAGCTTAGCTTAGTTTAGCTTAGCTTAACTTATACCACCTTAGCTTAGCTCAGCTTAGCTGGGCTGAGCTGAGCTTAGTTTGTTTTGTTTTTTCGTATTTTTAAAAAACTTAGCTTACCTTAGCTTACCTTAGCTTAGCTTTGATTGGTTCAGCTTATCTTCGCTTAGCTTAGCTAAGCTTAGCTGAGCTTAGCTTAGCTGAGCTTAGCTGAACTTAGCTTAGCTTAGCTTAGCCTCGCTTAGCTTAGCTTAGCCTAGCTTAGCCTAGCTTAGCTTAGCTTAGCCTAGCCTAGCTCAGCTTTAGCTTAGCTGAGCTTAGCTTCGCTTAGCTTAGCTTGCCTTTCTTAGCTTACCTTAGCTTCGCTTAGCTTACAGCCTAGTTTAGCCTAGCTTAGCCTAGCTTAACCTAGCTTAGCTTAGCTTAGCTTGGCTTAGCTTGGCTTGGCTTAGCTTAGCTTAGCTTATCCTAGCTTAGCTTAGCTTAGCTTAGCTTAGCTTTGCGTTCACTAGCTTAGTTCAGCTTAGTTTAGCTTCGCTTCGCTTAGCTTAGCTTAGCTTATCCTATCTTATATTCGTTAATTTTAGCTTAGCGTAGCCTAGCCTAGCCCAGCTTAGTTTAGCCTAGCTTACCTTAGTTTAGTTTAGCTTAGCTTATATCATCATAGCTTGGCCTAGCTTAGCTTAGCTATCTTAGTCTACCTTAGCTTAGCGTAGCTTATCTTAGCTTATGCTGCTTTCCTAGGGGTTCCAACTCCTAGGTAGGGTCGCTTTGTGATAATTGTTGTTTATGGTGTTGATGTTGATGTTGGTGTTGGTGTTGCTGTTGTTGATGCTGCTGTTGCTCCTGACTTCCCACGGCTGAAAAATAATGTTTGTTAATCCCGCTCTTTCGGGGCACATGAGTTTTTTCAACTGAATTGCCCTTCCTGGGGCTCGTACCTTGTTTGTTCCTCATGGAAAGTATTGGGTCTCAGGGTTGTGTCTTTGGCCCCCGGTTTGCAGCAACAGCAACCACAACGACAACCACAACAGCAATTTGAGGTTGTTCGCTCTTGGCGCGACCATCTGCAGAATTGTGAGCACGAGCCGCCTTCCAGCAGTTGAAAGGTTGTGACTTCTGTGTGCGGGCTTGTGGGTTCGGCCTGCGGCAACATCTCCAGCGAAATGCTTGGAACAACCTCCCGTTGCGTTTTGCGGTTCGAAGGGGAGGACCTGCTTATGAGGAAGCGGGGTTTGCGGAGGAGGGGGCGGAAGGAGAATAGGACGCTGGAGGTGCGGGGGAGGGAGGAGAACAATGGAGAAGGCAGACGAGGGAACGGAGTACTCATCCTTCTCTTCTCTATCTACCGCACGAAGATTATCCACCTCTTCTGCATTCCCCTTCTTGCCTGCCTGCCTCCTCCTCCTCTTCCGCAGATCCGTCCCTGCTCCTCCCTCGTGCCCCCTCCGCCCTCCTCGTCCTTCCTCCTCCCTCCTCCTCGTTCCTTTTCCTCCCTCCCCTGCCTGCCCCATGGGCCGGGCCCAGGCGCCAGAGCAGAAGTCCAAGTCCTTGGTGGACGCCCTGCTGAGGCCGACGCGGGGCAGAACGCTCCTCTCGGGGAGCGGGCAATGAGCACGGGGAAGGGAGGAGGTGGAGGAGGCTCCCGAAGGCGGCGCACGGGGCTGAGATTTGCGTCCGCGTGGAGGGGTTCCAAGCGACCCTGAATCGCCTCCAGGAGCGCTGGGCCAAGGGGGCCCTTGGAGTGCGTGGGCCGATCCCGCGGGCCCTCCTCCTGCGCCACATGGGATGGACTGCCCGCTGGGCCACCACCGTGGAGGAGCGCGCCATTCGGCTGTACAGCCGGGCCCAGGGGGACCCCCGATATGCCGAGGCCAAGCGCGTCCTGGGCATCGCAGCGCAGGCAGAGGGCTCCTGGACGCAGCGGGTCCGCCAACTCTTGCACCGCTGGGGCCTGCCGGACCCTCCGGGGCCGCAAGCGGGGGTGGGGGCCCGTGCCCGGTACCGCGACCTCGTCACGCAGGCGGCGCAGCGCCAGGAACAGTCCTGGCTGGCGAGCCCGGCGCAGCAGGAAACACTCGCGCGCGGGGCGGGCGCGGGCCACACGGCGCTCGATCACAGCGCGGGCTCGCTCCCTGAGGTGCGCGCGTGGGCCCGCCTGTGCCTGCAGGGTTCGTTCGCATGCGACGCGGCGGGGGGCGCCGGGCCCTGCCGCCTCTGCGGCCAGTCGCAGGACACGGCAGCCCACCTGCTCTGCTTCTGCGGGCGGGCGGCGCAGGGCCTCGGACGGCCGGCCCAGCCGTGGCCGCGCCCCCGTGCAGCCCGCGGGCGGCCGCTCGCCCTGGCCGCCGGCCTGTCGCCGCGGGAGGCGCGCCGCCTCGAGGCTGCGCTGCAGCAGGCGCAGCAGCAATCAGGTCCAGCCAGAGCGGACAGGTGCAGAGTCCCCAGACCCCCCGCCCCCTGCCCGGTCCCGTTGCCCCTGGCCCGAGTTTTTTGGGGCTTCGCCGTGGCTTCCGTGGGGCCGCCTCGCCCCCGCCGGCGGGCCGCCTGGCAGAGGCACCCTAAGCGCGGTTAGGGTGCGCCTGACCCGGGCGGGCCGCGGCCTCCCCTGGGCCGCCTTGCGGCCTTTGGCCTGGGCCCCCGTCCCTGGGCCACGTCCCGCCTTCGGGGCCGACTTCAAAAGCGATCTCACGCTGGTGTGGTCACTTTTGGATTTGGCTTGCCCTTGGCCCGGCTGGCTCCGCTCTGCCCTCCCTTGCCCGGCCTCGGCCTCGGCCCCCGGCCGCCCTGGCCCCGTCTTGCCCTTCCTGGCCCGGCCCCCGCCTCCGCCCCCAGGGCGCCCCGGCCCGGCCCCGCCCCCTCGCCTCGGGCCCGATGCGCAGCCCTGCGCCTCTCCGCTCCGGGCCGAGTGCCCGCCGCGCAGCAACCCGCTCACCACAACGGGGCTGCCGGGGGCAGCCCTCGCGCGGCACTCCGCCAGCTAGATGCTGGGGGGGCCGCCCGAGGGACCCCCTCCCCGAGGAAATGGAGGGCGGGCGCCCCCCGCATAGCGTCGGGCGTCACCCTCCACTCCCTCGGCCGCAGGGGGGGTCGCCGCGTGGCAGGCATTCGGAGGCCGCCCGCGGAATGAACGGGCCGAGCCGGGCGGCCCGGCCGGCCGCGCGGCCCCGACGCTGCGGGCCGCGTCAAGCCGAGTGGAAGGAAGGAAGGAGGATGAGGAGGACAAAGAGGAAAGAGGAGGAGGTGCTCGGTGTTGGCACCTGGTAGTGGATATCCTGTTGCAGCCACCTTTGCCTCGTAGCACCCTGACAGAGGGTGTCAACGCATGTGGGTCAGACGTCCCGTCATGAGGGGATGACGAATGATGGACCAAAGCATGATGTGTGACAGCATGTGATTCACATGTTGTGTCAACACTGGCGCCGACAGAATGCAACGAATTGAGTTCAAGCACTAATGTGCGTTCCCAGGGGGGCACGGATTGTCCGCCCCGCAGGGGGTGCAAACATAGCTCGGATTTCAAGTGACCGGAAATATTTCCCGCATTTCGGTCCTGATTTGATGCCGGCGGAGCTTGTGTGGAACATGTCCGAGGCATAGGTGGCCGCCTCCCAAGGGTGACACCGGCGGGTCGGTGTTGAGGAGCCCTGTGGCAAGGTCGCCTCCTGGGTCCTTGCATGGGGGTTTGGGATAGTGGACGTACCCAGTTATGACCCCGTCCAAGTCCAGGGCAGCCTCCCTCCCGAGGTCTAACGGCCACGCGGCCAAGTCGAGGTTCCGATGTTGGCACTGTATATGAATGCGCGTTGCATGAGGTGTACGTTCGATTTTCAGTTCGCCCGGCTTTGCCAGTTTACCAAAACAGCTGAGCAGAAGCATGCCTTGTGTTTGTATTACGTGGCGGGCAGACCACATTAGATCCCAAGCGTGGCGCTTGATATTCAGTCCGCCAATGCTTAGGATGACAGTTCCGCCAGCGCTTATGAAGACATCTGTCCAGAAGGTTTTACCTTCCGACGAATCCAATGGGAACAACAGGCTGTGTCCAAGACACGCATGCCTCGTAGGTGGGGTAGGTGTGCGGGACCGCTGGCATTTCCGCCGGGCTGTGACCCGGAGGGCTGAACCTCCGGCCTGTCGAAAGCAAATACAACCGCTGGCATTGCCGCCAGTCTGATTCCAGGAGGCGCTTGCCTCGTCGGTGGGTGTGGAGGACCGCCGGCATTGCCGCCGGGCTGCGTCCCGGAGGGCAGAACCTCCGACGTGTCCAAACACTCAAACCAAACAAAAAACACGTCCATTGGCATTTCCGCCGTGCTGCGTCTAAAACGCGCCTGCCTCATGGGTGGGTGGGTGTGTAGGACCGCCGGCATTGCCGCTGGGCTATGTCCTGGAGGGCAGACTTTTCGACGTGTCGAGGGTACCACAGACCGCTGGCTGGCATTGCCGCCAGGGTGTGTCTAGAAAGCTCTTGCCGCATGGGTGGGGTAGGTGTGCACACCCAGGGATACAGGATAATTACCAGGGTCGACCGACCCTGGGGTGGAGGATGGCTGTGTCAGATTACGCTCTAGCCAACAGCTGTAAGGTATACGGAAGAGGAAGACGATTGCAGTGTAGTGCTGATGTCCTCAAGAGAAGACCTTTGGCTTTACCGCAAACCTGCGTCCGTGAGCGCTTGTCTCGTAGGTGGGGCACGCGTGCAGGACCGCCGGCATTGCCGCCAGGCTATGCCCGGAGGTGAAAACCTCCGACGAGTCAAATGAAAACAACAGGCTGTGTGTGAGAGGAGCATGCCTCGTGAGCGGGGTAGGGGTGCGGGACCGTCGGCATTGCCGCCGGGCTGTGTCCCGGAGATGAAAACCTCCGACGAATCAAATGAAAACAACAAGTTGTGTCCGAAAGACGCACGCCTCGTGAGCGGGGTATGTGTGCGGACCGCTGGCATTGCCGCCGGGCTGTGTCCCGGAGGTTAAAGCCTCCTATCGACAAGTCGAATGAAAACAACAGGCCGTGTCCAAGAGACACTTGCCTCCTGTGTGAGGTAGGTGTGCGGGACCGCCGGCATTGCCGCTGGGCTGTGTCCTGGAGGCCAGAACCTCCGACTTGTCGAAAGTGAACGATGACACCGGCGTTTCCGCCAGGCTGGGCCCAGAAGGCGCTTGCCACGTAGCTGGGGCATGTGCGCAGGACCGCCGGCATTGCCGCCGAGCTGTGTCCCCGATAACCCGGTGCCCCTGATAGTAATACCTTGGGGATAACAAAGATCTTCCTTAGGAGTACGCCGCCCCAGCGACACGCCTGTCACGCCGCCCCAGCGACACGATTGAGTTCACACTCAGTGGTAAAGGATGGAGGGGATACTTTACTGATAGGACCACCCTACGGGTGATGAGGAGGTTTCGGGGGGAAGGGGGAGGCGGGCGATTTGCGATGGATCTGGGTTCTTTGGTGGTTTCTTCAACTTCC
Organism: Prorocentrum cordatum; assembly: GCA_963575745.1. Taxonomy (NCBI): domain Eukaryota; class Dinophyceae; order Prorocentrales; family Prorocentraceae; genus Prorocentrum; species Prorocentrum cordatum. Next base: position 406,074 of record CAUYUJ010017238.1, read on the forward strand.
CCATCGTCGCGCACATCTGCCCCTCTATCAATCAACGTATCTATTTGAATATTTATTTCGGATAGCCACGTATCTATCTATCGATCTGTCCAACTATGTATCAGCTGTCTATATATCGGCCAATATATATACATATAATTATATATAGATGTCTCTCTACATACATGTATGCCTGTCTTTCGATCTAAATATCGACCTTTCTATCCATTTATCTATCTAACTATCTTACTGCGCATCTATCTAGCTGTCGAACTATCTACATAACTATGTCTCGTGCGTTTCGGGCGCGACATGCGCGGAACGGATTGCAATACTTATGATTCACATGAAGTTCGAAGGCGCAGCGCGCGAAACGCTTTGCACGGTTTACGATTCGCATGCGCTGCTCGCCTATCCCAGGACAGCACCGTGACAACCGATTATATGTACATACATATATATATGTGTATATATGTGTCTATCTTTCGACCGACCTACCATCTGTCCATCTATCGACTTATCGAAGTGTATATATCTCTTCCCACATTTACCAACCATCAGGACAACCATCGGGACAACCATCGCGACAGCAATCGCGACAACCATCGGGACATCAATCTGGACAACCATCGGCACAACCATCGGGACTACCATCGGGAAAACCATCGGGACAACCATCGGGACAATCATCGGAACAACCATCGGAACAACCATCGGGACAACCATCGGGGCCACCATCAGGACAACCATCTGGACAATCATCGGGACAACCATCGGGACAACCATCGGGACAACCATCGGGACAACCATCGGGACAGCCATCGGGACAACCATCGGGACAACCATCGGAACAACCATCGGGACAACCATCGGGACAACCATCGGGGCAATCATCGAGACAACTATCGGGACAACCATCGGGGCATCCATCGGGACAACCATCGGGAAAACCATCGGGACAACCATCGGGACAACCATCGGAACAACCATCGGGACAACCATCGGGAGAACCATCGCGACAACCATCGCGACAACCATCGGGACAACTATCGGGACAACCATCGGGACAACCATCGGGACAACCATCGGGACAACCATTGGGAAAACCATCGGAACAACCATCGGCACAACCATCGGGACAACCATCGGGACAACCATCGGGACAACCATCGGGACAACCATCTGGAGAACCATCGGCACAATCATCGGGATAGTTATCCACAACCATCGCGACAACCGTCGGGAGAACCGCCGGGACAACTGGGGGACACGCCCGGCGCTCGGGAGGCGGCTCTTCGGCAATAGATGGTTTCTACTGAAGATGGAACTCGCGCAACTTCGCCTCGCCAGCACGCGCGACACGAACCGAAGCCGAAATCGATTTCCCGGTTGGGGTCACTTCCGTTCCAACCCCGCAGGATGTTTGGTATTGAACTGGTACGTGAGCCCTTCCGTTGGGATACCCGTTAGGTTGAACGGGTTAGTTCTGAACCTCGTTAGGTTCAACCTACCGGGGCTCACCTTCGGTCCGAGAATTAATCAGATCCGTTCTAACCCGTTCTCGTGAGCCCTTCCGGGGCTCACGCTCAACAGGATTCCCAACGAAGTGAATGAAGACAAGACCCTTGGCGCTGGCCTCGTAGGTGGGGTAGGCATGCACGACCGCCGGCATTGCCGCGGTGTCCAAAAGGAGACGAACCTTGGCAATCAGCGGTTCGACGCGAGAATGTGCAGGAGCGCCGGCCTTGCCACCGGGCAACGTCCTTGACGCATTTGCTTCGCGACGGGGGCAAGCGGGCACTGCCTCCAGACAGCGTCAAACAGGAGACGAACTTTGATGGTGGTTCGACGTGAGACTGTGCAGGACCGTCGGCTTTGCCGCCGGGAAACGTCCCTGTGGCATTTGCCTCGTGACGGGGGGAAGCGGGCAGGATCTGCTGATGCACGCAAGCTGGCATTGCCGCCTGGCAGCGCCCAACGGAGACGACGATGAGTATCCAGCCACTGTGAGCGTGCAGGGCCGCCGGCCTTGCCGCCGGGCTTGAGAGACATGAGAGAACGTGCAGGACCGCCGGCCTTGCCGCGGGCAGTATCCTCGAGGCAGCAGCATCGCGACGGATGTGGGCGTGCAGAATCTGCGGACGCACGATGGCTGGCATTGCCGCCAGCCTAGCCTGCTTCCAAAAGGAGACGAACCATGGAAGCGGTTCGGCGTGGGAAGGTCCAGGACCGCTGTTTTTTTCGCCAGGCTGCGTTTTTGGATGGAACCTGGTTTTGCTGCCAGACAGTGCCCAAAAAGAGACAACCTCGGTAGCCAGCGCCACTTCACACATGTGCAAGATCGCTGGCCTTGCCGCCGGGCGACGTCCTTGAGCCAACAGCGTCGCGACGGGGGTTGGCGAATTTAGTCTGTGGGCGCACGATGGCTCGCATTGCCGCCAGCCGGCGTCTCAAAGGACTACCCTTGGTATGGGTCCGACGTAAGAGTGTGCAGGACCGCCAGCCTTGCCGCCGGGCAACGTCCTTGAGGCGTCTGCCTCTTGACGGGGGCAGGCGCGTAAACTTAGCAAATGCTTTCAAACTGGCGTCGCCGCCAGGCAGTGCTCCCATGAAACGAGGTGCGAGGACCATGGAGAAGTGGGTGTGCATGACCGCCGGCCTTGCCGCTGGGCTGTGTCGTTTAGGCAACAGCCTCGCGACGGGGGTCGGCGCGCATAAACTGCGGACGCACAATGGCTGGCATTGCCGCCGGCCGGCGTCCCAAAGATGACTACACTTGGTAACGCTCCGACGCGAGAGCGTGCAGGGCTGCCGGCCTTGCCGCAAGGCAGCGCCTACAGGAAACGAGGTGCGAGAACCGGGGAGAGGTGAGTGCGCAGGACCGCCAGCCTTGCCGCCGGGCTGTGTCCTTGAGGCGACTGCCTCGCGACGAAGGCAACCACGCAGAATCTGCGGATGCACGATAGCAGGCACTGCCGCCCTTGCCTTAGTCACCAGAGGCGGGCGCCCGTGACTGTCCATCGACATGGATGGGCATCCAGGCCCATGCGGCCCTGCCGCCCTGGGGAAGGCCTTGTCTGCCCTGAGTGTGAAGACAAAAGGTCCTAGGCCACTGTCGCCCAGCCATTCACTCGATAAGGGGTTGCCCAGGGGTGTTCCTCGAGATCAAGGATCTCTTAGTGGCGCCCCGTGCGTCCCCTGGGCTCTTCCCTTTGCCCAGTATCGAATGACGTCGGCACCGCGGAGGAGCAGGGGGAGGAGGAGGAGGAGGAGGAGGAGGAGGGAGAGGAGGAGGAGGAGGAGGGGGAGGAGAAAAGGAGGAGGAGTAGGGAAAGGGCGAGGAGGAGGAGGAGGAGGAATGTGGCGGAGGGGGAGGGGGGAGGGGGGAGGAGGAAGAAGAAGAGGAGGAGTAGGAGGAGGAGGAGGGGAATGAGGAGGAGTTATGCGGCGAAGGGGGGGGGAGGGAGGAGGAGGAAGAAGAGGAGGAGGATGAGGAGGAGGAGAAAGGGAAATGCATGGGGGAGAAGTGGGGAGAAACGGGTGGGGGGAGGGGAGAAAAGGGGGGAGAACTCTGTGTGTGTGTCGCGGAGAAGAAAGGGGAGGGGCAGGAAGAGGAGGAGGACATTGAGCAGGAGGAGGAGGAGGAGGAGAAGGCAGAGACGAGGGCGATGGGGCTTACGAGGTGGGTGAGGAGCAGCAGCAGGAGTAGAAGGAGGACAAAGACGTGTTGGGATGGGTGCGGGGGACGAGAATGAGGAGGAGGAGGAGGAAGAGGAGGAGGAGGACTGCCAGGGAAGAGTGGGAATAGGGATTCGATGCTGAAGGAAGGGGAGGAGCAGACGGAGGATAACAACGAAAGGATGAGGAAGAGTGGAAGAACGGGCGCCCTAGGGTGTAGGGAGAAACATGCAGTGGAGGTGAATGATCAGATTGATCAGGGGATGCGGAGGGTGAGGAGAAGACGGACAACGAGGAGGATGAGCAGGAGGAGAAGGAGGAGGACGACGACGATCACCACCAACACCACAATGATAAGGAGTAGGCCGGGAGGGGGAGAAGAAGAAGGGAGAGGATGGGTGTTGTTGCGGAAGTGGGGGTTAAGACAACGACGATCAAGATGAGGAGGACGAGGAGGAGGTGGCGGAGATGGGAGGATGAGAAGGGAGGTTGGACGCAAAGCATTTGTTTGAAGGTGGGGAATGCAGAGTTTTTGGTGTTGTAGTGTGGTGTTGTAGTGGGGGCTGAGGTTGCGTACTGGAAGCTGCCATTGGGGAGAGCGGTGCGGAGTATTGGGCAGTGCGTTGGGGACATGATGTTGAGAATTGAGCGTTTGTGTTGGAGAGTGGCTGTGGGGTAGAACGTACATTGAATGTTACGTTCGGGGAAATTGGTGTGTGGAATCGGATGGTGCGTTGGAGACGGAGGGGTATGATAGAGTGTTGGACGGCTCACTTGAGTGGGAAGCTTTGGAGTAGGATGTGGTTTGGACGTTGCAATGTGATTTGAACGTTGCACTTGACGCTTCTCTGTGTTACTGGTTGGCACGCTGGAGACTGAAAGCTGTGCAGTCGGCGGGGTGGTATTTCGGAGGAGAGGCAGTGGAGTAGAATGCGACGTGCATGTCACACCTGGCATTCGCACAGACACTGCGGCATGCCGTGCAGATGGGAACGCGATGTGTTCTCGTTCATCGGATGCGCAACAAGCGGGCGGGCGTGTCGGGCGGACCCGAACGGGCAGGTTGGGCGGGCGGACCCGAACAGTGGGGTCGGGCGGGCGGGCCCTGACTGACGGGTCGAGCGGCAGGGTCGCGGAAACTGGCGCACGAGCTCTCGATCCAGCGGCCGGGCACACCCAGACGGGTGGGGGCATGGGCGACGGGCTTCAGCGGGCCAGCTGGGCATGCGCAGCATTCCAGCCGGCGGGCGGATGGGGGGCCGAAGTCGGCGAGCGGGCGGGCCCCAACAGGAGGGCCGGGCGCGCAGGGCCCTCTCGGGAGAGCCGGGCGGGCGTTCCCTCACCACCCACCAGACCACCCCAACCCAACCCGAAGGCTCAGATTTACCCTCGATTTCCAGTGGGGGGGGGGTCGGGAAACATCGAAAAAACACATGTAGAACCCTTACCCCCCCCAACCCGAAATTCGGGTCTTCGGGTTGGGTTGGGGTGGTCTGGTAGGTAGTCATTCCCTTGGGAGGGGCGGGCGGACATCGACACAGGTGCGGAGCACGTGAGCGCGGTCGTTCGGCCACGCGCAGCGGGGAGGGGGGGGAGGGCCGCTTAGAAGCACCCCCTGCTTCTCCGAAGGCGCGGGCCGTAGCTTATAGATGTGAGGTCGGCGCCTTCTGAGAGGCAGCCTCCTTCTCAGAGTCCTTACCCCTCCCCCCATACCTCCTTGTGCGCGCCATCAAGTCGTCTTGTGACTGAGCTGGGTATCCGAGCTCGGCCCCAGAGCCGACAAGGCTCCAGAACAGATAAGGGCCTGCACATTGGCACGCCGAGAACGAAGGGCAATGTAGTATGGATCAAATTCTAATGGAGAGAGTCCGCAGTGGTGACATTGGGCTTCACGCCCAGGCGGCCATGCGTACATCACACCTGCATGCGGTTGTGCACTTATCAGTCCGACTGGAGCACGACCCTCAATCGTCCCTTCAGCTACGAAGGACTTGGTCCCGAAGCTCACCGTTCTCGTCTACTCGGGTGCCGTCCCTCTACCGCGCTGCACGCTGCGCTCCCGATCGCCAGAACCTGAGCACGAGCGAAAAGCGCGCGCGAGGGCTCCAGCTCTGGCCTCGGCAGTCCGCGGGCCCCGCCGAGGACTCCCATCCTCTTGCCTCTGCTGGGCCCCTGGCGGCTTCTGGAGGCTGCTCGGAGCTCGTCGCGCAGGCCCCAGAGTTCGGGAGGCAGCTGCTGGGAGGTTGCAGTCAGCATCGGCGCTGGCGTGTCCGTGCTCGAGGGCCGGACCAGGCCGCCGTCGGCCAGCGGCCCCGCGCGGAGCGTGCTCGGGGTTCGCCCGAGCTGCCTCCGGGGTGGCGCGCGCGCGTGCCACCGCCGCCGCCGCCTCAGAGCTTGGCCGCGCTCGGACGTGTGCATGTTTTCCTCGTCGAGGACCGTCGAGGAGCATCCTAGCTCCTCCGGCGAAGGACGCGCGCCCGAAACCGAGAGGTGCACGAGGACTGGGCGTCCGAGCGATGGTGAGGAGCCGGCAGACAGATCAAGAGAGACGAAAGGATGGCCCCGCCCCCCCGGACAGGGCCATACGCAGGGCCCAGGCGCCCGTCCCAGACCCCCGACCTCGCACTCCTCTTCGGCGTGGATCCCGGGAGGCCTCGGCCCAGCCCACAGGACCCGGTTTTCGTCCCGAGTCGAGTTTTTGGGCGGCCCCTGGGCCCACGGAGGGCCCCCAGAGGCCGACAGCTGCCCAGAAGCCTCCCGTCCTGATTTGCATCACGACTCAAGGGGATCTGGGTTCTTCTCCTCCTCCTCCTCCTCCTCCTCCTCCTCCTCCTCCTCCTCCTCCTCCTCCCCCTTCTTTTTCTATCACTCCTCCTGCCTCGTTGGCTCAGGATTCAGCCCGTGGGGAGACCATTTCAGCACTGGCGCTGGCACACCCGTGGTCGACAACCGGCCCATTCCTTCTTCGTCCCGCACGTTCCGGCTCAGTCTGACTTGTAGCTGGGCTTGAGCTTGGGCTTACTCTGGGCTGGTCTGGCAGAGTGGCCCCTCAATCGGACTTCGTGGCCCAGAGGTCGGCCTGCAGGGCAGGAGGGGGGAGAGCGCCACCCCAGGCTCATGCTGCTGGACTGGGCGGTCCTAGGGCTCCCCGTCCTCCTGTGGGATTGCCGTGTGGTCCCTGTTTGCCTTTCTTCGAGCCCTCTAGCGAAACTATAGAGGCTCGAAGCTTGATATAAACATAAGAACTCGAAGGTCCGCGCGGATTTGTCGGATCCGCGCTGGGGCCCCCTGGCGGCGCCTCCAGCGCCGTCCCTGGCGCGCTCCGCAAGGAATCCGCGCGGACAGCCGAGTTTTGTGTGTTTACGGCATTTTTCGGTCCCCTATACACGCTAGTAGGGAAGGCAAGCTAAACACACCTCCAGTCGTGATGCGTGCCGCGACGCGAGCGAACTTGCAGCACAAGTACGCCTGACTGAGCATGCTTGTTGTAACGCTGTTCTGTTTGGGTCCAGAGGTCGGCCTGCCAGGCAGGAGGGGTCAGCCACGCGCAGAGTGGGGTGGGGGGAGGGGGGACATAGAAGCACCCTCGCTTCTTGGAGGGCGCGGGCCTTACCTGTAGATGTAAGGCCAGCGCCTTCTAAGAAGCAGCCTTCTTCAAAGAGGCCTGCCCTCCTCCGCTTACGACTTTTCGTTATTTTATAGCCTCGGGAATTGTGGGCTTTCGCTGGGCCTCGGGACCGTTAACACAATGATTCTTACCACTTTGAAGCATATCCCAATCTTTGTGTTTGGCATCACCTTGTCTAGATGCCGATATTGAGGACCCCCCAGTTTCTGAGGGCACACATCCCTAATCTTGTCATCGCCTTTGGGCTTGCCAATCCTAGGGATAGGGGTCAGTTCGGCGCTGCTTCGGTTCGGGATGAAAAGCCGCTTCCCGGGGAGTGGGTCGAGGCCCTTGGGCGTCGGTGTAAGGAGGAGAGAGCGCCCCGCCAGGAAGCGAGCGCGCCGCCCGCAGGCTTCTGCTGTGCCGCAGGGCGCCGCTGGAGGACGCGGAGCCGAGGCCGCTCCGCCTTCGCCGTCGGGCGCGGTGTCCTCCCCCGCCGCGCCCCCACCCCGGCCTCCATGGGCCATAGGCGTCAGACGGCCCAAGGGGCCCAAGAGGCTCCCAAGAAGCCTCCAGGAGGCCTCCAAGAAGCTTTCAGAAAGCTCCCAGGAGGCCCCAAGAAGGCCCCAAGAAGCCTTCTACTCCGTATCCGCAGTTTCTCCCTCTCCTCATCCGCCTCCTCCTCCTCCTCCTCCTCCTCCTCGCCCCCCTTGAGCGCGGGGGGCACGTGTCGGCAGCGAGGTCCCAGCCCTGCCCTCGCCAATCTCAGACCCACTCGAGCAATGGCAAAAACTCGCGACGGAAGAGTTGTCTGTATTTTCGGCCTGTGGAGGCCCTCGCCAGGCCCACGGGCTGTCAAAAAACGGCTCGGGGTGAGACTGCCGGTCCCGGGGAATGGGTCGAGACTTTTGGGGATCGAGGTCATGAACAGGGCGTTGCCAAAACGGTCCTGCCGTCGAGGATCGAAGGAGTTGCCATCTCTTTCGCGGCGGAAGGTCGGCGGAAGACTGCGGAAGTAAACGGCAGTTGCTCCGCCCGCGGAAGCCGGCGGAAGCTCGGCGGAAGTTGGCGGAAGCCGGCGGAAGCATGAGTCGACCTCCTAAGAGATGACAGCATTTTTGGGTTCAGGGTTTCCGGAATCGGCCGAATCATGACGTCGGGTGTCTGGGGCCAACGGTTCGGGCAATTCAAAGAGCGGCGGGGGTAGGGGTCGGGATTCTTCGAGCACGTGGCCAAATCCGAACCCTGCTCCCGCCTCCCATCAATTCAAGAGAGGCGATGGTTGGTGTGGGTAAGGTTCGGATGTCGCCACCCAAGGGTAGGCTAGCCCTCCCAGCGTACCACTCTTCGTGGGAATGGGTGCTGCGAGCCCCGAAGGGGGCGGCACCCATCCTCACCTCGAGGGGCCAGGGCGACCAGCGGGGCCAAGGTTTTCCTGATGCGGGGGCGGCTTTGCGCAGCTGTCCAGGCTCGGATGTCGCCACCCACCTACCCCCCCCCTTTCGAGCGCGGGGCGCGTTTGCCCCCCACACCGGCCGGTGCCCCTGGGGCACCAGATCCTGCTCGCCCGCGCCCAGGGCGGAGCTTGGGGCTCTCCCCCCTCGTCCCCGCCCACCTCGCTTGTGTTGTGCTGGCAGCGCGGCCCCGAAACCCACCAGCGGCGTCGAGCCCATATGAGCGTTCAGCGGCGGTCCAGAGGCCCCGGCCGGCGAGCCGGGGCCCCGGCGGCCGGAGGTAAAGCACAGAGAGGGGAGGGGAGGGAGGCCACGCACAGAGGAGGTCCGCGTGGAAGAGCCTGTCGGGATGGACCGCGGGGGGGTCCAGGGAGAGAATTTGAGCGGACATGCATGGGCTGGGCCGGGAGCCGCCGTCGGTGTCTTAATTGTCCGGTGTAGGGGGCGGACGAGGGAGGAGGGGGGGGAGGGGCGAGGGGGTATGAGGAGGGGACGAGGGGACCAGTGCCATGCGCAGAGGGGGTTTTGGGGGAAGGGGGAGGGCTTCATAGAAGCACCCCATGCTCCTCAGAAGGCGCGGGCCCTGTCTCTAGATGCACGGCCCGCGACTTCTGAGAAGCAGCCTCCCTCTATGCAGCCTCCCCCCCTCACCCTACCCCCCCTTGTGCGCGCCGCCAGGAGGGAGGGGAGGCGGAAGGAAGGAAAGGGGAGGGGGGCGACTTCTCTCACTCGCCTGGCGGCTCACAGCCGCGCCGCTCGCAGCCCTGCGCGTCCAGGGCATGGAGGAGGACGAGGAGGAGGACGAGGAGAAGGAGGAGGAGGAGGAGGGTCATGGAGATGGGAGGAGGAGGAGGAGGACGAGGACGAGGACGAGGACGAGCAGGATGGTGAGGAGGAGGGCGAGGAGGAAGGTCAGGAGGAGAACGAGGAGTCATGCTGCTGCACCTTCTTGTCCCTCGAGTCCTCATCTCCGCAAGGTATATAGCAGTTCGGGCCCGTGTGAGTTTCCACTGTTGGGAGTGACTCATCTCACAGTTGCAGAGTGGTGCTGCGCAGCTGCATGCACTGGTCGTGCTCGATGGCGATCGTATTGGCTGTAGTTGGTTGGCCGTATGCCCCACCGTACTACTTCATTTCTGTGTCGGTTTCGTGGTGCCACTAAGTCAAGCGCGCCGTGGCTCGCTTGTTGTGTGTTTCTTTTTACGCGGCTCAGAAGGCGCGCCCTTGCTATAGGTTCACTTGTACGTGGCGTTGACGAGGGCGTGAAGCAGTGCTTTTGCCGCAAAGCGCCCTGAATGGCCCTCGAGGTCTTCGTGGTGTTCGTGCTGGCCACGCCCGCCCAGAGTTGTTGTGCATTGCTGATGCAATAAGAAAACTCCTCCCCCTCTCCTCCTCCTCCGCCTCCTCCTCCTCCTCCTCCTCCTCCTCCCCCTCCTCCTTCTCCTCCTCTTCCACTTCCCCTTCCGTAGCCAGTCTGGCTGATGATGTTTCTTGGGCTTTCCATTCGAACGGAGACCGCCTATCCGCGGACAGATCACAAACGCCTGCAGCCACACCCAGGGACGAGCTGCCGTATATTCTCGCTTTCTGTTCTGGCATTGCAGGCCGCCATTCATATGTTCGTTTCGTAGAGCGCCTCTCCGAGCTTCGATATCGACGCGTTGAACGTGGTGCCGCTAGCTTCGTCATCGGCTTCGCTTTCGTCATGTTCTGGCAGCGTGTCGCCAGTGGCAGCAGCACCCCGTCGTCCTGAACAGCAGCCTGTGCATGCCGTTCACGTCGTCGCCATGGCAGACAACAGTGACAGTTTCAGCGGCAACGTGCGTTCAGCATCGCGCATTGCACCATCGTCGCAGGCCTCCAGACGCTTCCGCCGCAGGCAACAAGCAGAACACCCTGATCGCGGCTACCACCAGGAAGGTCCACGCCCTCGTAAAGAAGCTGCTCGCGCTACGTTCGAGGCCATGGGCGACGCAGGGTTCAGCAGTCAGGGCCGCAGTGGGATTTCACGCCGATTGGCGCCTGCTGGATCCAGAGCCGACGACGTCCCACACCGTCTCGAAGTCATTCAGCAGCAAGCGCAGGCCGACTTCGGGGCAGGTCGTCGGGAGGTGCAACCCAAGCAGTTTCCTTCACATGCAAGACATCACGCTGCTGCGCCTCAGCCCGCACTCGCACAAGCCGCTGGCGGTGCCCCCGATTCTCCTGCCAGGGCCGATCTTTGGGCCGCAGGAGCTGCGTCGCCAGCCCCTGCTGACGTTCCTGCACGCGCCGCCGATGGACGCGCAACGCCTCCAGGGAGCGCTGACGGACGGACAGCACTGCTACCAGGTACTCCGTCTGAACCCGATGCCGCTCTCCAACAGCTCATGCAGCAGCAAGCCCAGCACGCCGCCGACGCGTTCCAGGCTCAAGCCAGCACGCCCCTCAACGAGTCACGCGAAAGATTCCGGAACCTTCTTCAACAGCAAGTGCTCCAACCAGAACGCCAAGTTGATGTCTTTCTTGACGCCGTCGCACGCACTCGGCGAGGACAGGGCCGCCAGTCTGCAGATCAACGCCGCATGTGGGCCCAGATCGACCAGGCGCGCGAAACCCCCGCGCTCGCGGCAGATCCCGAGCGTGAATGTCTCCAGGCTTGCCGAGTGGGACAGGGCTCCAGGGGCCACGCCCTGACCCATCGGCCGCCAGCACCTCGTTGGCCCCAGGCGCGCTCCCGCCGACCTCCAGGAGTGGATCGCCCCCGCCAACCTGCCTGCCGATGCGGTGGAATTGCGCGGCGACGCGCCCGCTCAAAGGCTCGCCCTCCAGGTCGAGGGCGCCAAGTAGGTTGCGGCTCCGCGAGCGCTCGCCCTCGATCGCGCACTGCGCGACGCAGCTAGAAAATGGAAGCAGATCACGTCCACCGACGCGCATGGCCACGCCATCCCGATCTACGTCAGCCCCGACAGGTCCGCGAAGCAGATCCGCACTGGAGTCCAGTGCGAGAAACTCCAGCAGATCTACAGCGGCCTTGCCCGAGGTTGCCGTGGCGCGCCATCCGCAGCACAGGCTAGATCCACTGCCAGGCCGCGCCCGTCTTGCGCATCGAGATCCACGACCAAGCCAACCCGCGCACCCCCGAATGGAACAACAAGGCTACCGATCACCAACAGTTCCAGCGCATCGAATGCGGCGGGATCTTCGCCGAGTCCCCGGCGCTCTTCGCGGACGCAGGGGATGCCGAGTAGCGTTCCTAGCCACATTTGGGCGCCGTGGTTTGGCATTCAAGGGCTGGAGCAGACCTGCTCCGCCTCCTAGAACGCGGGGGTTGTCGCGCACTCGCGGCGCAGCCGCCGCCGCACGAAGCAGGCCGAGCTCGCCGAGCACATGCAGCGCCGCTGCGTCATCATGCTGCAGGATATCCACGGCTCGGAGGCTCTCCGAACGTGGCTCGACGCGCAGCCTTGCTTGTGCAGGCTCTTCTACTCCGAGCCCCCGACCAAATAGCGCAGCGCCTCCAACGGCACTTGCGGCGGGGTCACGTTCGTGCACTGGTTCGCGCCGATGCAGCTGGAGGAGTTGCAGCAGCACCAGTTGCCGGTCCTCGCGCGCGAGGCGCTCGTGTCAGGCCACATCCAGACCGTCGCCGTTACCAGCGCCGTTCCACGCAACGCCCATCGTCTTCCTGAGCTTGCGCAGTCATGAGATCACCACCAGTGACCGTGACGGGGTCCGCCGGGCATGGTGTCAGCATCGCATGTTGGCGGCGGCTGATTATCGCCATCGCACTTTCATCGCTCTCGGGGATTTCGATACCCCCAGCCGCCCCCCGACCAGCTTGCAGCCGCCGCCTCAGCGTGCCTGCCCGGTCTTGCAAGGAGCTTGCGGCAGGTGCAGCATTCCTGGAGAGCACAGCTGGTCTCCAGGTTCGAGATTGAGTCCAAGCTGCCAGCACGGTTTAGCGCCTCGTCTCTTGGGACGTCCATCGGCCGCCCTCGCCCGACGAGTTTTCCAGGCGCTGGTCCGCTCCCTGGCTCGCGCCCTTGGAGAGGCGCGCCCAAGTTGGCGACCGCGCGCCGCATGCACGTGCTCAGCCCCAGGACGCGCGTCTTCGGGTGCCCACATGCCGTCGATTCCTTTCCCCACTACCTCTCTTGCCCCGTCTTCACGAGCTTCCTCTGGTCCCCGGCTTCCCCCCCCATCCTCAGGACACTCACGTCCTGCGCATGGGGCCCCGCTGCAGCGTGCCCACCTGAGCCCTCCAGCGACCTCTCACTTCGGAGCGCGATCCTGCTCGTGCGACGCTCGCTTCCCACCTGTACAACAACATGAGATTGTCCAGTGCGCCGACGCCTGTGTCTCACGCGCCCGCATTCAGTGCAGCTCGTGCTCTCTTGTGGCGCGAATCCTCTGTTGGCAACGCTCTGGCCTCGCGTGTGAATTATGCGCCAGTGAATTAACAGACGTGTCCGCCTCAAGCTACGGTCCCTCCTCCTCCCCTCCTCTAGTCCTCCCCCGCCCTCTCCCTCGTCCTCCTCCTTCTCCTGTTTCCCCCGTCCTCCTATTTGTTATTCCTCCTCCTCCTCCCTCTCCTCCTCCTCCTCCTCCTCCTCCCCCTCCTCCTCCTCCTCCTCCAGGCTGCCATTTGGGCCCACGCGCGCGGGGGCGCGCGGCGGGCGCGTCCATCTGGCCCCAGCCTGCAGCCCGACGGCGGGCGCAGGCGCAGCGGTGGCGGCGGGCGCCCCCAGCAGACGGGCTCCGTCGCCAGCCTGGCATCGCCGCCTGCGCAGGCGCCGCGCCAGTGCGCGACAGACCCTGCGGGAGGCCGCGGCAAGGCGGCCCCTGCAGACACACCACGGCAGCGCGCCGCCCGAGGAGCCGCTGGTGCAGATGCATGGCGAAGTGCGGCCATGCAAAGCGTCAAAGGCCTGCGGGTTCCGCAACAACTACTCGAGCAGGACTACGTGCTGGGCGCGCGGCAGGGACAGGGACGGCAGGCCCTCGACAGCCCCCCAGCGAACGCCCAGTCGCAGCAGGAGGCCTCCTTCGCGCGGCGCCGAGGCGCCCTGGCGCGAGCGTGCTGATCCTGCTCCTGCTGCTCCTCAAGGTGCTGGCGACGCAGTGGCACAGCAGTCCCCAGCAGTCAAGTCCAAGCGTGCATGGCTGGCCTTACGACGGATCTATGGTGACGAGCACGACCTGGTCATCGCCGCCAAGGCCGCCCACGACAAGGAGGAGTCCGCCCTACGTGCCCAGATGGACCCCTCCGACCTGCTCAAGAGCGCCAAAGACAGGTGGGCTGCAAAGGAGTCGGAGCGCGCGGCCAAGGCCGCTCAGGTCGAGCAGTTGTCCAAGGAGCTCGCCGACGCTCAGCAGCAACTCACCAGACTCGAGGCCGAAGCGGCCAGCCTCAGTGCGGAGGTCGCCCACGCACAGGCTGCAGTGGCGGCCATGGCAGCTGACGGGACCCCCGCGATGGCCAACGTCTCTGTGGCCATCCAGCAGCTTCACGCGGTTCTGGTCTCAGCGCGCGCAGGCACGACGAACATGGGCGGCGCCCAGCTCCTCAGCACCATCGAGCAGCAGGTCTCCAACATCGGCTCCCTCGCGACAGGAGCTTCGCCGCCGAGGGCAGCTGCTCCGCCGCCTCAGCAGTCTGCCGCTGTTCGCCCCCCAGCCCCAGCTCCACCAGCATGTCTCGGCACCCAGATGCCCGCCGAAGCTGCAGCATGGGAGAACGCGGGCGATGACAGCTAGGAGGGCCCCACGAGGCTGCAAGCGCAAAGATATTGCAGTGGCTACCTTCAACGGCTCTTGTTGGGATTCGTGCAAGGCCTTTTTGATGGAAGGTGCGACAGGGGTCAATATTGTATGCGCTCAGGAGTTGAGACTCGATGGGGAGCGCTTGGCGCAGGCGCAGTCTTGGGCTCGACGCAACGGCTGGCAGGCCTTCCTCACGTCCTGCCGCAGATTACCTACTGGCATGCCTAGTGCAGGTGCAGGGTATTTGTGCGCTCTCACTTACCTGCCACCGTCGTCGAGGGACCTGATGGCAAAGCAACCCATGACATAACACCAGCCTGGGCAGTGGTCGTACACGTTGATGTGGGACTTACTGGAGGTTTGCTGGTGGGATCTGTATACATGGAATATGCGCACACGACTGCTTACCTCACAGCCAACTACTATCGATACTTAAACTTAGCTCAGCTTCTCAGATACATGAACAAGCCCTTCATCATCGCGGGGGACTGGAACATCAACCCCCAGGACTACCAGCAGATGGGCCTGCCTGAAGTACTTCCTGCCGCTCTTCTCTACACCAAGGAGGAGGGCACTTGTCGCACCCCGAAGGGCGACTACCACAACATCGACTACTTCATCACGCCTCCTGGCCTTGATGCGGTATGCAGATCGCCAATCACGATGGCGACGTGGCCAGCACGGCCTCACAAGCCAGTCATCACCTACATCAAGGCAAAGCCGAAGGTCATGCAGATCCTCAGCATCAGAGCCCCGAGGGCACTGCCCAAAGGGCCCCCTGCCACGGAGGGCTGCCATCCTCTACATGGGCCGATCCCCACGCCAGACTACCTGGACATTGTGGATAAGGATGCGCAGCGCGGCCCCCCAGCACCCAAAGAGGAGGCGATCGGCCGCGTGGATGCCTTATACGGCCAGTTCATTTCGCATGCCGAGAACGAGCTCATCGGCATCTACCAGGTGGACGATCCAGATGCTTATCGAGGTCGCGCAGATGGGGCCCAATACACCTGGCGCCCGATCGGTGGTCCCAAGACTGGTCCACACCCTGCTGGAAGCAGCGAACCACGATTTCTTCGCGCGGTGGGCCAGGCGCATCTCGACCTAGTCGCCGACTTCTTCGTTGACTTAGGCGTCACCACGCTGCAGCAGCTGGTGGATGCTCGCCCCTGCCCTACCACGACAGGGCAAACAACTGCAGATGGCGGTCTACATCGTGACCCTCAGCCTTCACATTCGTCCCCGATGACGGACGTGACACATTTGGTCTCACAGGTGGATCTGGGCGTGTGGAAGCGCCTGGCCGTCCCTGGCGAGATGGGAAGACCGCCTCCCCCTGATGACAGGGAGCAGGACGACTCCGAGGAGGAGTTCAGGGAGGCAATAGCAGCAGGTGCTACCCGATGGATGCCTGACCTGTCGGACGCTGAATCGGGAAGTCGCTCATGGGGAGGATGGTGCGTCCCTTTCGTGATGGAGTGCTTGCGCCTACCTCAACATACTACGTGGGTAGCAGCCGCACTCGCGGGAGGCAGTTTCACCTCCATACGAGAGCTCGCCGATGACATCTGCAATGACGCATGGGGCCGCTCCTCCGAGAACCGTGCTGACATCATCTCCTACTTGGATTGGCTGGCCATACACGACATACCACTTTGGCGACGCCTGATCAGCCAGCACTGGGACGAGCTCGAGGAGATCAGGAGCAAGATGCGAAGATTACTGGGCGACAGGGGGATGCCTGACCACCTGCGCTACTACAACGACCAGCAGAGCGCCTACGAGGGGGAGTCTCTCTCTCTCTCTCTCATAAGTTTCAGGCCCTCCCTCCCTGTGATGTCGCCACGCCCTTTGCCAGGAGGGTGCGCCAGAAGGTCTCCCAGGATCCCAGGCCGCCTCAGTCGTCTGATCCTGGCCTGGCTTTGACACCAAAAGGACTTACTGGTGACGTCGTGCTCTCGGGTTCCAGGGGTTCCCAGGGGACGTTCGGAGGACAGAATAATCTGGCGAAGAGCGCGTCCAACATATCGGCTCGCACTGTCTCATCACCGCGACGCCGAACACGCTGGACCCATCTCGCCAGGCTGCTTCGCCCTGGACATAGGCAGGACGTCCACACCGCCGAGGGCAAGCGGTACTTCGACGGCGCCTGGGACATCATCCACCTAGCCTGCAAGCAGCCTCCCCTGCAGTGTCTCTTATGCCTCCAGGCCTTCGCCAACATCATTATGCAGCACGTCGACCAGCTCGACAGACAACAAGGCTGGCATAGAGTTCGCAAGTTCAAGTCATGGGCACGTGACGCGATGGTCACTGGCCCCGCGCAGGTCTACTCGATCACCAGAGTGCAGCCGTGGGCCCATGCGCAGATCACGCAGGGGAAGATCTCGACGTCGCACCCGCAGGCGATCGCAGACAGCCAGATGGACAGCTGGAGAAAGATTTGGGAGGGAGATCGCCGTGATGATGTTGACCTTCCTCGATCGCTCGCCGATCATGAAGACATGGACCTCGTGGTAGCTATTCGCCATCTTCCCCCTGCGGTCCTGCCAGTACCGACTATTGCACAGACGAGAAGGGCAGCAACAAAATTCAGGTGGCGCACTGGACTTGGAGCTGATGCACTTCCCCCGCGGGCCCTCTCCTTGGTATCGGACGCAGCTTTAGCCATGCTGATATACATATACTGGGCTGCCGAAGCTTGGATGCGCTGGCCGACGGTCATGCTCAACGTCCATATCATGTTCCTTGCCAAGCCACAAGGAGGGTTTCGGCCGATTGCCCTCCCACCAGCGACGTATCGCATCTACACGAAGCTCAGACTGGCTCAAGTTCGGAGTTGGATATCGCAGAACACCAGACCTTATTTTGCATTGGGCACCCACAAATGTACACTCGATGTGGGAGCACGCACCATGATTTACGCTGAGGCCTATGCCCGCGATAAGCAAAGGGCCACCACCACGACGCTTGTGGATATCAGCAAGTGCTTCGACCGAGTTTGTTGGCGACGTGTGCTGCAGGCTGCAGAACACTACGGATTTCCAACACAGATCCTGCAGCTTTGTCTGGCAATGTACTACGCCCCGAGGCGAATCAAGTGGACCACTTCTTTCTCCTACTCGTGCCAAGTCAGTAGGGGAGTGCTCCCAGGATGCTCGATGGCCATGTTCTTACTGCAGTTGGTCATGATGCTGCCTTTCGACGTATTCGAGAAATCCTTTGCCAACACCGACGAGGTACACCATTCGCTGGATATCTACGCCGATGACATCACGATCCAGGTGGTGGCCTCGAGGCAGGATATTGTACACCAGACGGTGCGCATTCTGAAGAGGCTCGCAGCAGTTCTCAAGGCTCTTGATCTGCCTATTGCGCAGGACAAGGCGAAAGTGCTGGCCTCAGATTTTGACATCGCACAGCAGGTGGCGCAGCAGGTTCATCGGCACGGTTTTCGGCCTTACAGGACTCTGGCTGTCCTCGGCATGGAGGCCAAAGGCGGACACAGACTGAGCTTCGAAACGATTCGCAAGAGGGTGCGCAAGATGAAGATGAGGCTCCCGCGTTTCAAGAGGCTCAGTGGTCTGGCCAAAATCGGGCGAGCGGTGGCCCAGCCATGTATTGCCCCCGCCATGCAGTACGGCATCCAGATCGTCGGCGCCACCAAGACGCTGATCAAGTCAATGGTCAGCATGGTTCGAGTGGGCTGGCGGCGTACACCTCCAGGCACATCAGTCTGGCTGGCGGCTCAGCTAGAGCCGCGTTTCTTTGAACACCCTGAGATGATGGCGATCGTGGGCCCCCTATACACGTGGGCCATGCTCGTCCAAGATATCAAGGTGCCCAAATACGTGCTGGAGAAGGCTTTCCTGCAGCAGCGCCAGATCCTAGGATCTACCCCGAAGCACGCTGACGTGGCTGGCCCTGCTGGAGCAGTACTGGTGGCACTTCATACTCTCAACTGGCGTGCGACGACGGCGACGGCATGGACTACATGCGCAGGTACATCCTTGGACCTCACTACTGACAGCCCTGAATGGCTCAGGGCCCTTGCAAGGCGGGACTTTGTCAACGTGAAGTTTGAAGATTGGAGTCGCCAGCTCGATCATGCGCCAGAGGACGAACCACCACTCAGGAGACCCTGTGGATACTGGATGGGCCCCCTCAAGATGCTGCTCGCGCCGAAGGAGCTAGCCAAGAAATGGCACTTATCGGAGCAAGCTCGAGCAGCACTACGCAACTCAATCATAGGCGGCCAGTGGTCCCAGGCCCGACTACACAAACATGGATATGCCACGGATAATGTGTGTCAGTATTGCATGGACTGCCCTGGAACAGTACATCATCGCCTATGGTCCTGCCCTTTGCTCCAGCAGGAGCGAGAGGCCGCAGTGGACGCTGACATCATCCAGGCGGCCAGGGCCTCACCTCACAACGACCTCTTGTTCACCAGAGGCCTGATGCCGAGGGACGCCCTGCCTGGTATACCGCCACCAGCCATGGAAGATGCCTGGAAGTTCGCCCACGGAGGGGACATGACCATGCTGACGGGAGATATCTACACGGATGGATCTGGACTCTCCCCCATTGCCTGGCCCGAAGCCAACAGAGCTGGCTGGGGAATCGCGATGATGACAGGTCAGGCTCTTCGTGGGATTGCGTATGGACCTCTCCCAGGACAACAGCAATCAGTGCCTCGTGCTGAACTATACGCTGTCTTACAAGTGCTACGCCATGGGATGCTGCCGATACACATACGTACGGACTGCCTGGGCACCGTGGAAGGCCTCGCATGTGGGCCTGAGTGGTGCACGCACCCACGCAGGCCGAACTGCGATTTGTGGAGAATACTATGGCAGGTCATCCAAGATCACGGAGGTTTGTCCTCGCAGCTGGAGATCTCATACGTGCGATCACACCAGACTCAAGGAGATGCTACGTTTGACAAGAAGGGCAATGACTATGCAGATGTGGCGGCAAAGAGGGGGCTGGCTATGCACGCGTTGCCGTCGGACGCCATTCAGCTCCACTCGATCATGATCAACACTGTCAGGCAGGTGGCTTGCTGGATTGGGTCCTCGATGACGTTGGTTGGGAACCGGGACCGTCAGCCACCGCCTGTGCGCAAGCCACGCAGACGACTTCAGCGACGCCGTCGGCCTGGACAACAGCGGCCAGTTCTGACTACTAGCCAGCGCCTGCATGACATCAGGCCCACGCTGGCTGGAGGATGGAGATGTAAACATTGTCAGCGCTTCGCGCGGACGCCAACTGGACGTAAGCGCCTGGCCCTCGAGGTGCGTGCAGCGCGCCGCCCCTCGGAACCTCAGGCCCCCGAGCCCCAGTCCAGCCCCGAGGAGATCCCGCGGAGCCCCCCCCTCGGCCCCCGTCAGGCCCCTAAGAGGCCTTTGGGCAGCCAAGACGGCCGGGGAGGCGATCAGGACGAGGACGGCCCTGGGAGGAAGGCGCAGCGCGGAGATCCTCCCTCCTCCCCTACTTCGTCCTCCGACCCTCCTCCTCCTCCTCCTCCTCCTACCCACCCGAGCCCTCGGGTTAGGATTGTGGGTAAGTCTAGGAGGCCTGAGGTCGAGGAGGCTGAGGCGTTCATCCGACCACCCCGTAGGGTCAAGCCGAGAGTGCAGTTTGAACCGCTTGTCCAGACGCGTGTTAGGGAAGCCACGGTCGCCCTCGAAACCCCGATAGGCTCGGAGAAGCGCCCCAGGCTCGCGGCGGCCACTACGAGGGCCAACGCCGCTCCTCCCAGCACGGTGCTCCCTGCGGAGGGGACGGTCCCCCCACAGGCCTCCCGAGGCCATGTGCTCTACCGTGCTGGCGACGTGGTTGGATGCATGCGCTGCGGATCCTTTTCGGAGCGTGCCCACCGATCCCAGCTTTATAATGAATGTGAGGGCCCCAAGGCCTTTGAGGGCAACCCTCAGAGGAAGTGGAGGCGGAATAACTTTGCGGAGGGGCGGCACCCCAGCGAGGGCCGCAAACACCCCATCCCCCTCCCGCGGCGCATGTTGGTCTCGGACCCCGCAGTGGAGTGGCTTGGGCTAGCCTCATGAATTCGGTTCAACTCGTTTTGTTCTTGTTGTTTCCGCGGGGTCTGGTGATTTGATCGGCCCCGTGCCCAGGTCAGCATCCTGGCCTCTCTCTGCGGCGCAGGCCCGTCGTCGGGCGTGCGCATGGGAATTCGTTAGGGCCTGCCCCTACGAGTTCCCCACTCTTTCTGTGAGAGATTGTGCGTCCTCACCTTTTCCCAATCGTCTGCTCTCTGTCCCGAATCTCGACTCGGCGCGTCCCCTCATGCGCTCGCTACTCCTCCTCCTCCTCCTCCTCCTCCTCCTCCTCCTCCTCCTCCTCCTCCTCCTCCTCCTCCTCCTCCTCCTCCTCTCATCACCATCATCATCATCATCATCATCATCAGCATCATCATCATCATCAGAAGCAGCAGCAGCAGCAGCATCATCATCAGCATCAGCATCATCATCATCAACAACAGCATCAGCATCATCATCAGTACCATCATCTTCATCATCATGAGCATCATCATCAGCAGCACCATCATCATCAACAGCAGCAACACCATCATCACCATGAGCATCATCATCACCATCAGCATCAGCATCGTAATCATCACCAGCAGCAGCATCATCCTCATCCTGCTTCTCCTCCTTCCTCCTCCTCCTTCCTCCTCCTCCTTCCTATGGCAACCCTCGCCCCAGGCCTGGGCACGACGCCGGGGGCTCGACAGGCGGCGTGGCCGCCGGAGCCCCACGGTCGGCAGACGACACCGCTCAGGTGCCTGTGTGACATGCGAGCGGGGCGGCCGTTGGCAGGCTCCCCCTCTTCCCCGGCAGCGCTCGCGTCATAGAGTAGACCGCGTTGAAACAAGAACCTCGAGGATCGAGGCTTGAGGTTTTCTGGCCTTCGGGGGCCCTTCTCGTCGCCACGGCCGCACGCAGCTCGAAAACATAGTGTGCTTGGACCCTGGCAGGGTTTCTGTGGGCCTATTGTAAGGGATTTTGAAGCCTCGTCGCGCCGTGAGGAAATCAGGGCGGGAGGTTTTGGGGGGCCGTGTTCGGCCTCTGGGGACCCTCGCCGTGCCCCGGGGAGCATCAGACAACGACTCGGGCAGAGAACGGGAACTGTGGAAGGGGTCGGGATTCCCAGGGACCCAGCGTTGAAAAATCCGGACATCGCATGCTTGGACCTCCGCCCAACCCCCCTCGCTGTTGCGCCCTCCTCTTCTCCTCTTCTCCTCCTCTCCTCTTGTTCTTCTTCTGAACCTGTTTCTTTCATTTGTTCTGGCTTTCATCATTTTTATTATCCTCCTCCTCCTCCTCCTCCTCTTTTTCCTCCTCCTCCTCCTCCTCCTCCCCAATTATCCTCCTCCTCCTCCTCCTCCTCCTCCTCGTCCTTCTCCTCCTCCTCGTCCCCTCCTTCTCTTCCTCCTCCTCCTCCCCCCTCCTGCTCCTCCTCCTCCTCCTTGTGGAGGAGGAGGAGGAGGAGGAGGAAGTCGACACGGAGGAGAGGTGATGCTGGTAGAAGATTGATAGAGGATACAGCACCTGGACGCATTGTCTTAGCTGAACCTCACACAATGGGGCCAGCCGAACGCGAGGACCCCTTGGCGGAGGTTAAGACGCGCAGCGCCTCTTGCACTGTTTCGGGGGCACCCTGGCGGCTTGGGAAGAGACCTTCCCTAATTCTGGCGAGGCTCTCTCGCTCCTTGTTTGAGGGCTCGCACCACTTGCACAGGCGTCGGGCGTCTGTCGTTGCCGACGTTCCACAGACAGAACAGAAGAAGACCGAGTGCTCGTGCCGAATTTGCATTCGCAAAGAATTGTGGACCTCGCGACCTACCACCGACAAGGCTCCTGCGACGGCCTCAACTTCAAGGGTCAAGGGGACCACCACCGCCCTGGCCCACAGGTGGGGCCACGACGGGGGAGCACGAAAGGTCCGGCAACGTCGAGGACCCGGGGGGCATGCCGCGACGGGTGCAAAACGCAGTGCTCTGGGACCTTTGCCCAGGCGTGCCGGGACCTGGCCAGGGTCGCTCCCAGCAGAGATGCCATGGGGCGCTGGACGCGCCCCGAGCGCCGAGAGCCGACGACTGATGTGACGATCGCTGCCCGACGAGCCCGCTGCCACAGTAAAGCGGAAAGGAAAGCGCCTCCCACGTGTCGGCCCGAGGGAGCTTACCGACTAGGGCCCTCTGAAGGGCCCACTCCGCCGCCACCCCAGCCATCTTATCGGCGCAGGCGTTGCCAGCGGCGTGGGGAGCAAGCTCGGGAGACACCAACTTGTCGCTCTCCTCATCCGAACGGCTGGGTACCCAGGTGGCCTGGATAGCAGAAGGGACGGGCCCTCGAGAACGGATGGCAGCCCAGAGGTCTCCGTTGGCCCCGCGGGAGCAACACTCAACGCGATGACGGCGCCATCCATTCCACAGGGCGCGATTGTAAGCAGAATCACGGATGCGGCCGCTGCAAGTCTCAAGAGCAAGGGCGAACGCAAGAAATTCAGCGCGCGGCATTGTCTGACCCGCGCCTTGCATCACCACCCCACCAACCAAACCACCCCAACTAAACCCGAAGGCCCCAAGTTGCCCTCCATTCCCAGCGGGGAGGGGCATCCTGGAACATTGAAGAAACGCAGATAGGACCCGTACCCCCCCCAATCCAAAGTTTGGGGCTTCGGGTTTGGTTGAGGTGGTCCGGTAGGTGGTCAATTGACCATCCCCGCCTCCATCTCGTTTTAGGACGATGGCCGCCGTGCCGATGCGTCGCATCCGAGGATCCGATGAGCGGGCGCCGCCAGACCCATCGCTAAACATGTGCACAATTTCGGCCGCATGTCGCCATGGGGGAAGCGGTTCCTGCGGGAAGCGGGTCTTGAGGTCGTTCGCCTTTTTCGGGCTCTCGGGCCTCCCCACTCGCCCCGGGACTGTCAGAAAACGACTCAGGATGAAGATCTCGTCTTGGGGCAAGGCTTCAGGGTCCAGGACCAATTTCCATCAGGATTGGACCCGTTTTCCCCGCGCCTTCGCCACGAGGTGCTCCGATGCCTCGCATGCCTTGTGGCCCATATTTGGGGAAGCGAAGAATGACATACCATAAGAACTCCGAGGACCGCGCAGATTTCTCGGATCGGCGCTGGGCCCCCCTGGTGGCGCCTCCAGCGCCGATCCGAGAAATCCGCGCGGACCTCCGAGTTTCTATGTTTACGTCATTCTTCGTTCCCCTAACATTACACGGGCACTCCCAAACGCGGCGGAAGAGGCTTTCGGGCGCGGAGCGGCAGCGCTGACAAAGCTCGTTGGACTCGTAACACCCCGCTCGGCGATGTCGCTCGCGCGGCCAATGCCCCCCGATCGCCGCGACTAGGTCCTGGGCCCACTGGTCCATGGCGCCATGGCGCCCTGCACCATGAAGCGCTGCAGCTCGCGCTGGATGCGCATCATGTCTGCGCCCTCGCTGGGGCCCCCGCCGTGCTCGTGCAACGATGCGTTCCGCCACGTGCGACGGCGGCATTCTGAAAGCAGATTTGCCGGCAACTCGCTCATCGACGCCGTCGGCGCCGCCGTGACTGGTGGGGTGCGCCCACAGTTGCGGCGACTCGGGCCGCCAGTCCGTGTCCAGCAGCAGCGCGATGACGGCGCCGGCTGGTCCCCGAAAACGTTGCCACCGCCGCTTTTCCAGCCCGCTTAAGCTCGGCAGCGAGCATGGGCCAGGATAGAGGGATGCGACGATGGACGCGTGGCGAGCGGCGCCACAAGTCGAGCCACTCCTGCACAACCTGCCTGCGCACCTCGAGCCTTCAGTCGCGCCTGTTGCGTGGCGCCCCCCGTGCTGTGGTAGAGCACCTGCCCGCGGCCGCAGCGCCAGCGCTGCGTCGCAGAGCGAGAATGGCCGACGGCGCGAGGCCTCGAGCCCGATGGCCGAACGTCGCTTGCGGCTGCGCACCAGTCGCCCAGAGCACCTTGGTCAGCCGCGCCAGCCGAACCCCCTTCCTTACCTTGAGGACCCGCCGCAGCCGACGCCGCGCGCGGTCGAAACGCGCATGGCCCTTCACCCTGCAGCAGCGGCGGCCGGCAGCGGCGCCCTCGCCGAGGTCGGCGGCCTGGTGGGCGCACCTGGCCGGCAACCCCAGCCGGCGCAGACCGGAGACGATCTCGCGGCCGAGCGACGGGTCCGAGTAGAGGAGCGTGGTCTTGGACGAGATGAAGAGGCCGCTGGAGTCGAGCCTGTGCTTCAAGGCGAGCCCCGACTCGTCGGTCGCCTCGTTGACAATGCCCCCGCTACCCGAGGTGCGGCTGACGGTATCATCAACGAAGGTACATGGATGGGCTCGTTCGCACGCGCGATGAGCTTGGGCGATCAAAGGCCCCAACAAGACTTTCGCCATCTTGCCACCTTGGCAAGGGCCCAAAACAACGGACCTGCGGACCTGAGTGCGGGGCGCCACCCGCGCTGACGCAAGTAGCGCGGGCACGCGGACGCATGCGCCTCCATGGCCGCGACGATGGCAGGGAACCCCATCCTGCTGGGACGTTTGATCTAACTGTTCGAACGAGGTCAAGTCGTAGATTTTCTCGGTTGCGAGGAGCAGCGTGGCCGTGACAAAACCAAGGGGCGCGCCGCGATCGCCCATGCAAGCACGCATCACGGCCGCGCGTAGCGCGGACGACCCGCGGACTGCAGTGTCCAACCATTCGGCCTGCTCTTCGCTCCAGTCATCAGAGGCCGCAGCGGGGACCTTGAACCGCGACTTGCAAGTGGTCGGCAGCGTGCCGATCACGAGGTCCCCTCCGCTGGGCTTCGACAGGGAGGCGCCGATCACGGTCGACATCTGCCACCGCCATGCACCTTGCGCCTCGCAGTCGTTGAGGAGGCCCCCCATGTCCCCCAGCGCCTCGGAGAGAAGGCGCATCAGGTCGGATGGGTAGAGGCTGTCCGCGCCCAGGGCCTTCCCCGACGCCATTGACCGAAGGGCCTCGTTCACCTGCTCGGCGCTGACGGGGTCGAACACCTCCTCGCGCGCCTGCGCCGAGGATTTCTCGCGACGCTGTCAGCACCCCGTCCTCGGAGAAGAGCGGGTCGCCCACGCACTTCGACCCCCGGGATTTTGATTTCGCCTGCACGAAGGCGGACGGGCTTGCAGCCGCGAGCGTGGGGTCGCTAGGAATCCGCAGCTCAAGCTGCTTGGCGCTGGACCCTTTAACATGACCCTGAAAGCTGCCGGGCTTGTTCCGCCAAGTGCCCGCCCCCCGCTTGCAGAAGCCGCTCCTGGCCTGCGCATCGGCCGCTGGAGCATGCGACTGCGCCGCTTCCCTGATGCCTGCGCAAGCGCCGTGGCGACCTAGAGCTCAGGGCGACTGTGGGCCAAGAGTCGCTCGGCTGCCGTCCGCCATGGCTCTATTTCAGCCGAGCGCATCGAGCCGAATGAACGGCCCCGGCTGCCCGGCGCTGGGCGAGCTCTAATGAGCTCGGAGGCCAGTGCGAAACAGCTGCCTGGCCGGGGCAAATCCGTCGCGCTTCGCCGCTGGGCGCAGTTTCAGGAGCGTTCCCGATCACTGCCAGGACCCCAGCACAGTCTCGCAGCGGTGGGCTCGTCCAGTCGTCGACCGCGCCGCGCGCTCCTCGATGCCGCGCCTGGCAGGGCGCCCAGAGACCTTGGAATCAGCACTGCCCTCCAAGCGCTCGGCGACGACGATGGCGTCCTCGACGGCGCTCACCCATCTCGCGCGCCGATCGGGCACGGAGGCGGTCGCCTCGGGGTCTCGGTGGAAGACGCTGCGATCGCGCTCCCGAGAAAGGGCGGGGGCCCCCCGAGCCGCCTTGCCAACGTGGCACTCGGCCCACGCCGCAGCATCGACGCTCGGCTCCGCGGCGGAGCCCCGACCGCCGGCGCAGAGCTCTGCCGGGGCAGCGGCTTTGGAGGGTTCCTTATCTGATGAGGGCAACGATGATATCCATGGCCGCTCCACGATTGGAGTTCCACTGGCTTCCAGACCCCAGATTACTTATCTAGGGGTTCCCTTATCCAGCGCCCTCACCGCGAGGTCTCCTCGGGCGTTGCCACCCTGACCGCCCAGCCCCGAGGAGTGGCGCAGCTGGGGCGTGATTGGGGGGCGCGCGCTTCCAGGGTCTTGGCGCGCAGGGTTGCCTTCGGAGACCTGGTGCTCGTGGTCAGCGCGTGCCTCGAGCACTCGACCAGGCTTTCAGCTTCGAACCTGGAGCTGCTCGGCGCCCCGCAGGATTGCCGGCGGGCTCGCGGCGGCCGCGGGCGACGGGCGGAGTGGTGCCGGGCCCCCTGCAGCCGACCTGCCAGGAAAAGCAGAGCGACTTCTTCTTCTTCTTCTTCTTCTTATTATTATTCTTCTCCTTCTTCTTCTTCGCGGAGTCGGCATCGCCGGCAGCCCAGGGGCCCGCGGTGGAGGCCCTGCGGCCCGCAGTGACGCACCCGCGCGTGCCCGTCCGCCTCTCCATCGCCAAATGCGGGCCCCTGGCGCAGGCCCGGGCGCCGCGGGCGCCGAGGCGTTTCGGCATCGAGGCGACAGTGGCGCCCGAGGCTAGGGCCAGGGGCGGGGGGGCGGCGGCGGCTCCGCAGTGGACAGCCCCGCTCCAGGACGAGCGCGGCCTCCCCGACGCCGCGGCGCGCGAAATCTTCGACGTAGCGGAGCGGCGCCTGACCAGCCTCTGCGAGATCGAAACGGGCGGCCCCCAGTACCGCGGGAGGTCCCGAGGTGCCCGCGGGATCGAGAAGAGTCTGAAGGACCTCCAGCGGACGGAGAAGGCGCGCAAGGTGAGCCCCTTCACGCGCCAGTGGATCTCGTTGGAGAGGCTCGCGCGGCAGCTCACCTCGGCGGCGGCGGCGCTGGTGCCGCCGCCTGGGCATCGGGGCTGCACGCGACGCCGGGGGGGGGCCGCCCTCTCGCCGGTGCCGGGCTTCACTCATTGAGGCTGCTCGATGTCCGCGGGATCGAACATGCGGTTCCTGCCGGATGAAGTGACGGTGCCCACGAGTGCTGGCAGCTTCTTCCCGGGTGCCATCGAGGCTGCCACAGCTAATCATGCCGGAGCTGACGCACAGCTCGCGCGGAGACGCAGGGGGGAGTTTGCGGGCGACGCCTTGGCGGCGGAAGCCCGATGGGGCGCGCGATGAGCTGGGAGATGCACGCCGAGACGGCCCCCGCCCTGAGCGACGCGACGCCCGAGTGCCTTCCTGCGCCGCCGGCGGGGCAGGCGGCGCTGGACCAGACGCTGCTTCACTGCTCGGCTGGAAGCGGCTCTGGTAGGACAGGAGAGCCCCCGGCGAGCCAGAATGGCTTCGTGGCAGCCGCGCGCCGACGCCCCCGTCGGACTGGGCGATCGCGATGGAGCTGCCCGCCATCGCGGTGGTGGATGTGCTCGATGCCGCGAAGGCCTTCCCCAGGAAGACGGCCTTGGGCTGGGGCGCCTTCCACCCTGGGCCGCTGCTGCTGCTGGGGCGAGCATTCGCGGACCGCGCGGCGGAGGTGCTCGCGGCCTGGGGGCGTCATCCCAAGGAGTCGGGCCCGTCCGCGACGCTGATCGTGTTCTTGAGCAAGCCCGATGGAGGCAGACGGCCCATCGGGCAGATGGCCTTCTGGCTGCGCCCGCGGGGCCGCATCCGCAGGAGGTGCTGCGCCGAGCGGGGGCCGAGCACCCGCCGCGCGAGATCTGGGGCTTCAGCGCGGACACCAGTTGCGACAAAGCCGAGCACCTGCGCAACCTTCGACCCTGCAGCAGCAGCGGCTTTGCCTCTAAATCATTACGCGTGGGAGTCGTACCCTGTGACTGCCTGCAGTGCATGTATTACAGGACTTCAATGGGAACGCTCCTGTGCCGTAATACTGCATCACGCTTGTCGTAGTGGTGACACTGTAATAATAGTGCTGTGGTAGTGTGTACTGTAGTGCCGTAGTGGTGACACTGTAATAGTCGTAGTACAGTGTTGTAGCAGTAGCACCGCAGTAGTGGTACTCTAATTCTGTATTAGTAGTATTCGAATATTGGCAGTAGTCGTCGTGATCGTAGTAGTGGTAGTAGGTGTAGTCGTAGTAGTTGTCGTAGTAGTAGTAGTAGTAGTCGTAGTAGTAGTAGTAGTAGTAGTAGTAGTAGTAGCAGTCGCAGTAGCAGTAGTAGTAGTAGTAGTAGTAGTAGTAGTAGTCGTAGAAGTAGTAGTAGCAGTAGTAGTAGTAGTAGTAGTCATAGCAGTGGTAGTAGTAGTAGTAGTAGTAGTAGTAGTAGTAGTAGTAGTAATAGTAGTAGTAGTAGTAGTAGTAGTAGTAGTGGTAGTAGTAGTAGGTAACGCCGTGCCCGTCCGGGCCGTTTAGTAGTGAACCGCTGTTTTGAAAATGTGTCTCTTTATTTCTCTTTCTTTGGCACTGAAGCATCTGTTTTGGAGGTGTGGCCGATGTTGGATCCCAGAACATAATTTTACCTTTAGAGTTTGACATTCGGTTTTCGGTTTTAACTTGCCCCCCGTCCATACAATCGAGCATGATGGAAGCGAACGCCGTCTCCGTCCGGGCCCGCCGCATTCGATTCCGAAGATATTGCATTGCTTTGCGTAGGGCTGCTTGGCATTATTTTGCATTGCTTGCATTTGGGTTGCTCAATAGATGTCTGCTGAGGTTGCACTGGGAACTTACATCATGATGATGATGCTGAAGAAGGTGATTAGAATGACGAAGATGATGATGATGACGATGATGATGGTGGTGATGGTGACGATTGGTATGATGACGATGATTTGGATGCTGATGATGACGATGATGATGATGCTGACGCATGGCCATGATGATGATGATTCCGGCGATGATGACGATGATGATGGTGGTGGCGATGATGATGATTATGATGGTGATGATGATGTTGGTGATGATTGTGATGATGCTGGTGATGATCACGATTCATGACGATGATGGTGGTGATGATGAGGATGACGACGATGATGACGATGATGTTGATGATGGTCATTATGATGATGATGTTGATGATCATTCTGATGATGACTATGATGATGCTGGTGATAATCATGACGTGGGTTATGCAAATGATAACGTACTCAATGCGGCCGCGCGGATACATTCTCGTCCCTGGGCGTTTGCATTCGGCATGCACGCCCAGGGATCCCTCGGGCCCCCAGGGCAGGCGGGGCGACGAGGGAACCTTCGAACGCTCCAAGAAGAGGAGGAGGAGGAGGAGGACAAGGAGAAGGAGGAGGAGGAGGAGGAGGAGGAGGAGGAGGAGGAGGAGGAAGACGAGGACGAGGAGGAGGACGAGGACGAGGACAAGGAGGAGGAGGAGGAGGAGGAGGATTCGCTGGGTGTCCTTAAGAATCCCTTTTCGGATCCGCTAGCATTCCTTCAGGATTCCCTTAGGATTCCCTCAGGATTCCTAGGCGCTGATACACTTCAGGGATTCCTGAGGCGCGCAAGCGCGAGCCCGGGCGGGAACGGCGCGCGGTCTTCGCAAGGATTTCTAGGGATTCCATTATGATTCGCTAAGGATTCGGTGGGATTCCTTAGGATTCCTTAGGCTTCCTTCGGATTCGCCAGGTTTCCTTAGGATTCCCGTCGGATACGCTAGCATTCCTTCAAGACTCCCTTAGGATTCCCTCGGGGTTCCTAGGCGCTCATGCACTGCATGGGTTCCTGAGGCGCAAGCGCGACGCCGGACGGGGGCGGCGTGCGGTCTGCGCAAGGATTCCTTAGGATTCCATTGGGGTTCGCTGAAGATTCGGTGGAATTCCTTCGGATTCCTTCGGATTCGCTGGGCCCCCTTAGGATCCCCTTCGGATTCGCTAGCATTCCTTCAGCATTCCCTTAGGATCCCCTCAGGATTCCCAGGCGCTCATGCACTTCAGGGATTCCTGAGGCGCGCAAGCGCGAATCTGGACGGGAACGGCGTGCGGCTTGCGCAAGGGATTCATTCCTTAGGATTCCATTAGGATTCGCTGAGGATTTGGTAGAATTCCATAGAATTCCTCAGGGTTCCTTCGGATTCGCCAGCATCCTTAGCATTCCCTTCGGATTCGCTAGCATTTCAATATTCCATAAGATTCCTAGGCGCTGATGCACTTCAGGGATTCCTGAGGCGCGCAAGCGCGAACCCGGACGGGAACGGCGCGCGGTCTGCGCAAGGATTCCTGAGGATTCCATTAGGATTCGCTGAGGATTCGGTGGGATTCCTTAGGAATCCTTCGGATTCCTTCGGACTCGCTAGGTTTCCTTAGGATGTTCTTCGGAGTCGCTAACATTCCGTCAGCATTCCTTCAGGATTCCTAGGCGCTCGTGCACTTCAGGGATTCTTGAGTCCCGCAAGCGCGAACCCGGACGGGAACGGAGTGCGGTCTTTGCAAGGATTCCTGGGGATTCCATTAGGATTCGCTGAGGATTCGGTGGGATTCCTTAGGATTCCTTGGGACCCCTCCGGGTTCGCTAGGTTTCTTCAGGATTTTCTTCGGATTCGCTAGCATTCCTTCAGGACTCCCTTAGGCTTCCCTCAGGATTCCTGGGCGCTCATGCACTTCAGGGTTTCCTGCGGCGCGCAAGCGCGAACCCGGGCGGGAACGGCGCGCGGTCTGCGCAAGGGGGATTCCATTAGGATTCGCGGAGGATTCGGTAGGATTCCTTAGGATTCCTTCGGATTCGCTAGGTTCCCTTAGGATTCCCTCCGGATCCGCCGGCATCCTTCGCGGGAACGGCGCGCGGTCTGCGCAAGGATTCCTTAAGATTTATTTAAACTTCGCAAGGGATTCGGTGGGATTCCTTGGGATTCCTTAGGATTCCTTCGGATTCGCTAGGTTTCCTTAGGATCCCCGTTGGATTCGCTAGCGTTCCTCCAGGATTCTCTTAGGATTCCCTCAGGATTCCTAGGCGCTCATGCACTTCAGGGATTCCTGAGGCGCGCGAGCGCAAACCCGGACGGGAACGGCGTGCGGTCTGCGCGAGGATTCCTTGGGATTCCATTTGGATTCGCTGAGGATTTGGTGGGATTCCTCAGGCTTCCTTAGGATTCCTTCGGATTCGCTAGGTTTCCTTAGGAATCCATTCGGATTCGCTGGCATCCCTTCGGGATTCCCTGAGGATTCCCATATGATTCCCAGGCGCTCATGCACTTCAGGGGTTCCTGAGGCGCGCGAGGGCGAACCCCGGGCGGGAGCGGCGTGCGGCCTGCGGAAGGATTCCTGAGGATTCCAGTTGGATTCGCTGGGGATTCGGTAAGATTCCTTAGGATTCCTAAGGATTCCTTCGGATTCGCTCGGCCCCCTTAGGGCCCCCTCCGGATTCGCTAGCATTCTTTCAGGATCCCCTGAGGATTCCCTTAGGATTCCTAGGCGCTCATACACTTCAGGGATCCCTGAGGCGCGCAGGCGCGACCCCGGACGGGAACGGCGTGCGGTCTGCGCGAGGATTCTTTAGGATTCCATTAGGATTCGCTGAGGATTCCTTAGGATTCCTTCGGATTCGGTAGGTTTCCTTAGGATTCCCTTTGGATTCGTCAACATTCCTTCAGGATTCCCTTAGGATTCCTTTTGGATTCCTAAGCGCTTATGCACTTCGGGGATTTCTGAGGCGCGCAGGCGCGAGCCCGGGCGGGAACGGCGTGCGGTTTTTGCCAGGGTTCCTGAGGATTCCATTCGTTTTCGCTGAGGATTCGGTTTGATTCCTTCGGATTCCTTAAGATTCCTTCGGATTCGCTAGGTTTCCTTCGGATCCCCGTTGGATTCGCTAGCATTCCTTCAGGGCTTCCTTAGGATTCCCTTCGGATTCCTAAGCGCGTAAACACTTCAGGGATCCCTGAGGCGCGCAAGCGCGAACCCGGGCGGGAACGGCGTGCGGTCTGCGCGAGGATTCCTTTGGATTCCATTAGGATCCGCTGAGGATTCGGTAGGATTCCATCGGATTCATTAGGATCCCTTTGGATTCGCTAGGTTCCCTCAGGAATCCCTTCGGATTCGCCGGCATTCCCCCAGCATTCCCTTAGGGCTCCTTTTGGATTCCTGAGGCGCCCATGCACTTCAGGGGTTCCTGAGGCGCGCAAGCGCGAACCCGCGCGGGGGCGGCGTGCGGCCTGCGCGAGGGCCCCTTAGGATTCCATTAGGATGCGGCTGAGGATTTGACGGGATACCTTAGGATTCCTTCGGATTCCTTCGGATTCGGTAGGTCCCCTTAGGATTCCCTTCGGATCCGCTAGCGTTCCCTCTGCATCCCCTTTGGATTCCCTTAGGATTCCTAGGCGCTCATGCAGTTCAAGGATTCCTGAGGCGCGCAGGCGCGACCCCGGGCCGGAACGGCGCGCGGCCTGCGCAAGGATTCCTTCGGATTCAAGTAGGCTTCGCTGGGGCTTCGGTAGGATTCGGTCGATTTGGTAGGATTCCTTCGCATTCGCTAGGCCCCCTTGGGATCCCCTTCGGATTCGCTAGCAATCATTCAGGATTCCCTTAGGATTCCCTCGACATTCGCAGGCGCTCATGCACTTCGGGGATCCCTGAGGCGCGCCAGCGCGAACCCGGGCGGGAACGGCGTGCGGTCTGCGCAAGGATTCCTTAGGATTCCATTAGGATTCGCTGGGGATTTGGTGGGGTTCCTCAGGCTTCCTTGGGACCCCTTTGGATTCGCTAGGTTTCCTTGGGAATCCCTTCGGATTCGCTGGCATTCCCGCGGGATTCCCTTAGGGTCCCCTCAGGATTCCTAGGCGCTCATGCACTTCAGGGGTTCCTGAGGCGCGCGAGCGCGAACCTGGGCGGGGGCGGCGCGCGGTCTGCGGGGGGGTTCCTTAGGATTTCATTCGGATTCGCTTTGGATTCGGTCGGATTCCTTAGGATTCCTTCGGATTCGCTAGGTTTCCTGAGGAATCCCTTCGGATTCGATAGCATTCCTTTAGGATTTCCTTCGGATTCCTTTCGGATTCCTAAGCGCTTATACACTTCAGGGATTTCTGAGGCGCGCAAGCGCGGGCCCGGACGGGAACGGCGCGCGGTCTGCGTAAGGATTCCTGGAAATTCCATTTTAGGATTCGCTGAGGATTCGGTGGGATTCCTTAGGATTCCTTCGGATTCGGTAGGTTTCCTTAGGATTCCCTTCGGATTCGCTAGCATTCCTTCAGGATCCCCTCGGGATTCCAAGGCGCTCATACAGCGCGGGGATTCCTGAGGCGCGCAAGCGCGAGCCCGGACGGGAACGGCGTGCGGCCTGCGCAAGGATTCCTTTGGATTTCATTGGGATTCGCTGGGGATTCGGTGGGGTTCCTTAGGATTCATGCGGATTCCTTCGGATTCGTTAGGTTTCCGTAGGAATCCCTTCGGATTCGCTAGCATTCCTTCGGGATTCCCTGGGGATCCCCTCAGGATTCCCAGGCGCTTATACACTTCAGGGGTTCCTGAGGCAGCGCGAACCCGGACGGTTGCGGCGCGCGGTCTGCGCAAAGGTTCCTTTGGATTCCATCGCGATTCGCTGAGATTTCGGTGGGATTCCTGAGGCTTCCTTAGGATTCCTTCGGATTCCTTCGGATTCGCTAGGTTTCCTTAGGATTCCCTTCGGATTCGCTAGCAATCATTCAGGATTCCATCAGGATTCCCTTAGGATTCCTAAGTGCTCATGCACGTCAGGGATTCCCGAGGCGCGCATGCGCGAAGCCGGACGGGAACGGCGTGCGGTCTGCGCAAGGATTCCTTAGGATTCCATTAAGATCCGCTGAGGATTCGGTAGGATTCCTAAGGTTTCCGAAGGATTCCCTTCGGGTTCGCTAGCATTCCTTCGGATTCCTTCGGTTTCGCAGCCTTCCTTAGGATTCCTTTCGGATTCGCTAGCATTCCTGCAGGATTCCCTTAGGATTCCTTCAGGATTCCTGCGCGCTCATACACCTCAGGGAATCCTGAGGCGCGCACGCGCGAACCTGGACGGGAACGGCGCGGGGCGTGGGACCCGGACGGGCACGGCGCACGGCGTGGGGCCCGGACGGGCACGGCGTACGGCGCGGGACCCGGACGGGCACGGCGTACGGCTTGGGACCCGGACGGGCACGGCGTGGGGCCCAGACGGGCACGGCGTTCTTTAGTAGTAGTAGTAGTAGTAGTAGTAGTAGTAGTAGTAGTCGTAGTAGTAGTAGTAGTAGTAGTAGTAGTAGTAGGAGTAGTAGGAGTAGGAGTAGGAGTAGGAGTCAAGCTAGCCAGCTCGAGCGAGTCAAGCATGGCATGCCCAGTCCCACCCGCCCTCCCACAACATAAGAAGCAAAGCTGGCACAACTGGGGGCCGAAGTCACACCGGCCAGCCGGTTTGGTACAGCTGATGCGGCCGCGATGGCGGTTGCCGACGGGAACTGGCGAGCGCGTGTTGAATGCCGCGCACGCATTGCCAGACGAGTCGAGAATGGCCCGGTACACCGCAGGAAGCCAGAGGTGGCCGGAGGAAGCCCGACGGTCTGACAGGACACCCCAAAGCATTTTTGTGAAAAAGCATTGGGTTTTTGATGTTTTTATGTTGAAATGCTTGCAAACACACGGTGTTCGGTAGGATTCTGACATGAACGCGCGAGTGTGCTCTTTGTGGTATTTTTTGCACAGGATTCGCGGCCTGGGTGCATGACAGAGCATCGCGAGTGCACCGCGCGATGACGCGAAATCGCTGGATTTGACCGAATTCTTAAGATTCCTATGGTTTTCCTATGATTTCAGCAAGAGAGCCCGGGCGGGAAATTTGTACAATTTTTGTGAAAAAGCATTGGGTTTTTGATGTTTTTATGTTGAAATGCTTGCAAACACAAGGTGTTCGGTAGGATTCTGACATGAACGCGCGCGTGTGCTCTTTGTGGTATTTTTTGCAATGGATTATCGCCGTGGACGACAGGACGTCCATGTCGAGAGGAAAAAATAAGAAAAATGTTGATTTTGTATTGTTTTTTACAGGTTAGGATGGGACCCCCCGGATGCGGCCCCTAATGGCCGGCCTGAGGGGGGAGTAGGAGTATATTCTAATAAGGAATAAGGATCGGAGTAGGAGTAGGAGTAGGAGTCAAGCTAGCCAGCTCGAGCGAGTCAAGCATGGCATGCCCAGTCCCACCCGCCCTCCCACAACATAAGAAGCAAAGCTGGCACAACTGGGGGCCGAAGTCACACCGGCCAGCCGGTTTGGTACAGCTGATGCGGCCGCGATGGCGGTTGCCGACGGGAACTGGCGAGCGCGTGTTGAATGCCGCGCACGCATTGCCAGACGAGTCGAGAATGGCCCGGTACACCGCAGGAAGCCAGAGGTGGCCGGAGGAAGCCCGACGGTCTGACAGGACACCCCAAAGCATTTTTGTGAAAAAGCATTGGGTTTTTGATGTTTTTATGTTGAAATGCTTGCAAACACACGGCGTTCGGTAGGATTCTGACATGAACGCGCGAGTGTGCTCTTTGTGGTATTTTTTGCACAGGATTCGCGGCCTGGGTGCATGACAGAGCATCGCGAGTGCACCGCGCGATGACGCGAAATCGCTGGATTTGACCGAATTCTTCAGATTCCTATGGTTTTCCTATGATTTCAGCAAGAGAGCCCGGGCGGGAAATTTGGCACAATTTTTGTGAAAAAGCATTTGGTTTTTGATGTTTTTATGTTGAAATGCTTGCAAACACAAGGTGTTCGGTAGGATTCTGACATGAACGCGCGCGTGTGCTCTTTGTGGTATTTTCTGCAATGGATTATCGCCGTGGACGACAAAACGTCCATGTCGAGAGGAAAAAAAAAAGAAAAATGTTGATTTTGTATTGTTTTTTAAAGGTTAGGATGGGACCCCCCGGATGCGGCCCCTAATGGCCGGCCTGAGGGGGGAGTAGGAGTATATTCTAATAAGGAATAAGGATAGGAGTAGGAGTCGTAGTAGTAGTAGTAGTCGTAGTAGTAGCAGTAGTAGTCGTAGTATAGTAGTGGTCGTGGTCGTAGTAGTAGTCATAGTAGTAGTAGTAGTAGTAGCAGCAGCAGTAGTAGTAGTAGTAGTAGTAGTAGTAGTAGTAGTAGTAGTAATAGTAGTAGTAAAAGTAGTAGTAGTAGTAGTAGTAGTAGTCGTAGTCGTAGTCGTAGTAGTCGTAGTAGTAGAGCTGTAGCATTGGAGTACTCAAGCACGGTAGCCGTACCCTCGTGCCGTAGTAGTATTGTATTGAACGCGTAGTAACACATTGGCACAGTAGTAGTGGCAACGCTGTAGTGGTGGCTGTGGGAGTAGCACAACAATGTAATACTTTTAGTTGTTTCGCCGCACCCTAGTACGGTCGCATGGTTTTAGTAGTACTAATGCTGTAGGAGTAGAAGTCCACGAATACTATAGTGGTAGTAGTAGCAGTGGTAGTAGTAGTAGTAGTAGTAATAATAGTAGCAGTAGTAGTAGTAGTAGTCGTAGTAGTAGTAGTAGTAGTTGTAGTAGTCGTAGTAGTAGTAGTAGTAGTAGTAGTCGTAGTAGTAGTAGTAGTAGTAGTAGTAGTAGTAGTAGTAGTGGTAGTGCTAGTAGTGCTACTAGTGGTAGTAGTGGTAGTAGTAGTATCCGTAGTAGCGGTAGTAGCAGTAGTGGTAGTAGTAGTAGTAGTAGTAGTAGTAGTAGTAGTAGTCGTAGTAGTAATAGTAGTAGTAGTAGTAGTTGTTGTTGTTGTTGTAGTTTTAGTTGTTGTAGTAGTAGTAGTAGTAGTAGTAGTAATAGTAGTAGTCGTCGTCGTCGTAGTAGTAGTAGTAGTGGTAGTAGTAGTATTAAGTAGTACTAGTAGTTGCCGTCGTAGTAGTAACAGTAGCAGTAGCAGTAGCAGTAGTAGTAGTAGTAGTAGTAGTTGTTGTTGTCATCGTCGTTGTCGTAGTAGTAGTAGTAGTAGTAGTAGCAGTAGTAGTAACAGTAGCAGTAGTAGTAGTCGTAGTAGTAGTAGTAGTAGTAGTAGTAGTAGTAGCGGCAGTATTCTTAGTATGAGTAGTATCGTAGTGTTTGTGGTAATAGTAGTAGTAGTAGTAGTAGTAGTAGTAGTAGTAGTAGTAGTAGTAGTAGTAGTAATAGTAGTAGTAGTAGTAGTAGTAGTAGTCATACTAGTAGTGGAAGTAGTAGTCGTCGTCGTAGTAGTCGTAGTAGTAGTGGTTGTAGTAGTAGTAGTAGTAGTAGTAGTAGTAGTAGTGTAGTAGTAGGTGCAGTAGTAGTGGTAGTACTAGTAGTAGTAGTAGTAGTAGTAGTAGTAGTAGTAGTAGTAGTAGTAGTAGTAGTAGTAGTAGTAGCGGTAGTAGCAGTAGTGGTAGTAGTCGTAGTAGTAGTAGTAGTAGTCGTAGTAGTAGTAGTAGTAGTAGTAGTAGTAGTAGTCGTCGTAGTAGTAGTAGTTGTTGTTGTTGTAGTTTTAGTAGTAGTAGTAGTAGTAGTAGTAGTAGTAGTGGAAGTAGTAGTAGTAGTAGTAGTAGTCGTAGTCGTAGTCGTAGTCGTAGTAGTAGTAGTAGTAGTAGTAGTAGTAGTAGTAGTAGTAGTAGTAGTAGTAGTAGTAGTAGTAGTAGTACTGTTGTAGTAGTACTGTTGTAGTAATGTGGTAGTCGTAGAAATACCGTATGGGAATAACAATACTAGGGTTGAGGCTCAGGCTCGGCTTTGGTTTAGGTTTACGCTGCGGCTGAAGCTTATGATCGGCTGACGGTGAGGCGTCGGCTGAGGCTGAGGCTTGGGTTAAGCTGAGGTTTAGGATAAGGCTCAGGCTAGCTAGCCTTGGCCTGGGCTGAGGCTCAGGCGCACGCCAAGGCTTAGGTTGAGGTTTGGGCGAAACCCAGGCTAGGCTTAGGCTGAGGTGTAGGCTAGGCTTAGACAGGGGCTGAGGCTTAGGCAGGGTTTAGGGCCGATTTAGGATAGGCTGAGGTTGAGGCTTGGCCTGCTTAGGCTGAGGCTAAGGCTAGGCGGGGGCTTGTGCTTAGGCTTGGGCTGAGGCTGAGGCTCATGCCAGGCGTTGGCAATGCTTAGGCTGAAGCTTGGGCTAGGCTGAGGCCGAGGCATAGGCTCGGGCCAGGCTTAGGCTAGGCTGAGGCAGAGGCTGAGGCTGAGGCTGAGGGTAGGCCGGAGCTGAGGCTTAGGGTTAGGCTAAGTTGAGGCTAAATTTCGGCTGGGGCTGAAGCTGGGCTGAGGCCAAGGCTGGGCGTAGGCTGAGGCCTGGGTGGAGAGATGGAGAGAGAGAGAGAGAGGAGAGGGGAGACAGCGCCGAGGAATAGCACTGCGGGTACACCGCGCCGATGCCAGATGCAAGCAAACGACGTGCTCCGCCTCCCGCAAAACATGACACTTTGAATCGCAAGGGGGGGGATTCGCCCCCTGACCTGGAGGGGGCCAAGGAACGAAGCAGCCGATCGGCGAGGTTCAGCCCCCTTCGGCAGCAACGAGGGCGACGTGGGCCGCGAAGCTGGAGGCGGACGCCCGGCGGCTGGAGGGCCCTGGCGGGGCTGCGGCGCCCGCGGCGGCGGCTGGAGCAGGCGAGGCGGCCGGGGGCTGCGGCGCCACCTGGCGCGGCGGAGGCGGCCGCCCCGCGCCCTCCACCCGCGGCCGCGCGCGAGGCGGGAGAGGCGCTCAGCATCCCGCCGCTGGCCAGCGTGGCGCGCGCCCACGGCTTCGGCAGCCTGGCCGAGGCGCGCGCCAGAGGCCTGGCGGCCCGAGAGTGCGGGGGTGAGAAAACCCGGGGGTGAAACAACCGCGGGGGTGAAAGAACCCGCGAGGGTTAAAAAACCTGGGGGCGAAAAAAACCAAACCCGGGGGTGAGAACAATCCGGAGTTTTTGTTCACCCCGCGCGCGGATGCCGCCCGTTCGCGAGCGGTGGGTCCCAGCCAACGCCAGGTGCGGAGATACTCGTGTCCTCGGTGGCTGGGGCGCCGCCCTCGTGCCGTGCGTGCACGGCTGGGGCACGCCTCTCGGATCCGATGCATGGGCACGGGTCTCAGCCCGCGAAGTGAGAAAAGCAAATGCCCTCACCGTAGGCGTGTCCAGCGCCGATCCAAGAAATCCACGCGGACCTCCGAGAAGGTGTTTTTCGTGCCTCGCAACGGGGCGTGGCGCCGGCAGCAGGATCTGCGGCAGCGGGCGCCGCTGGGCGGGGGTTCAGCGGCGGCCGCGGCCCCGTGGTCGCCCTGGGCCGGCGGCTGGACCTTCATGGCGGTGGCCGTCATCGAGCCGCCGTTTCTTGCCGACCTCCTCGGTGGCCATCTGCTTCCGTTGCGCAAGCTCGAGAGGCGCCCGCTCTCGAGTTCGGGCTCTGGGCCTGCTTTGACTTGGCTCCAAAGTATGCTCTGAGCCTTCAGCACCTCGAAGGAGAAGCATGCCATAATAAACATATAAGCTGTTGGCGCCTCGCGCGGATCTTTTGGATCCGCGCTGGGTTTCCCCGTGCGGAATGTGTCTTGTGTTCGAGCCCTTTTCCGTAGATCGTCCAACGAAAAAATACGTGCACGATGCAGAAAACAAAAGCACGGGGAACGGACGCCCGAGCGATGGCGGGACGCGGTGGGCCCGCATGCCCTCCTCGAGCCAGAGCTCGGCGCCGGCCACCGCCGAGGCTGCCTTCTCCGAGGCCCGCGCGGCCTGGCCCTCCCTGCCGATCGCGGACTGCAGCAGCCGAGCAAGAGACCTCTCGGGCGGCGGCGGGGCCTCCGGCGGAAGAGCCGTGAAGGCGTCGACCGCCGCCTTGCGCAGCAGCGGCGGCGCTCACCTTCAGGAGGTGCGCGCCTCGACGAGCTCCGCGAGCGAGGGCTGCGTGCGCCACGGGCCCCCCCGAGCCGCGTCGGAGGCGCCGGGTTGCTCTCCGCCGCGGCCACGGCCATTGCCCTCGCCCACGCGCCGGGGTCGCCGACCAGCGGCGCGAGCGGCGCCCTACAGGAGTGGCACCGGCTGTTTTGCTTGAAGGTCCCCGCGGCGGCGGCTCGCGGGGCAGGGATGGGAGAAGGCGACGAGGAGAGGAGACGGATACGCTCCTGCTGCTCATCAGCCCCCGTGGCGATCCCCATCCTGCCTCTGTTTACTTACTCTCTCCGCTCCTTCTCCGCCCCGTTCTCCCCAACCCCCGACCCCCGTGTCATGCTCACCTTCTCCTCTCCTCGTCGTCCTCCTCCTCCTCCTTATCCTCGTCCTTTTCCTCATGCTCCCGTCTATCCTGCCCCATCCACCTCCCCCATTTAACTCTTTATCATGACGCTGCCCGGTCTGGCCACTGGCAAATGCCAGCCGTCGCAGGGAGACGTGCAGGTGTCTCACAAGCCAGGATCTCTTTCTCGTCGTAGGGTTCTGCTTCACCCCTGTCAAATTCATCCGCCTCCTTCCCCAGTGTAGGTGGACGAGGAGGGAGGAGGACTAGAGCTTCGCCAGGGAAGGTCAATCTAGCGTCTGGCATTGGGCCTGCCTGTGGGTATGACCCCCCCCCCAGGTGCTTAAAATTTGGAGGGGGTTCTAGCGCCATCGTGCCGAGCCTCGTGGCCCAAGAGAGCGCTCAGGCTGCGCCCACGGCATCCAGCAACTTCCCAAAAATGACCCTAATGACCCTCGAGGTCAGCCGAATGGGGCCCCAGGAGAGCCTCAAAAGGCTTCCAAGGGGCAAGCTACCAACAAAATAAAACAAAGCACAAGACGGGCTGGGAAGCCGAACCCCTGTTGTCTCTGTGTGTGTGGTGTGTGTGTGTGTGTCTGTGTGTGTGTGGTGTGTGCTTGTGGTTTGTGTGTTGTGTGTATGTGTGTGTCTGTTCAGGTTTCATACAGCTATGTTAGCCCTCATATTACAGTACAGCTCGTGCCCTCACCTTACATTTCATGGTATAGCGGTCCTCTCTCCTTCCACAGCTCCCACTACTATTCATACCACAGCTTCCATGCAGTTCCTAGTGCAGTTTCTGCCATAGGTGTATTGCAGGGTCCCTTACACTTGTCACGACATGTCCTTCAGCAGCCAAGAGTGCAGCTTCCGCTACAACTCGCCCAACTTTCTTGCGACAATTCCTTTCGCGGCTTCCACTACAGTTGCTACTGCAAATCGTACAACAGTGTCTTCTATTGCTCCGGCTACAGTTGGCGCAACGGTTGCTATTCCCTCCGCAACTGCATTTTTCTCTACGGCTCCTGCTACAGTCGCTAGTACATATCATGATGCACATCTTGTTGTACGTCGCAGTGCAACTCTTATGTCAGCTCCCATGACATCCAGCAGTACAGCGTTCAGTCCTTTTCCCACTAAGGCCCATGCTGCAACTCCAATGACAAGCAGCAGCGCAGCTCAGCTCAATGCGGCTTTCGACGCATATCCCGCTGCAGCTACATTGAAGTTTCCAGTGCAGCCAGTAGTACAGCTATTGCGACGGCTCCTACACAACCGACTTGTCATTCAATATTGCAGCTTAAAGTTCAGTTCATCTTGAGGCCAGTTGCTCTCACTGCAGCTTCTTCTGCAAATCGTACTGCATATATGCTTGACGTTTGTATTCAAGTTCCTGAACGCAGTTACTAGTACAGCTCCCGTTGCAGCTGCTGCTCCAAGTGTCACTACAGCTCGCTCTTAAGGACTGCCCCTTACTCCAGCTTTTATCACAAGCCGTGCTACAGCTTCTACTACAGCAAGTGGTACAGCCGTCTGAGCGACTCCTTCTACAGCCTTCACCATCGCTCTGGCGACATCCCGTGCAACAGACAGCTAATTCGACTTCTGATGCTACACATTAGTTCCTACGACAGGTTATGATGCGCATCCTATTGCATTCCTTAGTGCAGCTCTGACTTCAGTTTCCATTACAGCCAGTGTTACACCTTTCAATGTTCGTTCGACTCACACCACCACTAGACTTCCAACTGCATTCCGAAGTACAAACCTCAGAGTCCCTTGTGCAGCCAGTAGTACAGCTCACTATAAGTTTGATTACTCCGCTTACCACGTGTCTTAATACAACTCCGACTACAGTTCCCTGACAACCACGGGGGCAGCTCCTTTTGGAGCTCACCCTACCATCGGCAGGCAGTTCTCGCTACAGAACCTACTACCCCATGCTACGGCTCCTTTCACAAGTGGGATTGCAGCTCGTACTACAGCCCGTAGTACAGCCCCCTCAAGGTTTGCCCTGCAGGTGTCAGTGTTGCTCTTACTACAGCTTTAGCTAAAAGTCTTGCGACGGATACCATCAAAGCCAGTAGCACAGCACACTCTACATTTGGTGCTGCATTTTCTGATGTAGTTTCTACTTATTCTAGGGCGGCGTGAAACACTGCGAGTATCGTCAGGAGGAAGACGGGGAAGAGGGTATGAAGGAGCACGAGGAGTTCAAGCAAGAAGACGGGGAGGACGAGGGCTAGGCGTATGGTGAGGATGATGAGGAGGGGGGGGAAGACGAGGAAGAGGAGGGAGATACTAATGATGAGGATGGTGTGGGGGGCGGTCAGAGAGACGACGAATGAGTACCCCTCCTCTTTGTCGCCGTCCTCTGGCTCCTTCCTCCTCGTCTTCTTGCTCCTGTGAACGTCGAAGGCCACCAAGCATTGCCGTACACATGTTTTCTTTCGGCTTGGACTGGTACCAAACACTGCAATACACAGGTTGTGTCAGATTTTTAGGTTTTTTGGCACCCTCGTCGGATCCCCATCATCTTGCGAAGGCCGAGAACCACCAAAAACTTCTATAGACATGATTCCGGTCTGGAGTACCATCAGACATTGCTACACACATGTTGTTGGTGTTTGTTTTGTAGACTTCCCGGAGGAAGAGTTGGAGGAGGAGGAGGAGAACGATGGGGCGAGTCGTGCATTTTTTGAAACTTACCAGCCAGCAAAAGCCTGTGCGAAAAACATGGGTGTAGTAGTTTGGCAGTCCTCAGCCATGAGGATGATGATGACGATACTTACGACGAGTCTTTAAGGTGGAGGCCAGATTTTGTCTCGAGAGGGTGGGAAGAGGGCAACACCAGCAAGAGGACCGCCCCCGGCTCCTCGCGCTGGTGGTGATGCCGTTTTTCTTGGTCCTTTTGTAGGGGAAAAGGAGGAGGAGGACGAGGACGAGGACGAGGAGGAGGAGGAGGAGAAGGAGGAGGAGGAGGAGGAGGAGGAGGAAAGGAGAAGCCAGATATGATATATATATATATATATATATATATATATATTAGTAGCGAGGCCGCTGCCCTTCCATTCCCATCGCCTCCAATATGCCTCCTGGGGGGCCCTCGTCGGAAGCAGAGCACGACTAGGAAGGATGGATTAACAAAAGACAGGAGGAGAAGGAGGAGGAGGAGGAGTAGGAGGAGGAGGAGGAGGAGGAGCTGAACGAGGAGGAGGAACATGAGGAGGAGGAGGAGGAGGAGAAGAACCTGCAGCTGGAGTTGCATGAGCAATTGTAGGAGGCGAAGACAGGTAATTAGTGAGGGGCGTGAGGGGGGCGGCAACTTGGTGAGACGAGATGAGTTTGCAAATGAA
This sequence comes from Prorocentrum cordatum, assembly GCA_963575745.1. Lineage (NCBI taxonomy): Eukaryota > Dinophyceae > Prorocentrales > Prorocentraceae > Prorocentrum > Prorocentrum cordatum. Next base: position 449,979 of record CAUYUJ010017238.1, read on the forward strand.
CATGAGCAGGATGAAGAGATGGCAGAGGAGGAGGAGGAGGAGGAGGAGGAGGAAAAGGAGGACGTCGACGACGAAGAGGTCAACGATGAGGAGGACGAGGAGGAGGAGGAGGAGGAGAAGAATCAGTAGGATGAGGAGGAGGATCTGGGTACGGAGGAGGATCAGCATGATAAGGAGAATGTGGGGGAGGGTGACGTGGAGGCGGAGAAAAGGGCGAGGAGGGGGCGAAGGCGGAGGCAGAGGAGGCTCGGACAGGATGGCGGAGGCGGAGGCGCGATGACAGCCGCAGCAGTGGCGTAGGGACGCAGCTCGGACACGGCTGGGGCTTGCGGCCGAGCCCGGAGCTCCCGACGCCACAAAGGAGACGCGATCCAGAAAGGGCCCCGCCTTCGGCGCCTCTCGCACGCGGCGGGAAGGCTTGCGGAAGCCTGCGGGGCTGGCATGGCGCCGAGGCCGCCGGCGGAGGGTCGGTGGAAGCCGTTGCGGCAGACGTGCTTCGTGCAGATCTGCAGTCCAGAGGTTTGAAAGAGCGTGTTCTACCGCTGCTGGCGGAAAACCGGGGGGGGGTCACTACCGGTTCGAACCCCTCCCCCCCCCCCTCCGGAAAACCGGGGGGGGTCACTACCGGTTCGAACCCCTCCCCCCCCCCAGTTCATCATGAAAAGGGGGGGGGGGTCACTACCGGTTCGAACCCCCCCCCCCTCTCGAAAACCGAGTGGGGGTGCGGACAGTGGTGGGGACGGTGTTGGTGGGGACAGTGGTGAGGGGACAGCGGGACAGTGGTGGGGACAGTGGGGGGACAGTGGGACAGTGGTGGGGACGGTAGTGGTGGGGACAGTGGTGGGGACAATGGTGGGAACAGGGGGGACAGTGGACAGTGGTGGGACGGTGGTGGTGGGGACAGTGGTGTGGGGACAGTGGGAATGAGGTGGAAACAGTGGGACAGTGGAGGGTACAATGGTGGTGGGGACAGTGGTGAAGGCGGTGGCGAGGACGGCGGTGGGACAATGGGACAGAGGTACAGTGGGGACAGCGGTGGGGACAGTGGGGACAGTGGTGGGAACAGTGGGACAGCTCAGTGGGACAGCGGAGGAGTCAGTGGGACAGTGGGGACAGTGGGGATAGTCGGGCAGTGGTTGTGGCCGTGGAGACAGTGGGGAGAGTGGAACCGTGGTGGGAACAGTGGTGGGGACAGTGGGGACAGTGCGACAGTGGTGGGGGCACTGGTGGGGACAGTAGGGACGGTGGTGGAACCAGTGGGGACAGTGGTGGTGAGGACAGTGGTGCTGGGAACAGCAGTGGGGGATGTGATGCGGACGGTGGTAGGGACCGGGAGTCGTTTGCTGGCGGTGCGTGGGGGGGGGGTCGAACGGTAGTGACTCCCTCCCCCGGTTTTCGAGGGGGGGGGGGGGGCGGGGGTTCGAACCGGTTATAGTGACCCCCCCGGTTTTTTCCGGATCCGGAGGAGGGGGGGGGGAGGGGTTCGAACCGGTAGTGACCCCCCCCCCGGTTTTCGAGGGGGAGGGGGGCGGGGGGAGGGGCCAGGGGAGGGGAGGGGTTTTGCCGGGGGAGGGGGGGGGGGGTCCAGCAGAGGGGGGGGGATTTTCGGAGGGGGGGGGGAGGCGACCCCCAGGCTCCGGAGGAAAAGGTTGGCAATTTTCCACAGTAAAGCGGCGGTGGATCACGCTCTCTCAGAGGTTTTCGGAAGTAGGATATCTGCGGTCCAGAAGTTTTCGGGAGTAGGCGAGATGTCGAGTGCGTGGAGGAGGGGCGAGGGGAAGGGAGAGGAAGTCTGGCTCGGGGCCGCGCCGTGCATGAGTCTCACCTTTTTGGGGTGGCCGCGTGGCGTCATTGCCTTCACTGGCTTGTTGGTGTCGCGGCACCACCCCGCTTTCCCTGCCTGCCGTGCTCCTCCACCTATACCTTCCTTTCCTGCCCTCCGCTGCCCTTCTCGTCTTCCGCCCTCCCCCCCCACCCCCCCCGCCTCATCCAGGGAGGAGAGGACTGCTGAGTCCTACAGCACCGCTGGAGCCAACGATCCGACCCCAACAGTGTAATCGCTGTACCGTGCCTCGCTGCGCACGCTCGGTCTTTGGCTCAGCCCAGGTGCGCTCCAGCCGCGCAGTCCTTGTAGTAGGTGGCCCTTCACGCAAAGGCGATGTTACTATCCGTGGAGCGTGCCACAAGCAGACTGGCCCTACGACCGCCCACCTTCCGATTTGTCTCAACATCTTTTGGCGGAGCAGACTCGGTGGTTTGTGCCACGAGCCTCACCTCTGCTGCGCGAGGCCCGAATGGGGGACCTCGTGCGCTGGTGAGCCTCACCGAAGTCTCCCTCGTGTGACGCCTCCGCCGGGCGCGACGTGGGGGTGCGGGTGCTCCTGTGGAACAAAAGAGAGTTGTGCAGTCTGCAGGCCTCTCGGCTCTCGCTTCGCGCTCTGGACACGTGTGCTGTCGATCACTGTGCAGCCAATGCAATGCGCACGCGCAAAGAGGAGTCTGAGCTGCCAGCCTGCAGGTGTCCCGCCGAACTCTCCTGTTGCCCGATGCTTCTGGATGCCCTGGCACTGGGTCACGTATCCTTCCCTCTGGTCTCGGGTTCTTCCTCCGTTCCAGGGGCCCCTGAAACCAGGACGCTGGCAGCCGGGACTCTGTCGGATCCAGCTGGGGAGCGCGAAGGACGGAGAACGTTCCCACCCTTAGGGCGGGCCTGTCCCCTTGCAGGCGGATTGTCGGCGAAAAATTAACAAAAATGAAATTCCCCCAAATAGTCAAAAAATAATCAAAAAGCAGTCCCCAGATTTCTGACTATTTTTGAAAATTCCCCCTGTAGAGGGACAGGCCCGACTTAATCCCACCCTCGGCTGCCGTTCTTTCCCCTGTGCGTGAGCGTCACGGCTCCTCAGCGCCCGCGCCTGCGGGGCCTTCACGCCCCCCGCTCTCCCCGCGAGGCCCGATCGGCCACGGACGGGGGTCACCGGGCCGCCCCGGCGCTCCGACACGCACGGTGCAGATGTTCGCCCTCCTCCCCCTTTTTCTCGACTGCACGCAAGAGTGACCTTTCGCCACAGTGACCTTTGGTGCGGGCCCACTGGGGTCCCCCGATCACTGAGCGCGAAGCGGTAGCAGCGGCTTGCGCGCCCAGGTTTGGCCACCCCGCGTCCCCCGTTTTGCCGCGCACCAAAGGTCACTCTTACCCAGGGTCACTCTTAATTACGTGTAGCCGATTTTCTCCATTCCTCCCTCGCCGCCATCCTTCCCCCCTCGCCGAGCGCCTTCCACTACTCGCAACGTGCCTACTCGCAGACGTCCGAAAAAGCACAGTAGTTACTTTGCGAGTAGTGGAACGCGCTCGTCGACCCCCCCCCTTGCCCTCCTGCTGCATCATCTAGGTATACGGTCGGGGACTTTTGCCCAGCATGTCGCGGCAGTGGCCCCGCCGCGATACGCTGTGCCCTGCGAGCGGATGGCGTGTCGCTCCACTCCACGAGGCGGAAGGCTTGGAAAAGCTTCGGACGTTGACGTTCGGGTACTAGGACGTGGAGCGTGTCGCGCTGCAGCGTGGTGGGCAATAACCAGCGGAGCGACACGCTAAGTAAACGTTCTCGACCGTACGACCCTCGCCGATCCCTCTCCCCCTCGCCGCATGTGTGCGTCGGCTCCGTAGTGGCACGCGCGCGCGAAGAAATCTCATAGAACAGGCTCGTTGGCGGGCTCTGTCTGCCCATATCGCCCTGGTAATGCTAGGATGTAAGGTGGCATCTAGTCGAACGGCAGCTAAGACGCAGACTCTACCCACCCTACCGTGCCCTAGCGAGCTCTGGCCTCATTGACAACACTGCACACCATACGACAGAACAATGGGGTCACTGTGTCGCAGAGTGGTGGCCAATGCTAGCTCTTCATATTGACTTCACTCCCTCCCCTATACCAATGCTCGCGACATCGAGCTCTCACACGACACAAGACCTATTTCCACAATATTGCCCTGGCGTACCATACTTCGTAAAACAAGGAGCACCCATGTCTTATCCATGTCCGAATGCACAGGTAATGCGTGTTCTACTTCGGGCGCTCATCCGTCCAACTTGACGTTCCCACCAACTGCGAGACTTTGCGCAGTCCTTTTCAGTACAGTAAAGATGGATACTAAAGATGGATACACAAGACTTGCTTGCCTAGAAGACCGGCGGCGCGCCGATGGGGGGACTAGCGAGCGGGGGCAGGCCTTCTCGAAAGGCGGCGAGGCTTTTCAGGAGCCCTCGCGCCTTCTGAAAAGCCGCGCCCATGTGGCTCCAGAGGGCAAGGCTGGTGAGGCTTCTCAGAGGGCCAGGGAGGCCTCTCCCCCGGGCGTGCCCCGCCGAGGAGCGGCTTGGAGGCACGTTTGGATCTGAGCCGCGCGTGGCAGGGTGATTTTTGGGATGCAGTTCATGGCAGACTGAAGTCAACATCGGCGTTGGCCACAGTACAGTACAGAAGACATGCGCCAGCCCTTGGGCACGGCCCGTGGGCACCACTGCCGCCACTGAGCCGGGTTTTCGGCACGACGCGTGGGCAGGACAGTGCGCAATTGGCACCCCTTCGGGAGAACGTGACACGATAGAGACGGCGCAGGTTGCACCCCTGCGGGATAAGATGACAAGACACGTGGCGAGAAGCGGCTGAATCAGGAATAATCCCGTGTGGATCCGCCCAAGCCCGTTCAGTTTGGCGCAGTCCGTTTTGACATTGGGCCAAGTCATGCAGAATCCTGTTGAATGGCGTCTCATATTGGTGCAATCGCCCTAAATCATCATTTGGACGACCTCCCGGGAGCTGCCTCCGAAGGTGACGGTGGAGTGCGTTTCTCTGCGAGAGTGAATCGCCCCACCTCTTTCAGACGAGGGGCGGCTCCTCTTGCTCGGCAGGCGAGACTCACCGCAAGCTATTCGTGATCATCCGGTCTGCCTCGCGATGCTTCTGCTTGTCTCCTCCCTGCGCCTTCTCCTACGTAGGATGCAACTCCAAGGAGGTTAAATTGAGCATCGGCGCTGGCTTTTCCGTATGCAAAAAACCTGCCTGATTGTATAATCCGGTTCAATCTGGCTCGATCGCGCCAAATCCTGCTTGCTCTAGCTAAGTCTGGCTTGATCCTGAGCTTCATCTGGCCTTATCCAGCTCAGTGGCCTCTTCGTCAGGCTCAATGGCCCCCAATCGTTCTGACGAAGACCTCCCAGGAGTTGCCTCCTAATGCTGTTCTCGCCTTCCCTCCTCGCCAGTGCGTCCGTCTTCCTCCTGGTTCGCACTCCTGTGCTGCCAGCCCTGCCACACCTCGCTGGCCACGCGCGGCCACCTCCCGTAACTGCGCGCCACCCGTGGTGCGGTCCCGCAGCCACCTCGGCCCAGGCTCTCTGGGCCAGACTCTGTAACCCGTCCCGCGCCCTCTCCCCCCCCCCGCTCCCCTCCTCCTGCCTCGCCGTTCCTCTGCCCGCCACCTCCTCTAACCCGCTCCGCAACGCCGATGCATCGGCGACGTCGGCGATGCATCGGCGACGTCCACGTGGGTAAACAGTGGTGGCTTCGCATCGAGCCGCATCGCCGATACACCGGCGGTGCGGAGCGCCCCTCCGGCCCCATCTATCCGGACCCCAGTTGGGAGGTCTAGACTCTTGCGCGAAGCCAGTGAATCTATAAGACACCCTCGTCCGCCGTGGTGCGCAAGACGTCCTCGAAGTTCTCCATCCGCTCTTCTCCCCAGTCCTCCTTCATCCACTGGTCGTCGTCCTCCTCCTCCCTCGCTCCCCCCCCTCCTCCACCCCCATACTCATACGTCGTCGTCGTCGTCGCTGTGGTCGTCGTCGTCGTCCTCCTCCTCCTCCTCCTTCTCCTCCTCCGCCTCCATTTCTTTTTTCCTTATAAAGAACTCCTCCCTGTCGCACCCCGAGGCCAGTTTTTTTTGTGCGGTCCAGGCGTTTGCTCACTGTTTACGATTCTGAAGCTTAACAATTGGCAACGGTTTCACAGATGGAGGGCGGGCCGTTTTCAAAATGTGGCTCTCGCTTTCGCACCGCGCACATTCGATCAAAATTATTGCAAGAGTTTGGCGGATTGAGGGCGGCTCCTTTTCAAAATGTGGCTCTCGCCTTTTCGCCACGCACATTCGTTTTAAATATTCGCAAGAGTTTCACGGATTGAGGGCGGTTCCTTTTCAAAATGTGGTTCTCGCTTTTTCGCCACGCACATTCGTTTTAGATATATGCACGAGTTTCACGGATGAGGGCGGTTCCTTTTCAACATGTGGTTCTCGCCTTAGCGCGGCGCACGCTCGCTGTAAACAATTGCAAGAGTTTCACGGTTTGAGGGCGGTTCCTTTTCGACGTGTGATTCTCGATTTAGCGCGGCTCACATCCGTTTTAAGCACTGCAAGAGCTTCATGGATTGAGGGCGGCTTCTTTTCAAAATGTGGTTCTCGCCTCAGCGCCGCGCACATTCGTTTTGAACAATTGCCAGGTTTTGACGAATGCCCTTCATCAACATACCCGAAATTGTGTTTTGAAAGGATTCAGGATTACGTTGGCGCAACAGTTATGATTCGTTGTGTTGAAGTCCCAGGACCGGCGTGGATCGCCAAAACTCAACTGTCATATTGATCCGTGGCGTTGGAATCCCGAGAACAATGTTTTAGCATGCTGCAGGGTCTTCCAACGAGCAATTTCCTTAATGGAAATGAACCGCTGTAGGGGCCTATGAAGAGGGAGCTTGGAGGGAGGGTTTATTCTAACATCGTTGATGTCACTTGGGTTTGCACTGGTCCTCCTCCTCCTCCGCATTATTTCTCCTCGTGTTGCCTCCTCCTTTTACCTCCTCTTTCTACTCCCTCTCCCCCTCGGCTCCTCCCCTGGCGTGGCCTCCGCGGCAATGCCTGGGCGCCCCCGGCGCGAGAGGGGGTGCATGAGCGGGAACGTCTGCAAGCTCTTCTTGCAAGGGAGGTGCGACAGTCTCTGCTCCTCGTCCTCAAGTCCTCGTTCCCCTCATCCTCCTGCTCCTCCTCATCATCCTCACTCCTCCTCGTTCTCGTCGTTCTCCTCGTTCTCCTCCTCCTCCTCCTCCTCCTCCTCCTCCTCCTCCTCCTCCTCCTCCCTCCCTCCCTCCCTCCTCCTTCCTCCTCGTCGTTGTTCTCCCTCCCCTGCTCTCCTGCGGTGCCACCCCCTTCCCACTGTGCTTCCCCTCGCCCCCTCTCACCCTCGTGCTGGCTCCCCCGCTCTTGCTCCGCCTCCACCTGACCTTGCGCCTCCACGCCCTTATCCTCAGCCTCCTCCTTCTCCTCCTCTTGCGTGCTCTTCTCTGCCTCGTCATTCTCGTTCCTCCGCCTCCGCCTCCTCCTCCTCCTCGCTCCTTTTTGTTCCTCCTCTGCCTCTCCCGCCCCCTCCCTTTTTTGTCCTCGTCTTATCCTTCCATGTTGCTGCCCCGACGCAGCAAGCTCCTCATCCTGCTCGACGTGCTCCTCGATTTTCCTCCTCAACCTGAGATCCGACGCTGCGAAAAGGCACAACATCCCTGAAAATCACGACCGGAGCCCTAGACCCGCGAAAGCGGAGTGTGTTTCTTTATTGTTTCGGGCACAATGGGCATTATAGCCCCCGGCGCCCCACCCTATAACGTAACGACCCCTCGCCCGAGCATTGCCGCCGTGCGCATCTGGATCCGCATACGCGTCCGCATAGGAATCCGCATAGGGGTTTGGTCCGCAGTCGTCGTCGTCCTCGTCGTCGTCGTCGCCGTCGTCGTCAGCGTCGTCGTTATCGTCGTCGTCGTCGTCGTCGTCGTCGTGGTCTTCGTGGTCGCTCGTCGCTCGTCGATCGTCGCTCGTCGCTCATAGTCGTCGTGCGCGCGGACGCGGCTGGAGCCTGTTTTCCATTCCGAGCCGATGACGGCCGTCATCTGGGGGGGGAGGGGGCCGATGACGTCACGTTTCGCGCCGGCGGCGTCTGGGAATGCCGCGGAATGACCGAGGACGGGTATCAGTAGCATGTAACAATTGTAGGTGGCGATCTGAACCACAGCGCCTGTATACACCACAGTGCTTGCGTGCACTGCTGCGCCTGCGTACACCACACCGCCGATGTACACCACAGCAGCCGCGTGCAACACAGCGCCAGTGTGTGTCACAGTGCTTGCGAGCACCACTTCGCTTGTGTACACCAGAGCGCTTACGTACACCACATCAGCCAACCGTGTGCAACAGAGCACCATTATTGCATATATAATGTTCGGAGAAATCCTTATAACAAAATTGAGCGCCAGTGGATTCCACAGAAAACGATGGCTTTCTATAGAACTCGGAAAAGGAATCCTTATGGAATATGAAGCGCCGCTGGAATCTACAAGTCCTCCCGAGTCCTCCCGCATCATCCTTACTCCTCCCATCTGCGTCCACGATACTCCAGCAGAGTTGGCCGTCCGAGAACCAAGTGTGTTGACTCAGAAGACAATTCTGCGGTTCACGCTGAGATGCGCACGTGCGCTGTAGCGCTGACCCGCACGACAGAGGGGAAAGGTGAGCGAGGAGGAGGAGGAGGAGGAGGAGGAGGCAGAAGAGGAAACGGGGGTGGAGGTGGAGATGGATGAGGAGAGAGGAGAGAAGAACCTCGAATTCTACTATCAGCGCTTCCCAGGCGTGGCGTTTAGCTGTCCACAGCAGATCCTCACCTACATGCTCCTTCTACCTGTCCTGTGCAAGCAGGCGCTGTGGTGTACACCAGCGCTGCATTGCACGCGGATGCCGTGGTGTAGATCGGCGCTGTGTTGTGTACAGGCGCTGCAGTGCACGCAGGCATTATGGTATACACAGGCGCTGAGTTGCACATGGTTGCTGCGGTGTACACATTCGCCGCGGTGTACACCGGCGCTGTGGTGCACGCAAGCATTGTGGTGAACACAGGCGCTGCGTTGCACACGGCTGTCGCGGTGTACGCAGGCGCTGTGGTGTACACGCGCGTTGTGGTGCACGCGAACATTGTCGTGTACACAGGCGCTGTGGGACAGATCGCCACCTACATGCTGCTCCTAGTTGGCCCCAGTCATCCCCAGGCATTTCTTCGCGCCGCCGGCGCGGAAGGTGACATCATCTGGAGGGGGGAGGGGCGGGGCCGATGACGGCCGCTACCAGGAACATAAAAAAACAGGGTTCCTGTGTTGCGCCACACGGCGGAGGGGGGGGGGGGGGGGGCGCGTTTTTTAACCCCCCCCTATAACGCCCATTATCCTCGAAAATAAAGGAACGCGCTCGCGCCGGTGCGAAAAGGTTGCGCCGCCCAGGTCTCAGGGCATCCCACTGCCCCATCGGTGCGTCTGGGAGTATCGACGTGCACATGGCAGCGAACAAACAAGGTATCCTGCCACCCCATCCTCTTTCGCTGCGCGGCCGCTCCACGGCTTCGCCCGCCACGTGCGCGACCTGACTCGGTGGTCCAAAGATGGGATTGAGGGACGGGGTCCTAAGGACGAGGTGCCTCAAACCAATGTGAATCCACCCTTGGACCCCTTCCTATCCTCAGGACCCCATCCCTCAGGACCCCATTTGAACCTCCGACTGACCCTGAGATCCGACGGAGCGCAAAAATCGAGACATCGGAAAAGTCACCTCCGGAGCTCTAGACCCCATGGTCCTGCGCCATCTCTCGAGCCGGATCGATGTGTGAGGCTTCCGGGGCCCGAAGCCCGACGAAGACGCCCGGCTCGAAAAAATGGCGACGCCAGGATTTCCACGGGCGCCACGGGCGACCCACGGCCCTGTCGAGGAGGCCGCGGCCGTGGCCCAACGCGAGCACGAGCCTGCCCTCGGCTCCGCGCACGGCCCGGGGGGCCTCACGAGGGGCAGCCACGGGCGACTCCACGGCCCTGTCGAGGAGGCCGCGGCCGTGGCCCAACGCGAGCACGAGCCTGCCCTCGGCTCCGCGCACGGCCCGGGGGGCCTCACGAGGGGCAGCGAAGTGGGCTAGCGTGAGGCCACAGAGCGCACCAGGCCTCCGACGCAGGAGGAGGAGGAGGAGGAGGAGGAGGAGGAGGAGGAGGAGGAGGGGGAATAAGAGGAGGAGGAGGCTGGCAGGAGGAGGAGGAGGAGAGAGGAGGAGAGGAGGAGGAGGAGAGGGAGGAGGAGGAGGAGGAAGGAGAGGAGGAGGAGGAGAGGAGAGACAGGAGGAGGAGGAAGAGGGGATGAGGAGGGAGGAGGAGGAGAGGAGGAGGAGGGGGAGAAGAGGAGGAGGGCAGGAGGAGGAGGGGGAGGAGGAGGAGGAGGAGGAGGAGGAGGAAGAAGAGGGCCGTAGCCATTTTGGCTCAAGCCTCTTTTAGAAACCGTTCGGGCTCTAAGAGGGGTGCGAGCCCCGCAGCCTGGGCTCGGGGTCTCCTTTTGCCGACCGGCGGCATTGCCCGCACGATCCCTGCAGCCCAGTCTTGCTGCAGGCGCCTTTTGTTTCAGGCTTCGTTCACAGTCCACACGCCCAGATGTCATGGACTCTGGTAACTCCGAGGAAGAAGGGCAAGGGCAAGGACAAGAGCGCCAAGGGCAGCCCGAAGTCCAAATCTCCAGCTGAGCAAGGGACGCAGCCGCCAACGTCCCCAACCCAGAGCTGGACATGCTTGCAGTGTACGGCCAGCAACCACCTGCGCCTGGCGTACTGCAGGATGTGTGGAGTGCATTGGCAGACGGCGGCGCCGAAGATCCCACCACCGCCCAAGACGGCTGGCACGGACGACCCTATGTGGGGTGTTGGCGACACGTCCGAGCCGCCATGGGTGAATCACGGCCAGCAGATTACGCGATGCCAGCAGTTGCTCGACAGCTTGGGCAAGGCTACGGGGACCGAGGGCTGCACCATCGCGAAGCAGAAAGTGGAGGAGGCGATCGAACACCTCCGACAGGAGCGAGATAATTCCAAGACGCCTCAGCAGCTCCTCATCGTGGCCAACCAGAAGTTGCTGAAGGCCCAGACGGCGATGAGCAAGCACGACGCCAACATAGGCAAGTACCGTGACCAGATCGCCGCCCTGGAGAAAACGATCGAGGAGAAGAGGTCCCTCATTGCGGACGAGGAGACCCAAATTTCGGAGTGCCAGCAGAAGATCGCGGAACAGGTGGCCGTGGTCCAGAAGCTGGCGCCATCACATTCAATACCAGAGGCGGCTCAACCGACAGATCAAGGAGCAGTGGCCCAGAGGCAGGCTGACGGATCGATCGACTCCCCCCTGGGCGAGCTGAATGCGTTCCAGAGCCGCCTCTCGGGCAACGAGAACCAGGCCCTCATCGGCCCCATGCAGACGCTCGTCGCGACCATCCAGCAGGTCCAGCAGCAGGCGCGGGCAGACGCAGTGGCGGCAGAGGCGCAGAGGATGGCGCAGGAGGCTGCAAGGGCCGCCCCCGCTGCCCCTGCGCCTGCAGGAGCGGACGGCCCCGCCAGCGCCCCGCCAGCAAAGGCGGCCATGGCTTCGCGGCCGCAACAGGCGATGCCCCAGCAGCCAGTGGGCACAGCAGGGGGCGGCCAGGGCAAAGGGGCCAAGGGCACGCACATCGGCGAAGGAAAGGGTGCCCCCGCCGACAGAGGCAGGAGCCGCAGCCGCGAGCAGGCCAGAGACGGGGAGGGCGATGACCATTGACTAGCCCAAGTCGGCCCCGGGGCCGAGGTACCAGTGCAAGTCAAAGGCTCCAAGATGAGTGAAGGTCTTAGCATTCTCACCGTGAGCGGCTCGGGCTGGGGCTCAGCCGAGCGCATCATCAAGAGCACCAACGCGCACATCGTGCTGGTGCAGGAGCACAAGCTCCAGGGGCAGGCGCTCCTCGAGGCCCAGGCTTCGATGAGGAAAGCAGGATGGATATCATTCTGGGAGGAGGGACACAACACGGGGGTTGGAATGTCCGCTGGCGTTGCGATTTTGGTCGGGGGCTACCTTGATGCATGGCAGCCTAGTGCTTCATTCCAGTGCGTGGCCACACAGAGTGATTAATATACATGTTCGTTTCAAGCATCTCGGCGTCATCAGCATATACTCCAACTGCTGGAGGGACAGTGTTGGGCTGAACGGCGAGAACACCGCTATTGCTCAGGCCCTGGGTAACCATATCCTATCCAAGGGCCCCCCTTTCATCTCGGGGGGAGACCACAACCTCGAACCTCACATAGTCGAGACGGCCCTTCCCCCCCCCCCCCTCCGAAAATACACAGGTCGAGTGATCATCCCAGTGCCTGAGGTAACTTGCGTTCCAGGCAGTGCGCTCAAGTGCTACGACTATTTCACGGTCTCTTTCGCACTCCAGCATGCCATCAGGGACTCCGTCACGGACATGGAGGCCCAGCTGGCCCCTCATCGACCAGTACTCCTCAGGCCCAAGGAGAACCCAGGGCCCGATCTGTTCTTCGTCTCGCTCATAGGCAAAGGCCCCCTGCAGTGTCTCCTGTGGGCCCCCGACCCAGAGCGCCCGATTATGGGTACCTCCAGGACCCCATAGCTGCGATCCTCAATGACTTCAAAGAGCCCAACGGGGAGGGGCACCTATCGCCGAAAACAGATGCGGAGCACCTAAAGGTTCAGAAGGCCTTGGACGGGGCTGCGCGGGGTTGGCATCAAACATATTGGGGCGAGCTTCAGGGCGCATTTCAGAGCGATCCTGGCTCCTGGAGGCACCGAGTACGAGTTTGAATCAGTACCGCTTCCGCGTCTTTTGGCCACCAAGCAACATCTTTGCCGCCCGGGACACCGAGCACTAGTTTGGCTTCACCACCGTTGCCGCGAAGCAGTTTCACTCCTCCGCGCTGGCAGGACATGGGAGGATCAATATATTAACCAGCTCTTCGGATCCTTGCAGCGGGCAGCCAAAGGTCCACAAGGTCCACTCCACTTTCACCTAGGGGAGGAGGGCGGCCCCTATTTGGGTCGCAAGCTGGACGCTTTGGTTTCGGACATCTCACTCAGCCACGACGGACTCATCCAGGGGCTCGAGCCGTTGGGGCCGGAGGCGGAGGAGGTGGCCCACCAACATCTTCCTCGGGGAAAAACGTGAGGCTCGCGAGAGCTGGAACAAATGGTGTAATCAAGCTTTGGAAGGAGGAGCTAAATGGGGACATGCGTACACTAAGATCGCGGAGGAGAGGAAGGAGCAGGTTTTCTACGTTTGTGAAGACGGGCGCCCGACGGCGTGTCCGACAGCAGCTTTAACCTCTCAGGTCGATCTCTGGTCGGTGGCATGGAATGCGCAACCGACGAGAAAGGAGACCCCGCTCAAGTGGCCAGGCCTTCGCATCCCCAGGGCCCCGTCAGTTGACGAAATTCGCCGTCTCTCCCTCTCCTTCAAGACCCACACCTTCGACATTGACGGATACCATCCCCGCCATTTTGCTGCCTTATCGGACGGGGCCTTGGACATCCTCAGTAAGATTTTTGTGCTCATCAGATTGTGCGGGAATCTGCCCAAGAGGATGCAGATCCTTATTGTTTCGCTGTTCGCCAAGCCGAAGAAGGGCTTCCGTCCCATCGGCTTCTACCAGAGTCTAGGTCGGCTCGCTTCTAAGTGGAATGCCCAAGAACTGCAGCTATGGGAGAATACCTTACATGAGTACGGCCCATTCAACATGGCACCACACAGACACACAACGGACGGGGTTTGGAGACAGGCGATCAGAGGGGACACAGCACATCTTGATCTTGAACACACACTAAGTGTCATATGAGATCTTAGACAGTGTTATGAACATGTCAGACACGAAGGCCTCGAGGACGCAGCCATAAGCTTCGGTTATCCTCTTCATGTTTTACAATATGCGGTTGCGACATATACATTGCCACGTGTTTTAGTCTTGGCTGGCCAGGCCTCTCCGAAGATTTACCCGTGGCAAGGGATCGTGGCAGGCTCCAGCACAGCCGCTTTCGAGATCAAATGCCGCATGCTTCCAGTGGCGTCGAACTACCCAGGCCAAGAGTTGGGGCCCAGTCTAACGATTCATATTGACGACATAGGCCTCAACCACAGTAACTATTCCATGCCCCACCACATTGGCCAGATGCGGGCGGCTATGGCTTTCTGGATAGATTTGCGAACGGCCTAGGCCTACCATTCTGGACAAGTTTAATATGACAGACAACTCCGAGCTGCTCCTCCGACGAGCAGTCACCAGGCTTGGCATCTACACTGGGCCAGAGGGAGGAGAGCCTTCCATCGTCAACCTCGGATGCGACTTCGCACCTGGCAAGAATCGCGCGCAGCCCCGAGTCGAGAAGAAACGCCAGACCAGATGGAAGACGGCAAAAGCCAGGATCCGCAAGGTGGGGGCTCTCGGGGGCCCAAAGCCAGGACAGCCAAGCTCTACTCTTGTGGTATCGAACCTGGGCTGACTTATGGTGAAGAAAACGCGGGTTGGTTTCCTGGGAGATTGAACGCATGAGAAGACGCGGAGCTGCTGCGCTAGGTCTCACGTCTGCAGGAACCAACCTTCAGCTGGCTTGGCCCTTGGATCCAGACAAGGACCCCCTGTCTCATGCAGCGGCAAGCCTTTACAGATATTCCAGAGAGTGGTGGATGGCCACCAGCATCAAGCTGAGGGCCCACGACGGTCTCTCCCCGCTGGAGCTCAACCAGGCCTTCGACAAGGCCAAGCAACACTATGAGGACCTCCCCAGGAACTCCAGCTGGGCCAAGAAGAGCTTCGGGGTCTTAGGCGACGTGTTCTGCTGGGTCCAGAAGGCCTCTGGGATATTTATTCACGCGGCAAGGATCAGGCGCCCCAACGGGTTCGAGTTCCTCCTCGCCGAGACCCTCCCACCACGGTCAAAGCGCACCTCGCGGAAGATCTCAGACTGGCTCTACTGGCCCCCGGGGCCCTCAAGAGGCCCCCTGGCTTGGGGGCGGCCCATGAGGCGGATCAGAGCTCTGAGGATATCCGAGACAGGGGCTTCTGGACGCTACCGCCCAAAACATTTTGGAAGAGCACCAGGAGGCCACCCAGACAGCGACATATTGTTAGGCAAATATTTTGTGACAGCTATATCACGGCGGCGAAGCCCCACAGCTGGGGCTACCAGGTCTCACCGTTGCGCAGCCAGTGCAAGACCCGCCCCGACTCGGCGTGGCACCGCGCATTCGAGTGCGACGCGACGGCAGAGGAGAGGGCAGAAGTTGTAGACGAAACATTGCTGCACGAGGCCCTTGCCGCAGGACCAGAAGATAATCTCTTTGGGAAGCTCTGGATGCCTATTCCTGAGATCAATGCCCAACCGGGTTTAGACGAAGTTGTTGAATTCCTGGACTCTTCAGGTTCCACGAAACCTATTCAGTTCGAAGAAGACGACGAAATTCTCTCGGATGGAAGTTGTTCGGGCCCTAAGTTTTCAGGCTCAGGAGGCCCCCGTGCAGGCTGGGCGGTTGTGGCCACCGACGAGGTCGGGGCCTTCAGGAAGGCGATGTTCGGGCCCGTGCCCGCCTTCCTCAGCCAGACGCCTGGTTTTGCAGAGCATCTTGCAGTGCTTCGAGGCCTCATGCAGGCCAACCCGACCATGTCTGTATTTGGAGCCCGCGTGGATTGTGCGGCCTTGTTTCAAGGAGTTGGCCTGCCGTTCAAGAGCATCGACGGACCAACCAGCTCAGCAGACGTCTGGAGAAAAGTGGACGAAGGTAACTTCCCCGCCCTGGCTCTGACCAAGGTAAAAGCCCACACGAAGATCTCTGATAATACCGACCCTGGGACGGCACTAAATATTCGAGGCAATGAACTAGCAGATGAATATGCTAAACGAGGAGCCCTGATGCATCCTGATGCCCAGGATCTAGAAGTCCAGTTCACTTTGCAGTATGATAAGTGGCTCTCAGTAGATAATGCTAACATTCTGGCCTGGGTCCAAGGAGCTGTATGGGGACCTTGCCCGTGTGACCCGTGCTCGGACCCCCAGGCCCCCTCTTGTCGGCCCCACTCACAATTGTCTCTGGGATGGGACCAGGTGGCAGTGTATAGCGTGTGCCCGCTCTTTCGCTCGTCCACCCAGCAGTGGCAGTCTTTGTGCTGAATTAACTCCGAGCCTGCTTGCGCTCGGGGCCCCGCGTGTCGGTCCAGGGAAACCACGCCGCCTCTGGGTCTCGCGCTGCCTCGAGACGGGGCTAGGATTAGTCTTCTGCAAGAATTGCGGGGCCTACTGTTCAGGCGCTCCCAGCAAGCTGCTCGCCACATTTGATAAGGTCTTCAAAGCCCAGAAGAGGACCTTGGAGGCGGGGAGGTTGCCGTGGCCAAAGGGCCACCACATCAGCAAGCCTTGGCCCCTTAAAGCGGGGGCGGTGGAGTGGTGGAAGTACGCGGAGGCAAGGCCCGCCCGCCTGCCTGCCCCCTCCTCGGCTTGCTGATGCTTCCCTCTTTTCTTTTTCTTTCTTTGTCACCGTCATCGATCTTGATCGTTGTTTGGTGGTGGGGCGGCTCAAAGAAGAGGGGGAGGCGGAGGTGGAGGAGGCGGAAGAGGAGGGGGGAGGAGGAGGAGGAGGAGGAGGAGGAGAGGGAAAGGAGGAGGAGCTGGAGGAGAAGCAGGAGGAGGAGGAGGAGGAGGGGAGGACAGGAGCAGGAGCAGGAGGAGGAGGAGGAGGAGGAGGAGGAGGAGGATGTGAGGAGGAGGAGGAGGACGAGGAAGCGGAGGAGGAGGAGGAGGGAGGAGGAGGAGGAGGAAGAGGAGGAGGAGGAGGAGGAGGAGGAGGAGGAGGAGGAGGAAGGGGAATACGATCTGGAGGAAGAGGAGGAGGAGGAAGAGGAGGAGGAGGAGGCAAATTTCGACGCAGAAACAAGCTATTGACAGCCTGCGCGGATTGTTGGGGTCGGCGCTGGACCCACCTCCGGGCGCGCTCCGCGCGCCAGGGGCTGCGCCGCGGGCGCCGCCAGGGGGGTCCAGCGCAGATCCAAGGATCCGTGCGGACTTAACTTTACTTGTATGCTGATTTCAACGCCTCCCAGCCCAGAAGCGGGCCGCAGTGCCGTCCAGGTCCCGCGCTCAGCCGGCCGCCTCCTCGCAACCCGGCGCGCTGGGGATGAGCGCAAGCATGGAAGAGGCGCTCGAAGCCCCTTCGCCTGTCCCACTGGTTCGATGGAGCCTGTGCCGCAGGCTTCCCTTGCCATGGCAGTTGACAACGATGTGCTCCAGGGGTGTAGCTGTTCCGATCCGGCCCCCACAGCAGACGCAATCTTGGCGCTTGGCCCAACGTGGCGCCCCAGGAAAACAGGCGGGTTGGCAGCCCGATCGCCACCACAGCTCGACGGGGCTGTGAGAGAGACTCTTGCCCTGTGGTTGGCCAGCCACAGTAGGTGCGGTCCCGCCGTGCCACCCCTGAAAGACCCGATGGGGTTATTCGAAGGGGTCTCCCGACGTGGGGGCGCGGGAACTTGAGTCCTTGGGCAGCGGGGCCTCCGCTGCTTGAGGCCGGCGGCCCAGTGGGGGTGGTGCTGGTGGCCGTGTCTCGGGGTGGCTTCTCGAGGCGCCTCACAGTGGCGGCGCAGATGTGACGCCTGGGGCGGGTCTGTGCGGCCGTTCATGTTGCGAGGTCCGATTGCATGTGAATTCACGCAGGCACCTTGGGCACCTCCCTTTTGGGTTGTGTCGCCCAGGTGTTTTGTCCAGGCACAAAAAAACTTGGCGCAACACCGCGCCCCCGATATGGCTCAGGGCCACCAGGTCGGCTCTGAGCCGGGCCAGGGGCTGCTGCCCCCAGAGCGCTTGCTCCGACAGAGCTGTCGGGAAGGCTTGGGCAGGGTCTCGATTGAGCTTTCTTCGTGTCTGAAGATAGGGCACTTGCTTGGTGCGTGGCAGGGAAAGGTTCCTGCGCGCCTCCAGACTTCTCTTCTGCACGATTGAGCAAGCATGCTCCTTGTAGCTGCCGCTGTGCCCGCCGAGCGCGTCATGCCACTGTGGCCAGGTCAGAATGCACCATTCGTGGAGGAGCCGGAGAGACTGATGGGCCCACGACGAGGTGTTTTCCGGGTAGGCCTCCAAACATTTTGCGATACAGATCATCCTCGGGGAAGTGCCGCAATTGGACGCGCCGCGCAGTCACGTCGATGACCGCGCGGCCGCGGCCCGAGGCACACCACTTCAGCTCGGCCCTGGACGCGCCTGCGTTTCGCCAGGCGTCGGCTTCGAGGAATGCGAGGGCCCGCGAGTCACAGGCTCGGTTCATGGGATGGTCTGCTCCTGGACATACTCCCAGGAACCACCGGCTAAACCTCCGGCCTCACTCCACGACTGACTCGGAAATTCCCACTGCCACCCCTTTTGGTAGAGTGCCTTGGCCGATTTGGCCTGCCAGACTGGATACTTCCGCACTGGATGCCGTGCAGGGCGGAATCCGTTGCGCCGCGGCAGCCCTAGCCACCGATGTTGCATGACCCATCCCACGATTGCGCGGCTTTGCCCAGCGGGACCAAGTTGCAGGGCTTGCCAATGCGGTGGTTGCGTGTGGTGCCCGCCGCCTCCAGCAACCATTGCCGCGTGCTTGGTCAGTTTTGTGTGAGGCGTCGCCTTGTACTTCCACGCCCAGGCCGCCATCGCCTCGAGGGCCCCGTGTGCTCCTCCCCGAAGCGATTCAGGAGGAGGAGGAGGATAGGATAGGATAGGATAGGATAGGATAGGATAGGATAGGATAGGATAGGATAGGACGCCGCCTGACGAACGAGTCGAGGTCGAATGGCCACTGGCCGAAAACAAAACGAGTTAGGAGGGAGGCACTGGGGCGAGAGGATCCTCACTCTCCTCAGCCGCCTCATCCTCAGCACGGAGCAGAGGAGCCTCGGCCGCGGTAGGCGGCCGCGCGCCTAGCTCCTCTCGACGCCGTACTCTGTCGTACAGCGCCTTCATTCTGAGTTCGTAGTCGTACTCAGGCTTGGCGCCAAGGTCGTTGACCACCTGTGTCGTCTGGACCTGGCGCCTCGAAGCTGCATTCACCTGAACATTACACGCTGGGATCGCTGCCTCCAGCAAAGCTCTGACTCTGGGATTCGGCGCAAAACCCCTCCTGAACCTAGAGAGGACTTCACCCCCCGTCCGCGTGGGGGGCCTACACTCTCTCTTGAGCTTGATGGCCTTCTCTTGGCCCCACGCTCCGCAGCGAACACACAGGAGCTGGGCCCTCTGGAGGTCAGATGTGGCTCGCGCGGACGCCAGCCTGGCTCCGACACTGCCACCAGCCTATGCCCAAAGTCCTGGACAGTGAACTGCTCTGAAAATTTGGGCGTCCCCTGGCAGCCTGTCATCGGCAGGTTTCCTAGGAGGAGCGACGAGGGGAGGAGGAGGAAAACGAAGATGACAGTGCGACCGCCCTGGATAGGCCAGCCGCCTGGATGACGGCTCCCTCGGCAACGGCACCGCCCCGTCCGGCGGCTACTGATGAAACCCTGCCTCCAGGCGCAGAGCCGTTGCGGCGGGCGGCGTGGGCGGCGGCGCCTGCTCCGCGAATAGGGCGGAGCTGTCGCTCGGCGGACGAAGAAAGGTGCAGTCCAGGCTTCTCAAAGGGGGTCAGGGTGCAGTAGGCACATCACATGAAGAAATCGAGGCACCCAAAACTGCATAAACGTAAACTTTCGGAGCTCCGCGCGGTTTTCTTGAATCGGCGCTGCGGCCCCCCCCGGTGGCGCCTTTGGCGCCTCAGCTGGCGATCTTCGCGTACCAGGGAGGTGGGTCCAGCGCCGATCCAAGAAATCCGCGCGGACCTTCGAGAGATACTAGACGCTTCGCGTATCCCCACCAGCCCGTCCAGAAACGATGCCCAGGAAAGCTGACGGAAGAAGGGAAGAAGAGATTCACATAGTGAACCGGAGCGGGCAACAACGGTGAATGGGGAGATTTTTTGGGGCGAAGGTTGCACGTGTTATTGCTGGTGCTCTTGCTCCTGCTAGCACTGCTGCTGCTGTTGCTGTTGCTAGTGCTGCTGCTGTTGTTGCTGATAGTGCTGGTTCTCGGATGATGAGTAGACGGACCAGGGGGAGTAGGAGGAGGAGGAGGAGGAGGAGGAAGAGGAGGAGGAGGAGGAGGAGGAGGAAGAGGAGAGGAGGAGGAGAAGAAGAAAAAAAACAAGGAGAAGGAGGAGGAAACAGGGCGGACATATGATCCTCTTAGGATATCTCTTGGGGGTTGTTTTGGAAACCTCTTGGAGCGTCTGGGGGGGATCTTGGGGGCTTCGGGGATCCTCGTGAAGCCTCTTCGGATCCCTTGGAGGTCTCCTGAATGCCTCTCGGGAGCCCCTCGGGATATATCGTGGGCGGTTGTTTTGAAGCCTCTTGGGACGTCTCGGGGGTCTCCTGGCGGCCCTGAGGACTCTTGGGCGTCTTGGGTGCCTCGGGGAGGCCAAGCGGGGTCCTCTTGGGGGTCTTTTGGGGGTCTCTTGGGGCCATTTTGGGGCTATCTTGGGGCCATCCTGGGGCCTCTTGGGGCCTCCTGGGCGCCTCTTCGGCCCGTCTGGGCTCCTTTGGGGGCCTTGTCGGGGCGTTCTTGGAAGCTTTTGGGGCTCTCTTGGGACCATCTTGAATGATATCGGTCAACGAAGAGGGGTTCCTTAATTGCGCCCCCCCCCACGCGGCCAAAATGGGGCCAAACCCAGAGTAAAACCAATGATGCTTGCTTCCTCGCCGAGGCCGGTTTGGACGCTCCGACACCTCGCGGAACCCCTTTGTCCAGGTCCATGGGGAGGGGGTAGGGGGAGGGGTAAACCCCTCCCCGAAGGGGAAGAAGGAGGGGTGGAAGAGGAAACTCTCTAAACCACCGACGCCCAGAGGGCTCGTGGGATTTCGTCAATGCCGTTTTTCGTGCTCTAAAGAATGCGGCATGCAAGCAGATGCCCCACTGAGATGTTTCACCCCCCAATCGCACCTGGGGACCCACAGAAGCTCCAGGCAGCGTAGGGCCCACACAGATCGACGAAGAATGTGCCCCAAGATTTCGTATAGCAAGTTCTCTTATCGTATGTGTCAACTGTAGATCGTCAGCACGGTTAGGAGGGGGGCTATCGCCGATTCATCGGCGATGTATCGCCGATGCCAGGCCGAAGTTTTCTTCTTGAGCCAGTCCCCCTCTTACGGTCGCCCTCAGTAGATGGGGTCGGAAGAGCGCGCCGCATCGCCGATGCATCGACGATGCGGCTCGATGTGGATCCCGAGGTTCTTCACGCCGACGGCTCCAGTGCATCGCCGAGGTCGCCGACGCATCGGAGGAAGAGGAGAAGGAGGAGGAGTAGAAGGAGGACGACAAGGAGGAGGGCGAGCAGAAAGGCCAGAGGCCTCTTGGATGCCCCTCGAAGTCTCATCGGAATCTTTCTCGAGGCCTTCGAGAGCTTCTTGGAGTCCTCATGGGGTGTCTTGGATGCTCCTGGCAGTCCCTGGGGCCTCTTGGGCCGTCTTTGGTGTTTCTGGGGGGGCGCCTCTTGGGGCCTCTTGGGGATCTCTTGGGAGCCTCTTGGGCGCTTCGTGTCCCGGGGCAAGGCCAAGGGGGACGACGGGCGTGAGGTGATTGCGGAAGATGTGGAGGAGATGGAGGAGGTGGAGGTGGACGAGGGTAATAGCATGAACATGGAGAGCATGATGAAGGTAATGATGAGGGACATGCAGGAGATGAACGGACGAGAGAATCTCCCAGGAGGAGCGCGACGAGGCGAGGTCTGTGGAATCATATGGCTCCCCCTCGTCCTGACTATTCTGCCTATGTCTTTGTTCTCTGCATTGTGTGTCTTGTCTGTTGTACATGCTTTTGCGTGACACGTTGGCTCAAGGGATTTGTGTGCACGGAGTGCAAAAAATCAGTCTATTCAGTTTCTCTTGCGATGGCCGCCTGAACCCAGAGTGCCTACAGTGGTAGTTGGAGCGTGGTTCTTTAGACGAATTCTGGCGAGGCCCTGGGCGGGTGCGCTGGAGGACGGTTTACCGATCTACGGCAGGGCGAGGGCGAGCAACGAGGGTGCAAGGACTGAATACGGGTGATGAGTCACTCGAGTGCAGCCGCCTCAGCATGCGGCGGAGATGGACTATCAGAAGCAGACATGACCAAGATCGCGGGCAAAGTGGCTCAGATGATACGGCTTGGCACTGGGGCCTTTCCGGCCTCAGCGCCACCTGAGGACTCTCCGAACCTCCAGGCTCTCGCGGGTCCAGGTCCCAGTGCAGCACCAACCCACGAAGCAGGCTGGAGCATGGTCGACGACTGGAGAGACTGCGACCCATGGCGAGAGGAGTGGAAGACGAACACGGAGTGGGCAGAGCCAGCCACCAAGCTTGCGAGTGCAGACGACAAGTACACCCCGCCATCCATGAGGACGACCGACGCGTGGAAGGCATGGAGAGACGGATCCTGGCATCGACAGTTTTGGGATTCAGATGATGAGTGGAAGAGCAGATCCTGGGATCAGAGCAGCTCGTGGTAGGGCAACCACAGCTGGTGGCAGTCAACCTCGGCCCGCCCCCTCCTGGCCAGGCTGGGAGAAGTTCGGGCTATGGAAGCAGTACGTGAGGAGATGGAAGGGCAGCTTGAACCTGGGCGAGGTACAGGCTGCCGACAGACTACTAGAGGTCTTGCCCTGGGACATTCGATCGCTCCTCGAGGATATTCCTGACAACGATCTGACGGTGGAGCTCATGCTACAGAGAATGGGCTTCAAGTCTGGCGAGCGTGAGGACGACGAACCCTTCCGGACGGGCAGCGAGGCCATGCAGGACACCGAGCGGAAGAAGGATGAGGACCTGCACTCCTTCGCTGAGAGACGGAAGCGTCAGTTCGACAAGGCAAAGAGCATCGAGATGGAGATTCCAGAGAAGATACAGGGCATGCTGCTGTTGCAGGGTGCTCGGCTCAGCGAGCAGGGCAGGCAGAACCTGAAGAGTTTGACGAAGGACTCCATGAGGGGTGAGGGCATATTCTGGGCACTGCCGAAGCTCGACACCGGAGGAAAGGTCTGGAGCGACGGCAGGCAGTCATCACTTTTGAGTACCGAGCCGGAGGAGCTGACGACTCCCCCCGGCCCTCATCCAGGAGAGTTCTCGACCCACGAGGAGCCGATCTGCGAATGGTCTCACTGGGCCGACGAGCTCGACTCAGAGGACGAGGCCATGGTGCTGGTCGAGATCTCCGAGAAGGGCCTCGTGGAGCCGGAGGTGGTCGAGACTCTGGCGCAGATCGGAAAGACCAAGAAGACGTGGAAGGATAACCAGCAGTTGAAGACGGCCCTCAAGCGTGACCGGGGATTCTGGAAGAAGAAGCGTAGGCTCACCCCGTCCCAGCTGAAGCTGATCACGAAGTGCGGCAACTGTGGCGAAGTGGGGCACTGGCACAAGGAGCGCAAGAGACCTCACCGTCCCCGTGACAAGGGAGATGGCAGAGGCCGACCTCGGCCCGGAGGACCAGCCGTTGAGGCCTTCACGTTTGCCGTCATCGAGGAGAATGATCACCAGGACTACCACATCAGCGGCATCGCGGGCCTGGGCAGGGAGGTCTTGACGAGCCTCAAGGGGATCGCTGGCCAGGAGACGGGTCTGACGGGGACCTCCATGCTGGTCCTGGAGAGCGGCCTGATCATCGTGGACAGCGGCGCCTCACAGGCGATCATCGGCCGCCGGGCTCTGAAGGAGCTCGAGGGCGACCTGCAGCAGCGGGGTACGCAGATCAACTGGATCGAGAAGAACGTGCAGACACCTCGTGGCATCGGCGGCTCAGCAACGTTGGTCGGAGTCGCAGTGGTGCCGATATCCATCAGTGGCAGGAGCGGGGCCATCGAGTTCGTGGTCACGGAGGAGGACCTGCCCCCTCTCCTACCAGGTGGGTTTCTCGAGCAGTTCGGCGCGGTGCTGGACTACGAGAATGATCTTCTTCTCCTGGAGAAGTTGGACTGTGAGACTGAGCTCCGCCGGATCGGGAAGAACCACCGGGGGATCTACATCAACGACTGGCGCGGGACTGAGAGCAGCTTCTCTCCCAACCCGCGCGCCTTGCCAGCCGGTCTCGGCCCAGGCGCCTTCCGAGCCCCGACTAAGCTCCTTCTTGGAAGGATCGCTCCAGGGCCCCGAGGGTGGGACACGACGCAGTCAGAGCCTTAGCCCCACAGAGTAAGCCCAGAGGCCCCACTAACAACTGCCGCAGTCCGAGTCTCACGACGCCTTCCTCTCACCACGACTCTCTTTACAGCTCCGACCCAGCAGCTGCCTCGGCTCAAACTTCGATCCAGGCGCCGATTCCAGCTCCACAGCGAGACCCGCCTCACGACGATGCGGGGCCACCCGGATTCGAACATCTCCGAGCGGGTCAAGATCCAGTGGGTCCGGCTGCTGCGCGCCGGGATGATGTGAATGCAGGATCTCGTGGACAAGTTCTACACTAAGGGCAAGCGCGGGAGACTCTTTCCAGGTTAGGAGCTGCGTCGGAGGGCCGTGGAGGACCCCAGGCTGGTGAACGACCTCTACGTGCACAAGGTTCCGATGAAGGGGCCCCTGGCCGACGGGGCGGCGCCCTGGACGCAATGCGTCCATCGTCCCAGGTGGTTCGAGACCTCCGCAACCAGCACGGGCACTGGGATCAGTGTCGCAAGTGCAAGGCGAGGTCTTCCTGCCGGGAGGTCGGGTTCCGCGGGGGCGGCCACGGGCAGATGACGGCCTCCGAGCGGCCCCCGCGCGACGTCAAACCCCTGAGGTCGGCGATGCAGGAGTCCAGCTCCAGCTCAGCGTCGCCGTGCGGCATCGGCGCCGACCGACGAGAACGCCTGGTCCAGCTTCAACCAGGAGCCTCCACCGCCTTGGGCGATGGAGATGGTGCGAGGTCTCTCGGCAGCAGTGGCCGAGGCGATGACGGCCTCCACGGGGCCGATGACGGTGGCACTGCGCGAGCAGTCGGCGACGCTCTCCCACATGGCGGCCACGATGCAGCAGATGTGTTCCGAGCAGGCTGCAACCGCCGCGAGCGCGGCCTCCAGCTCGTCGGCACCGCCGATTGGACCACCGCCATCAGCGGCCGGGGCGCCCCCAAATCTCGGGTTAACCATCGTGGAGGAGGCCCCGACGGACTCCGACATGAAGGACTGCTGAGAGCGAGAGTGGCGTGCTGCGGCTGCTAGGCGGCGGGCCTTGTCAGGAGTGCTGGCTTCAAATTCCTACCTCTCGCAGATCGCTCAGAGAGGCCAGCGCTGCCCTGGAGCAGGCCAGAGCTAACGACCGGTGCTGCCGGGTCGACCGGGATTTTCTGGAGGAAAACGAGGGCAGTTCTACTTCTCTCCTCTCCCGTCACCACTCCTCATCATCATCCATCTGGCAGTGTGAGTCTGATGATGGGCGCTACCGACTCCAGATCAGTACCTCCGCCTCTACCTTCAAGGGTGACTAGCACAATATTGATAACGGGTCTGCGGGCGTGGAGACATACTACGTCATTCCCCTTCCAGAGCTACCTATGCACTATGCTGCCGCACGACTCCGACGACGCGTTAGCTAACCTAGCAGGCCTAGACAATTGCTCTCGCAAGTTCCAGGTCAACCAGAGGGATAGGCGTCGTCTACGTCAGGGTCTCCGAGGTCTCGGCAAAGGTTCTGGCTCCCACTCCTGGGGGCACGAGTTTGTGGAGGTCTTCTCGGCCCCCCGTATCGCAGCGGCCTCCTCTCAGCTGGGCTCCAGAGGCCCCCCAACGGGCGGCAGCTTAGATCTAACTACGGGCTGGGACTTCCGACGGACAGATCACAAGGAGCTAGGTAAGAGGCTGATCCAGAAGTGGCGCCCGTGGCTGGTATTTCTCAGCCCACCTTGTACCGAGTTTGCCTCCGTCAGTGCTGTCGACGACGAGCGACGCGAGCCAGCCAGCATGGCCTGGGCGCGGGGGGGGGCTCTAGACCAGTGGTCCTACGCCATGGAGATAATTGAGCTTCAAATCAAAGGTGGCCGCAGGTTTGCCCTGGAACAGCCGGCTACTGCGACCTCATGGGCCCTTCCCAGGGCCCAGAGGCTTCTGGAGCTCCCAGGCGTGACCAGGACCACGTTCGACATGTGCAGGTTTGGGCTCTCTGTTAGGCCTGGTACGATGTCCAAGAAACCAACTGCCGTGGCCTCCAACGATTGTGAAGCACACGAGGCTCTCTTGGGAAAGCGGTGCGTCGAGGACCATCAGCACTTGATGCTGGAGGGAGGTGGTCTGCCACGACGTGCAGCGTGCTATCCCGTCAAGTTCTGTAAGGCCATCGCCCACGCGGTCCACCGATCCGCCGAGCATCAGCAGCAGGGCGTCGCCGAGAGCTTTCCGAGCGGTGTGCTGACGCCCCGTCGTCGAGAATCAACGACTCAGTCTCCGGCGGAGGGCCGCGAGCAGGACAGCTCCGAGGACGAGGGGGAGGAAGAGGATCAGCAGCAGCAGGACTGTCCGTTGACCCAGGAACAGATTCGACAGGTGGAGAAGGCTCACACCAATCTCGGCCACCCCCCTCAGGGAGACCTGCTTCGCATTCTCAGATGTGCCCACGCCCGACCAGAGATTCTGCACTATGTTCAACGTCATTTCGCGTGCCAGTCCTGTGAGAGTGCTGGCAAGTCGATTCCACAGCGCAGCGCTGCAGTCGCCAAAACGTTCTCTTTCAACAAGTTGATCGGAGTGGATTTCTTTGTGACATACCAGCGTCGAGAGTACACGTTTCTAAATGCCGCATGCTTGGGAACGTCGCTACAGTGGGTGGGGCTCGTGGGGCCCGGGAGGTGCCTTCAGCCAGCTGCCGTGTGGAAAGCCTTTTCTCGGGGTTGGATCCGGCACTGCGGGCCTCCAGAGGTCCTCATCTCCGACGGCGGCGGTGAGTTCGAGGCCGAGTTCAGCAGACACTTAGATCAACAAGGGGTGTCCCAACATGCCACTGACGCAGACAGCCCTTGGCAAAATGTGAAGACAGAGCGGGCGGGTCAATGGTTGGTTGAAGGAACGACCCCAGAGGTTCGGGGCCCGACGACCTAGAACTGGCGGCCTGTGAGCTGGCTGCCTGGCGGAATCGATTTCTGAATCGAGGCGGGTACTCGCCTCTGCAACTCGTCTTCGGGCAGAACCCCAGAGCACCTCGGAGTTGCTCAGCGAGGACCCCCTAGATCACATAGGACTTCGCGACCTTGAGGAACCAGGCGCCGACCTCGACAGTGCAGCCGCGGCCTTCCGACACCAGCATGAGATCCGGATTCGAGCTCGACAGCTCGCGGCGGAAGGAGATGCGAGGTGGAAGTTGCTGCGTGCGTTGGGATAAGCTCGGCATCGAGACAGGATCTACCGACCAGGGGATTGGGTGTACATCTGGAGGCGCGCGCCCAAGACAGGGCGCAAACCTTACGGTTTGCAGAGGGACATGTGGGTCGGGCCGGGCGCAGTAGTCTACCATCACGGTGCAACAGTGTGTGTGTGTGTGTGTGTGTGTGTGTGTGTGCGTGTGTGTGTGTGTGTGTGTGTGTGTGTGTGTGTGTGTGTGTGTGTGTGCGTAGTCGTTTGTGGAAATGCAGCTGTGAACAGATACGACCTGCTACGCAGTCAGAGTCTCTGGGGGCCGAGCTCGTACAAACTGCGTGCTACAAGGGCGTCTTGGACGAGCAGTTAGCTAAGAGAATCTCGGGGGGGCTCTAGATGTTGCCCAAGAGGGACCACCACCACCAGAGGCCATCGCGGCTCTCATCAGCTCCGAGGGCCTCGCGGCCCCTGTGTCTCTTGCCCCCATTGGCTCCAGCGAGGTTTCTGGTCACCAATGGGGCTCCCAGGACTCCAACATGGGCGCCAGCAACATCGAGGCCTCAGGGGTTCCTACTCCAGCTCCCGACTCCAGCATCTACCAGCTCCAGCTCCGACTCCAGCGATCGCAGGTCTAGAGGCTCAAGCAGCGGTTGGGCCTCCAGCTCCGCCTCCTGGACTGCAGCTCTCAGCTCAGGCAGCCAGTTCGAGCCCGAGACCCCGACTCGTCTGGGCCCCAGGGCCAGTGGCTCGCCTGATGCCGGTGCCAGAGCACGAGGAGTCTGTCCCAGCACCAGCAGAGACAGCAGAGGCTCTCGGACAGGTCAGCTCGGGTGTCACCTCGATTGGGCCTCAGAGGGAGCCTGCCTCCGAGCCGACACCTCCAGTGTCTCAGGAAAGCTCTACTCCTGCTGGCTCGGTGACGGGCTCTCTGGCGGCGGCCGCAGCCGGAGGCTCTCGGGCTTCTTCGAGACGCCCTTCGTTGTCTGAGAACGACCCAGAGCTCAAACGTGCTAGACTGGACCCCGGCGCGCTTCGTTCAGCAGCTGGAGGAGCGCCGACGGGCGAGCAGCTCAGGGTCTCAGGTCTTCCGACACCTTCAGAGCTTCTGCCGAGGGCCGAAGGTAGAGTTCGCAACCAGATTCAAGAGTTCGAGGACTGGCGGTCTCAGCAAGGAGGTGCCGCGGCTTCTTCTCGGGCCGGGCTTCAAGGAGCCGAGCCGGCGGACCCGATGGGCGAGACCGACTTGAGCGCTCTCGAGGGCAACTGCGAGGCGCTGGACTCCTGGTTCGAGAACGCGGGCTGGAGCGGGGACCTCGAGACCTACATGAGCGGCCGGTAGGGCCCGATCTTCGAGCACTCCGAGGACTGTGACGGGCAGTGGTCTCCGCTGTCCTCGCGCGGCGGAGAGGTCAAGATCCAAGGCCTCTCTGCCCAGGGGCTCGAGGAATTCCGGCGATCGGACGAGGCGGAGTGGAGCGTGCTCAACAAGCCGAACGTGCTGCGGGTTCTCAGCAAGGAGGAGTCCACTCATGTACTTCGCACTCGACCTGAGCGCGTGCTGTCGTCAAGGATGGTCCGCCGGTGGAAGGCGCAGGAGGGTGCCTTCAGCGCCCCGAAGGCGAAGAGCAGGTGGTGCGTTCCCGCTTTCGCCGACCCAGACACTGAACAACTAGTGACGTACTCTCCGACCCGTCAGTCCGAGGCCATGATGCTTTTCGGGCTCGGGCTCTTGGGTCATGGCATGGATCAGAGCATCGTGGACTGCAAGAACGCATTCAGTCAGTCGGGGCGACTCCGTCGAGCGAGTGGACCTATCTACGTGGCTCCCTGTGAGGGGCTCTCTGGTATCCATGTTGCTGACGGGTGCCTGATAGAGCTACACGTTGCAGTCTACGGCTTGGGCGACGCCCCATGGGAATGGCATGCCACGATCACTTCATACCTCCGGGACCTCGGCTTCAAGAAGCTGCTCCTTGAACCGTGTTACTGGACCCTTCGGGAGCAGGGCTCTTTGAATGCCCAGGTCCTGATAGAGGTGGGCGATCTCTGGCTGGGAACTGTGACCTCTCACGCGAAGTGGCTGGCCGACTCTCTGAAGGCCAGGTTCATTTTCGGCAAGTGGCGCGGAGACGAGGCGGAGTCTGCCGGGCGACGCATCCGGAAGGAGGCTCACCGCATCCGAGTTGACCAGGAGAAGTACATATTGGAGGAGATCCACCCGATTGTTCTGGAGAAGGGCCGCCGCTCCAAGAGGCAGGAGGCCCTGAGTCGCTCCGAGTTCGAGCAGCTCAGGTCTGGCATCTACCGGATCAACTGGGCGGCGATGGAGACCCGTCCGGATGTGGCGGGCACGGCGTCTATCCTTGCCAGCAAGCTGGAGAAGGCTGTCGTGGAAGATATCGTTGTTTTCAGTCGTGCTGTTCAGATGCTGCGAGACACTGCCTCTCAATACTTGACCATCTGGAGGCGCGACCTTACTCGAGCGGTGAGTTTCACTCTGAGTGACGCGGCCAGAATAGGAACGGACTCCCCCATGCAGTGTGCCTGGGCCGTTGGCGTGGCCGACCCCCAACTTGCTGCCGGTCTGACCAGCAAGGTGACGATACTGTCGTGGAGATCATCCAAGATGCGTCGAGCTGCCAACTCTTCCCTGGCCGGGAAGGCCAATTCTCTCTTTCAGTGTTTGGGGGGGCTGACTGGATCCAGCTACTACTACGTTATGCTTGCTGCGGGGACGTGCCGACTGCTGATTGGCGCCAGTGCGCAGGGCCCTACGTGTCCGTGCTGCGCGACAACTGCGAGTTGCATCGACCCCTGCCTGGGGTTCATGCTACGGGCGCCAAGTCCATTTTCGATTGTCTCTCGAAGAATTGTGCCGGGCGGAAGGAGGACCGCAGGCCGTCTGTGGATTTGGCCATCGATCGGGATTCCTTCTCTCAGCGAGGCTCGTGTGTGAAATGGTTTCCTCGCCTAGTCAACCC
The DNA here is from genome assembly GCA_963575745.1 of Prorocentrum cordatum. Taxonomy (NCBI): domain Eukaryota; class Dinophyceae; order Prorocentrales; family Prorocentraceae; genus Prorocentrum; species Prorocentrum cordatum. The sequence goes on from CAUYUJ010017238.1 coordinate 480,156, forward strand.
CGCAGATGTGCTGACCAAAGCAGATGCGTCCAAGGGCTCCGACGCGATGGGTTGCGTGATCCGCCGCGGGACGCTGACGTTGAATGATGCCGAGTCCGAGAAGGCCCACCTCCTCGCTGGCGGCGAGAATGGCCGGCGCAGTCGCGAGGCCAGTCGTCGCTATCTACAGGATTGCGACCGACGGCTCGAGGAGTCAGGCCGACAGTAAGTGGGGGGAGCTGTGGAAACATATGGCTCCCCCTCGTCCTGACTATTATGCTTATGTCTTTGTTCTCTGCATTGTGTGTCTTGTCTGTTGTGCATGCTTTTGCGTGACGCGTTGGCTCAAGGGATTTGCGTGCGCGAAGTGCAAAAGCAGTCTATTCAGTTTCTCTTGCGGCGGCCGCCCGAACCCAGGGCGCCTACAAGGTCTGCGAAGCAGGCCGCGCTCGAGGCAAAGATGACGATCAGCAGTTTTGAGGTGGACGTGATTAACATGAAGGGGGGCTGCCGATTAAGGTGGGCATGGAGAAGAGGAGCAAGGCATTCGGACAAGTCACCACGGACGAGGAGGTCGCGCAGATGATCGAGGAGTCCTTGCGCAAATTCAGCGTTGCTCCGTGCAGCCCCTCAGCCTGCGCAGCGGCGGCAGAAACGCGCGCGGTGGTCGTGGGGGGTCTCAAGGAGTACACTTTCAGAGCGACGGCCGACTGGATCCGCAAGCTGGTCACATCTCTTGGGGTGTATAAAAAGCACCGGGATGGGGAGGAGTTCAAGGTGATGGCGTTCTGCAGTTTGCGAGTGCGGTCGACGCGTCCATGGGCCTGAAGGCGTTGAGAGAGAAGGTGGTGGAGGCTCATGTGGGGAAACAGGGGCCCAAGCGCTTGCGGTGCGACGTCGAGGCCTGGACAAAGACATGCGCACCTTTAAGGTTGAAGGCGAGTCGGTGGTGAAGGCCAAAGCCACCGGCAACGAGTTCGACGTCGACTGGATCAGCGAGGACTGGGGGAAGTGGGATGAGCTCCAACACTCCCCAGAGCTCATGGCCATCCACCAGAGCGCGCGCGATCGTCTGGAGAGCAGGCAACGGATGTCAGAGGGGGCGGGCGAGGGCCCGTCAGGGTGCGCGGGCGCAGTTCTACCCTTCACCAACAACAGTTTTGGTGCGGGACTTCATTGTGATGGCGGTGGCCCTTCGTCGCATTCGCTTTCGACGTCTACGCTTGTGCGTGGACCTTGAAACGTAGGAGGCCTCACAGACTTGGGGCTTCATGAATTCTGACAGCATGTGTGAAAATGGGGTATGGACACTTCGTCATTACAACCAGCGTGGGTATCATTGAGCACCGTGCGCTTTGAAGCTGGTTATCATATCATTTTGTCTGGGAGCGACTCCGGTGTCAGAAGCTGGGCTGGGATTGGTTTCGTTGTATCTCCTCGGTGTGTCCGCCGTGAAATCTTTCAAGCAAATATATGATCCTCTCTGGTTTCTGCGGCTTTGAGTGCGGGGGGATTCTTGATCTTGTTTGTGCGTGCGCTCCACGCAACGAGAGGCCACTAGACGAGAGACAGTGGCTCTTCTGTGATTCGGATTTTCCTCTTAGGGCACTTTTGCGAACTGCGCCGAGCTTGTTTTGGGGGGTCTTAACGCTTGCCTTGGACCGGGCCTGCCCGACGAAGACGAAATCGTGGGCCCGCGCTCCTTTGGGGTGCGCGCTGCGGACCTTTCAAGCAGGGATCTGCTGATGGAAGCTTGCCCGAGCAATTCTCTTGTCGTCGCCAACGCATTCGCACTTGGAGAGCCGAGCGAGAAGGCAACGTTTGTGGAGCCTGGCATTTCGAGGTCATTGAACGAGGTTTTAATCGGATCGATTTTCCCCTGTGCGGCCGCGACGTGCTTCCCGACGTCCGCAATTCGGCAGCAATCCGGAGCGCCGTGCTGGCGTCAGACCACTTCCTGTTGAAAGCGGAGCTGGTGATCACGACCGGAGGGCTTCGAGAGAAATTCCCGCGAAGGAATGTGGAGGCGCTCGAGCTGCCAGAGATCCGAGATACTTTCGCAGCGGCTGTCAATCAGGACTTGGACGGCCGCGGCGGCTGGGCGGAAACCGCCGAAGAAGCGTGGCGGACGGGGGAAGCCGCCGTCGCTGCACCCGCGGCCGCCCTGCCAGACAGGCAGAAAAAGGCCGGCCAGCCGTGGATTTCCCATGCTACTTTGGCATTGCTGGATCAGCGACGGTAAGCGAGAGAAGCCGGCGGCCGCAATCTCGAGCGAGATCTGCACGAGCGCGCTGGGAAGCAAGCTACGTCGGGCAGGGCGAAGTGGGCCGACGAACTTCTCAGCGCTGGCTTCTGGAGGCGGATCAGGAGAGCGAGAAGGCCCAAGCGCGCAGGCGGCGGCAAATTGCGGGGCCGGGAAGGCAACTTCGTCGAGAGTGATTCGTGGGCAGATACGATGGCGAAGCATCTGGAGGAGGTCGCGTGGCACGTGCGCCCTGCAGGCCTCGTCGACGGCCCTCTCGGGCCAGACCAGAAGCCATCGTCGTGGAGGAGGTGTCCAGTGTTCTGAGAGGGCTCAAGAAAGGCAAGGCCTCCTGTCCATGTGATATTCCCGCGGAGTTCTAGCAAGCCGCAGGCAGCGCGCAGCGAGGAATCCAATGGATGGCCGGTCTGTGTAACAGCTGCTGGGCCACAGAGCAGACGCCTTTATATTTTCACGCAGCTTCAGTTGCTTCAAGACACAAGAAAGGGAGCGCGCAGGAATTTGACAATTACATGCCAGTGTGTCTTGTCTGCGTGGCGTACAAGCTCTTTGCTTCAATTCTATTGCGGCGATGGAAGTGAGGAGGCGCAAAGGAAATGCCGACAAAAAGCAGTTCGGCAGGACAGGGAGGAGCACTGAGGATACCGTCCTGCCGCCAGAAGACGCGTGGACGCAGAACTGGCGCACCAGGGTGGCAAGGTGGGCATGGTCGCGTTGGATTGGAAAAAGGCTTTCGATTCCATCAACGTCGACGCGCTCATTGTCGTGCGCAGACGCTTTGGCCTGCCGCCGAAGATCCTGAGGATGATCTGGTGCATTTACCAGGGCCGCCGCTTCTCTGTTGTCTGCCCCGCGGGGGAGTCGGCCGAGCGAGCTCAGCCGTCCGACATCTCACAAGGGTGCTCACTATCGCCCTTCCTTCCTCTTTGTCATGCTGATGACGGTGGTCGTCGAAGATGCGGCGATGTCGTTGATTTCGGAGGCCCAGAAGAATTTTGACGACGGCTGCTCGATCTTTTTTTGTTGCAGATGACACTCTTCTCATTGGAACCAACGGGATCAATTTGCAGGAGCTGTTGGACGCCGCGGCCAGGACAGGTGCCCAATGCGGCGTGTCCCTCCGCTGGTTGAAATTTAAGTAGGTTTCTGTTGGCCGGAGTTGCAGCTTCAGCACGCCTTCGGGGGAACCAGTCCCGAGCGCGGAGGTGCCGCATTATCTTGGCGTCGACATCGGACCAGATGGCAGCGCCAAAGGAGACCTCCACCGCGGAATCGGGAGGGCCTGGGGCGACTTCTGCCACGTGAACCGGTTTTAGAAGCACGCCCAGCTGACGACTGCGAGGCAGTTTGAGATGTTCGAGACCATCGTCGTCAGCCGGCTGCTCCGCGGGCTTCATTCTGCATGGGTCAATGTTGTTGAGATCCGTAAGCTGACTGGCTTCCACTGCAGATGCCTGAGTGTAATCCAGCGCATTCAGCTTTCTTTCAAATCGCGCGTGTCCAATAGCATGGGAAGGGCTGGAAGGCAGCCAATTTCACAGACGCTGTACGTCAGCAGTTGCTTTCTTACAGCAGGGTGGTGAGAACCCCCGAAAACAACGTGCTGAAGTGCAACTACGTACGAGTATGTGAGGTGTGTTGGGCGCCCTAGAAGCGAATGGGCTGGGTAAGTTTTTACTTGCGTCAAATTACCACGAGACCGAAGCCCGCGTCAAATTACCGAACGAGACAGTCTCATATCCTTTCTGCATGGCAGGAACCTTTCTTAGCGCTCCAGTTTCATCCTTTCCCGCAGTGGCCGTCGCACTTGAGCAAGCCGTTGGTTGTACCTGGGACTTGGTGAAAACATGAGCATCGACATGTGGGTTCTCTTGACACCATACAACGACGATACCAGGCTAGTGCTATCGCGCTTCGCGCCTCCGGAAAGAAACGACCGGATAAGTGCAAAAAACGCGCTGCTAAGGTACCGGCGAGCGTTCAGACTTGCATCGTTTGGGTGAGAGGCGTTGCCCAGTATTGTGCAAGTTAGATATGTTCACTCGCTTTTCGGCGTATGCTTTGCGAGCGAGCGAGCGAGTTTGAAGAATGGCACTGGTGGGCCCCAGGAGGCCTTGTAACCATCTTGTAGCGTTTTAGAGGCCTCTTGGATGCATGATGAAGACCACCATCTTGGAGGCCATCTGGGAGCATCGCAAGCCCTCCGGGAGCCTCTTTGGGCGTTCTGGCACCTCACCAACAATGCATCAGGGAGGGGGGGAGGGGGGGGGACCCCTCCACGAATCGAAGAGTGGCTTGGAAGCGGAGGTGAATCACATAGCTATATCACATAAGCCGAGAAGGCTGGCAGGACTCTACATTCGGGCTTTTCTCCACCTGCGTTTTTTCTTTACACTGTGTACTGTACCTCTCGTGTCTTTGCGTCTGGCCCGCCATTGGGGCCTCTGGCTGCGGTCTGGCGTCCATTCTGGTTCCTCCCTCCCTCCGCGTCCAGCGAATTTCGAATGATTGACGTCATTCGGTTGAGAGCTGGTGGTGTGTTTCGAGGTTCGTACTGCGGAGAATCGCTCGGACAATCGCAACCCGCACCCTGGCAGGTCAGTGTTGTGCCGCCGTGGCTGCCCCTTCGCAAGACTCCACCTGGAGCCTTGGCCGTAACACCAGCACCCAGTCCAAGTCATCCTGTCCTGAGTGCCGCCCCTGTTTCCTTTCTCTCTCTCTCTCTCTCTTTCTCTCTCTCTCTCTCTCTCTTTCCGCCGCCGCCCTCTCGCTGACTCCCGACACGGTGCCAGCTCGCTTTTTCGCACCATCATGTGGTTGCCCGACTTGTGTGTTAGCCGATTCCGTGACAGAAAGCTCGTGCAGGTTATATAGTAGACCATCTGTCAAAGATTCGGGTTGCGCACAGACAGCCACCCCTAGGTTGTACGGCTGGCGTCAGCAGGCCCTCCGAGTTCGGGGCGGTCTCAAACCCCATCCCTGGGGCGCTCCGCGCCCCGGGGGCGCAGCTAGAGGCGGCGCCAGGGTGTTGAGACCGCCCTGCACTAATCGGGGGCCTGTTGAGGCCAGCTGGGCCTATTCGGGATGCCTGCAGATGCCGGCTGGGATTGCATGGGGGGCAGTGTGCGCGCAGCCCGAAGCCTTACCTAAAGCAGCTCTGGGTAAGGCTCTGACCCGATCCCATCCGACGTCTAACCTCGGAGGCCTGGAGGTTGACACTAGCAGCAGTATCGGCGGCGTGCCTCCACCGAGGGGATATGAGCCCGGGCTCGGTGATGTTGGTGATATTCGGGCTTTTTGTAGGCGGCCGAAAGATTACCACCAACACCAGAATTTACGATCATCTTCCCTCGGTGTTGGTTTTGGTGCGAATTTCCAAGACTCCAGAAACGGTCCACGAACATGGTCGCCTCGCCCTCAGGTTCTGGCGTTGCATATTTTCACAACAGGCGCCTTCGCTCGGTTTCCGGCCCCAGGACCCTCACAGATCGACCCGGCTTGAACATGATGCAGAAAAATTAGCTCTAGGGCTCTTGTCGAGATTTTCGGGATGCGGTATTTTTGTGGCAACGTCAGATCTGGCGGAACCCCGGGAACCTGCAGAAAAACTACCTCCAACCATGCTCGCGTCGTGACAGAATCATGGCAGACAGTTTTTGTTGGCGGCTTTCGGCCTCCGGGGGGCCCTTCTCGGGGCATCGGGCCGTCAGGAAACGATTTCAAGAACCAGCCCTGGGTCGGGCAGATCAAGACACCAGATGTCATCGGATGTCTGGGCTCATGTCTCGGTGGCGCGCCCAGGGGGAAGGCAGAGGGGGCGGGCCTCTTCAGAAGGCTCGGAAGACCCCAGGGCCTTCTGGGATTACTTTCTGCGTCTGCTCCGAAGGCACAGGCGGCTTCTCAGAGGGCTGGGGGACTTTTGAGAAGCCCCACCGCCTTTGAGAAGGCCAGCCCCCTCTCATTCCCACCTCTGCGTCCCGCCGAATTTAGATCCGATCGATCCGATTTGGTGTCGATTCCAGCTGGCCTGGTCCCATCCGATATCTCGACGATCCGATGCGGCCCGGTTCTTGCTTGGCGCTGTTGTACATCCTGGTGCAGCCGATCCGATTCGACTTCGGCTCCTCGCCGATGCAGCCCGATCCGACGCACCTTTCGATTCGATACGATCTCCCGGTCCGATGCTGACCGACCTGCCCTCGGCGCGACACGGAAGGGTGGAGTCGACAGCCTCTAGGGCTTTGGGGGTCTTCCGCAGCGGGGGCCGCAGCAGAAACTGCGCAGTTTCCACGCCGTTGCGGCAGGAATGTTTGCCGCCGGACTGCGGGGGCGACCCAGGCCTCCCGTGTCGTGTCTTTCCGATCCGCAGCCCTCTCTGGCGCCCACAAGGCGCAGTGACCACACCGTGTGGTGAGTCAGCGCGGATTCGGGGTGACCGCGCGGTTTCGGGACTCGTGTCGTTTTCCTTGGATGTATCAAAGGCCTCCAAGGTCTAAACACCTCGTCGCCTACTACCGTGCCTTGGGAGGTCTCCACACTTTCACACGAGGTCTCAACCGTGCAGCTGGCAGGGGGCACCCTGGGAGAGCACCGCGGCCCCCAGGCCCCCACCAGCTGAGCGCAAACAACGGCGTGGGCGAAAGTCAGCTCCCCCCTGCTGCGCCACAGTCGGCCACGAGGCCCAATTTGCGCCTCGCCTTTTCCCGCCGGGGCATCGCGGCCCGCTAGGAAAGTCGCTGTTGCCGATCGCGCGGCCGTGAACAGGCAGCACAGACAGGACAGACGGACGGACGACAGACAGACAACAGACAGACCGACCAGGCAGACAGACAGATAGACAGACGGGCAGTGACAGACAACGCTGGCCACCATGGCCATGCGTGCGAGATTCCACATCCATACGAGACCCCGAAGCCTGAGAGAAAGAGACCCCAAGGACACGATTTAGAGACGACCAGAACCGTGCGATGACGTTCCGTGCGGTGAAGTCTTTGTTGGGGGTTCCGAGATCACCGCACGGTCTGTCACTGCACCGTTCCAGGACCCCCAACCCTCAGAGCTCTCGGCCCTTCTTTCCAGGGTCGGCGCTTCGTCCTGGAAACGTTCCCTGATGGTCGTGGGGCGGACCCAAGCACGGCCCCTGATGAGGAAGAGCGCCGGGACAGAACAAACCAATCCGCTCGGACCTCGACCTCGTCGCAGCTGCGAGCATCGCAAAGTAGGTGACAAGCAGGACGGTGGGGTGGGGGGCAAATTGGGAGGGGGGGCGCTGGTGATTCCTGCCACTGGGACCTTCGGTGGAACTCCCTATGGGGCCACGAAATGTGTCAGGGGTGATGACGATGAGGACCTGCGGAGGGCAGAAGCGGGAGGAGGGAGGAGGGGAAGGAGGAAGGAGGACGGAGGAAGGAGGAGGAAGGATGAGGAAGGAGGAGGAGGAAGAGGAGGAGGAGGGCGCTGCGGATCCAAAATGAGGACGCGACACCACAGGATGGTTGGGACAAACACGCGACGCCCAGAACTCATAGTGGGCCCGCTCTTTCCGCGCCGTTCGGCACGTTGCTCGCAGGGGGGGCCTTGCTGGAGCACCCAGCCTACACCGCAGGCTTCTTTCTGCCGCTCCTGCGCAGACATCCCCAGACCTCCTTGCGTCGTCGTCGTCGTCGTCGTCGTCGTCGTCGTCGTCGTCGTCGTCGTCGTCGTCGTCGGGGGGCCTTCTTGCCGGGAGGGCTGGCGCCGGAGCGTTCCCCGAGCTGGCCTCGCGGCACGGCTCCACGGGGGTCTGGGCAGGGCCGCCGCGGATCCGCTTCGATACGATATTCGGTTCGCTAACTGGGGCCGCGATTCCGATTCGAATCGATTCGAGTCGATTCTCATCCGCGTGCCTCCACCGAGGGGATATGAGCCCGATCTCGGCGATGGTGGGGTATATTTCCACCAACGCCAGAATCTTGGACCATCTTCCCCCGTTGGAGGCACCCCCTGTGTTGGTGTTGGTGCCATTTTCCACGACTCCAAAAATCGACCCCCAAACATGGTCGCGTTGCCCTCAGGTCCTGGCGTTGCAGTTTCGTTCACTACGGGCGCTTTCGTCCAGTTTCTGGCCTTGGGACCCTCACATCGGGGAAACGTAAGACTCGAGTAGGCCGGAACTCGGGTTTGCCGAGGTTTTTTGACGAGCGCGTCCAGTTTTCGTGGGATGCTTGCAGCGGGAGCTCGCGTCAGATTTCCGATTGGGCCTCGTCATTTTTATGAGGGCCCCGTCGGGCCAACCCGAGTCCCTCGTACCCGAGTCTTACGTCTCCCCGATCTCAGATCGAGCCGGCTTGAAGAACGACGCAGAAGAATTGTGTCTGGGATTCCGTTGATGATTTTTGCGATGGTCCAATTTCTTTCCAACGTCAGATCTGAGGGCCGGCCAGGGCCAGCACGAGTTTGGCGCGGCGATCTGGTTTCGATTCGATTCGGGCGATTTTCTGGGGATCCGATGCGTTCCCGATCCGATGTCGCGATTCGATCCAGCTCAGGCCTGCCGGGGGCCTCGAGAGGCAAAGCATCGAGCAGGCTTGGAGGTGGACTTCAGGCGCAAGGGCGCCCCCCAGCTGGCCCAGAGGTGGCACCGCGATTACGCTCGAGTCTCCCCACCCAGATCTCCGACGGTATGATTTTTTGTCAATCCGTGCGTTCATCCCCGATTCTGGCCCCTGAGGGCTCTCCTCGGGACCCCGAGGCAGCGAAAATGGATCGGGGACGAAACACCGCCCTCATGGAAGGAGGGGTCGGGACCCCTGGGGCCGCCGACTGAACAATTCACAAGCCACGGATCTGACGTTGCCAAGAACATTGCAACATCGCGAAAATCACGGCCAGATCCTTAGACCCCATCTGTCTGCAGCATTTCTCGAGATGGATCGATCTGCGAGGGTCCCAGGACCCGAAACCGGGCGACCACGCCCGAAATGCAGCGCTAAGATCTCCAGGGAACGTCGAATGCATGGGGAGAGGGAGCCCCCAAGGGTCCCTTGGACCACTTCGCTGGTGACCGTTCTGGCTCAGGGCCGCTGCCGCCAAGGCTCTGCTGGCGCTGGCTTTGCCTCATGGCCTGCTGATTCCGACGTCCGCGAGACTTGGAGCCGGCCATGGGTGCAGGAGGGGCGGGTGGATTCGAGGTTCTGGGTTCGGGAAGGATGTTTGCCCTTTTCGGCCTCTGGGGGTTCCTTTCGGGCCCTGGCACCGCCAAGAACGGATCCTGGGTGACAACTTGCACGAGATGGTCCCCAGGAGGGGTCCAGGAATCGCTTTTTCATCGGATTTGGCCTCATCCCCCTCCCATCTTGACCAACTCTCTGGTCCCCATCCAGTGTACACCTCCCGGCCGCCTCCAAGTTGATTCCAACATCCGCGAGTCAAGTACACAAACATGTTCGCCGTCAGGCTCACCACCAAGAACACTTTCATAGACGCCGTCAGCTGGGCGCAGGAGGAGAGAGAGGAGCCTCCGCTGCACCGCACTCGCTCCGACCCGACGCTCCGGTTCCACCTCGCAGACGGTGGCGAGGACGCCAAAGCGACCGCCGACGGCACCGAGTTTGTGACCTCGGTGAAGCCGGCCGCCAGGGCCACCCTCGCCGACTTTGAGTCGCCCCTCTCCGCGGAGCAGCCGTCCAAGCCCTTCGCTGGGGCGTCCGTGGGCTTCCGCACGCCGCTGAGCAGCAAGGCCAGGCCCTTTGCCGCCCCCGCCGGGACGGCCGGTCTGCATGCGCTGGAGTGGCGGGTGCGCTAATTCGGCAGGGCGCCAGCCATACATCTACACCGGTCCTGGCGAGGCCCACACCGATCCTGGCGAGGCCGATCCTGGGCCCTGGATCGCCCCTTTGCCCAAGCCAGGAGGGCGTATGCATCGATCCTGGGAGCAGGATCGGCCTGCCCAGGATCGGTGCAGGTGTATGTCACCACCCACCAAACCACCCCAACCCAACCCGAAGGCTCAGATTTACCCTCGATTTCTAGTGGGGGGGGGGGGTCGGGAAACATAGAAAAAACACATGCGGAACCCTTACCCCCCCCATCCCGAGATTCGGGTCTTCGGGTTGGGTTGGGGTGGTCTGGTAGGTAGTCAGTATGGTCAGCGTCCTCTTGCTGCTGGTCTGTTTCCGTCGGTCCGAGCTGCCCCAGCCGCTCCCCATGGGCTCCCGGGTGACGCAGATCGCACCGTGGAGATCTCTCCGTGAGGTTCTAGCTCGTGGGAGGTCCTCTCTCGGCCGGCAGAGGCCCCGACCACTGTAGGTGGGTCGGGGCCTTCTGGGCCAGCGCTCCACGCTCGGGGTCTGCGGGCGCGTGCTCGCTTCCCCAGCGAGCCTTGCAGCGCGATGCCCGCCCGACGTTCGAGCTCGAGGAGTGGACGGCGAGAAGCCCCTGCTGATTTCGCCTCCTCCTCCTCCTCCTCCTCCTCCTCCTCCTCCTCATCATCATCATCATCATAATCATCATCATCATCTTCATCATCATCGTCATCATCCTGAACGTGCACAACTATGACATGACGGCTGACCAGACGAGCACCCTGCGAGAGGAGTGGATCATGCATTCCACATGGGCGCTGTCGGACCCGTTGCGCTTCACTTTCACCGCGATTGGTGACTTCAACTTCTCGGATGTGCCCTCACAATCGTACCTCATGCCACAAGCGCGTCAACAACATCAGACGCAACAGGGTAAATTCCAACATAGCCAACAATTTTGGCGACAGCTGGTCCGAACGAATATGGTGGAATTCGGTTCTGTGATCCCGACTTTCTTCTCCAAGCATCGTCAGACGGGCACCACGATTGATCGCGTCTTTGTGGCCTTCCCTCCCGCCTTCGTCCCCTCCCTGCGTTGCGAGTTGAACGTCGCCCGGGACTCGGCGATGCTATCAGACAGGAGGCTTAGTGACCACGCCACGATCAAGCTCACGATCGAGAACCGCAAGCCGCCCGTGATAGACCAGTGCCCGATCCCTGATTTCATATTCCGCTCCAATCAGTATAAGACTCTCCTCACCAAGATGGTGAACGAAGCCGAACTTGACACGATGACTGACCTGCGGCGTTTCGAAGCCACGAAGCAGATCATGATCCTTGCGGCCGAGCTGGCGCGCAACGAGCTGCAGCAGCTCCCGCTGGGCACGGGCGACGTCAGCGTGCTGGGGGGTGGGAGGCTCACGCTCCGTGCCATTGCGCGCGCCATTGGGCGCTCCGACCTTGCCACTTTTCGCCGACTGGCTGCAAGCACAGCTAGGGCGAACAATCTCGAATGTTGCAGGACCCCCCCCCCGCAGCTGTGCGATGCGGCTGAGTTTCAAAGCGCTGCTGTTAGCAGTAACCAAGCATGGTATGAACGGTCCCAACGCCTCGCGGCTGCTCGTGCGGCCCGAGCGCAGGAGTAGCCGCGAGGCCATCGAAGCACAGCGACGCATTCAACGTACTCTCTAGCGCCGTGGGGCGCTCTGGGCACAATTTTATAAGCGTCTTGTCTTGCACGGCGTCACAACCAGTCAGATTGCCCCAAACCCGAAGCGCAATGATGGAGGCTCATTGCTCCCGCCGGTGGCCAGAGAGCCGGAAGACGTTGCCCGTCCCCGATTTTCTCTGACAAACGTGCTTCTCGGGTTGAAATCGCAGCTTTCCTTGATAAGGTGTCGCCAGCGTTCCCAGTTGCTGACCTGCCGATTCCCTCCAAGGATGCTCTCATGCAAGCCTTTAAGCGTGGACGGAATTCGGCACCTGGCATTGACCGCCTCTCATACCAGGCATGGTTGGCCGTCCCAACCATTATGGGTTGTCTTTGCCCCATCTTTCTTCGCCTTTTCAGCTCCCTGCCTGCCCCTCCCGCCCTGGACCATTCGATTTGGGTTTTCCTGCCGAAGGGGGATGTCTTCGCGATGCATCAGAGGTGCGCCCGCTATCTGTCAAAACTGTGATGCCAAAGCTATGGCGTCAGCAACCAATTTCCTGCTGACGAAGTTAACCCAGGAACGTGTGCGCGCAACCCAACAGGGGCTCATCAGTTGCCCCAATTTCTGTCATAACATTGCCAAGCTAGATGCATGCGCGAGAGCGGTCGGCTTCCATGAAGACGCTGACTGTCGGATGCCTCTCTTTGTGGCGTTTGGCATCAAGTCGGCGTTCCCCAGCATGAATCGCACGTGGCTTTTTGCGGTCCTCGAACGCATGGGCCTTCCTCCTGGGTACCTGGCCGCGGTTGGAGGCATGTGCGCCTTCGCCCTGGCCTCGACTCGCATCCGCGACGAAGTCGCGCCGCTGCTGCTTATCAGCCCAGGCGTGATGCAGGGGTGCCCACTTAGTGGCTCTCCCTGGGCTTTCGGCATGGGCCCAATCACTCGTGCGCTGGAGCTGGCGCCTCCTCCAGACCCTCGCGATGGCTCGCTCGGAGGCTGCGCGGATGATCAAGGGGCTGCCCTTTTGAAGACGGTGTGTCTCTCTCGCCTCTACCCCGCCTTCACCTCCGCGTCGAGCCTCGCCTGTCTCCGCCTCCGCCCTCTCAAATGTGTGCCTGTGCCTCTGTGGGCAGAATGCGCTCCAACCGTCGTCGAGGACGTGCGATCGGTCCTCCGGGCCATCACGCCGAAGTGGCAGTCTTCCACGATAGCAGGATCGGCCAAATATCTGGGGGCGTTTATCGGACCCGATAGCACCAATGCCCAGCAATGGGCAGCCTGCACGCCAAAGTGGTGGGAGGTAATCCTCAACGCCTCGGCCTCCGACTCGCCTCTTGACGCCCCCCTCCGCCTCTGCCAAGTAGCGAGCCCCCCAGCCGTGGGCAACGTGGCCCAATTCTCTTTCCGCCGCCCAAGCTGCTCGTGTCGAAGGAGCTGCGATGCTTGCGCAAACTGTTGGAGCTGCCGCCCAGCTCAGCTCTGTAAGTGGCCCCGATCTATGGTCGCTCCGAGCATGGGCTCCTGCAGTCCATCGCCGCATGCGCTGCAGCGGCGAGCTGGCGCGCGGCCTGCGCGACGATCACACGGCGTGATGCATGGTGTTCTGGGCTCTCTGAGGAGTCGCTTTCGGGTAACGCGCTCGTGCGACGTGTCCAAGAGCTGTGAGGCCCACCATTCTGGCGCGATCAGCGCGCCGTGGTACAGTTCCTGCACGATCGCCTGCAGTCGCCCGCGCCCCCGAAGAACCCCTCGGCCCCCCAGCGCGTAGTGGCAGCTGAGGCCTCCCAGGCTGCTGCCCAGGCTGAGATGCTTCAAAAACGACCGGAGCTCCAGGGGGTGTACTCTCGCGCGCTCACCCGTGAGCTATGCCCCGACCGCTTGCACCTGACGCTGCAGAAGAGCGTGCGAGCGTGGTACCCCGACATGCAAGTTCCTCTCCTGGCACCGCTGGCCCGCCCTGAAAACCGTCCTGGCGGCCTCTCGCCCCACCGTTTACTGGTCTGTGGTCAGGAACCTGGCGGGTGGGTGGGTCACCTTCCACAAGATGCACATTCTGGGCCAGCGTGGATGTGTCCTCGGGTGCGAGAGTATGCCAGACTTCTCCATTTCCGATTGCCTCTCATGCCCACGCCTGCGGGGGTGCCTCACGGGAGCGCGCCGTCTTTCTCATCGCATTGGCGTTCAAACTTTACCGCGCGATGAGGGTGCGGTCGCCGGGGCCCGCGCCTCCTTCGCAAAATCACGCGCGCCTTTAGGCGCTGGCTGCAGCGGCCCGCTCGCTCGCCGCCTGAGACAAATAATACGCGTGGCTCGCCAGGCTACGTGCCCCTATTTTCATCATCAGCCATTGCCATTTTGGCTTAGTGTGGCCCGCGCGCGGCGCGCGCGGGCGGGCGTTCCAGCGGCCGTGGATGGGCGGGCGTGGGCCGCGGCTAGCGCCCGCGCGCTGGCGCGGCGGCTGCGGCGTCAGAGCTGTGCGGGGCGGGTGCGCGCGCGGGCGGCGGCGCTGGCCTGCAGGGCGAGGGGCCTGCGCGAGGCCCTGGCCGCGCGCTGGGCGCTGGGCGACCGCCTGGGCGGCCGCGCCCTTTGTTTCGGGGGGGCGGTGACCGCGGGGCGGTGACCGTGGGGCGGCCGTTTGGCGGCCGAGCAGAAGTGCTCGCGGAGGCGCAGGAGCGCCTGGCCCAGGGGAGCTGGGCGAGGCGCGCGCCGCCCCCGGGCCGCGCGCGCCCGCCGGGGCCGCCGTCCGGAGCAGCGCGGGCGGGCGAGCTGGAGGTTTCACTGCTGGCGGAGGCGACGGGCCAGCCCTGGCCAGCGCGGGCGGCGGTGCGCGGCCCTTCGCCCCGCTGCGGCACTGCGCGCAGCCCGGCGCGGGGCCCCGCGGAGAGCGGGCGGCGGCGGCGGCGGCCCCCTACCTCGCGGGGGAGACTTTCGGCGAGCAGGCGGCGGCGGCGGCGCCCGGCCTCGCGGCGCACCTCGGCGAGCGGGCGGCGGCGGCGGCGCCCCACCTCGCGGAGGGGCCATTCGGCGAGAAGGCGGCGGCGGCAGCGGCGTCCGGCCTCGCGGAGCCCGTCGGCGAGCAGGTGGCGGCGGCGGCGACCGACTTCGCGGGTCCGTCGGCGAGCAGGCGGCGGCGGCGGCAGCGCCGCCCTACCTCGCGGGGCCCCCTCGGCGAGCAGGCTGCGGCGGCGGCGGCGGCCTAGCTCGCGGGGCCCTGCGGCGAGCAGGCGGCGGCGGCGCCTCCCTGCCTCGCGGAGAACTTCGGCGAGCATTTCTCCGATGGGATCGGCGACTCGGAGCTTTTCGGCCCGGGGGTCCGATTTAGAAGGCGCGTTTCCTCGACCGCGTCAGCCTCGACGCGCTGGCGGCCGCGTCCACGGTGCAGCGCGGCGCTGCGGAGGAGCTCGTGTCGTGCGCGATAGACCGGGTCAGGGGCGACCGCGCCGCGGGGCGCGACGTGGATGGACAGGGGCGAAAACATTTGCCGTGAAGGCTGAGGCTCAAGGGCTCTCGGCGACGGACTGAGACGGGTGCAGTTTTGGGTGTGTCTGCGCGGAAACCCTGGGGAGGGGGCCCAAGTGCCCCGTGAGTGGGTGAGCCTGCCGCTGTGCCGCGCCGAGACCGATCGAGGTCTCCTGCGACAGGTGGGGGGCGTTTCGGAGCAACGCGCCTGATTGGAGAGTTCGGGGGGGACCGCGGGTCGGCGGCTGCCTCTCCCCCCCCTCGGGAGAGCGGGGTCGCCATCATCATAATTAGCATCATCAGCAGCAGCATCATCAGCATCATCAGCATCATCATCATCAGCAGCATCATCATCATCATTATCATCATCACCATCGTGAGCATCATCCTCATCATCATCCTCATCATCATCATCATCATCATCCTCATTTTCATCAGCATTATCATCACCATCGTCATCATCACTGCCCACTTCCTATCCCGCTTCCGGGTTTCTTCTTCGCGCCACGAATCCAGTAGCGAAGTGTGCGCGACGGCATCGCTGCAGTCGCCCGATGAGGCGATTGAGCTGCCTTTTATATGTCGGCGATCGCGGGGGTGGATTCGCTCGCCAGGATTTCGCCTCCTCATTGACGGCCCCGTCCTCAATAACCGCCTCGCCTCTCCTGCTCCTGGGCGTCGGTGGTTTTTCTGCGCCATCTCCGTGAGTTTTCGCCCTCAGCGATTGGACCTCTGACAAAGAGGCAATTCACAAATGTTTCTTTTCGTTGTCGTCGTCGTCGTCGTCGTCGTCGCCGTTCTCCTCCTCCAAACTTGGGCTGTTTGCGAGGTCGTCCTCTTCCAAGTCGGAAAGGAAGCTGGAACGAACCCAGAGCGAAGATGGAACGAAACCGTAGCGAAACTTGAACGGAAAACAAGATCGCGTGCGTCATGGAAGAGCCCCGTGACCTGGCACCTCATTTTCCTCGCTCGCCGTCTCCAACAGATCGCACACCAAAAAGGGGACAGGTCAGCCCTGGCCCCGGTGCGCCCTCCAGGGTCGCGGCCAGGAATGCCAGCGCACTGCGCCCTCGTGACAGTTGTTGGTCTGCGTCGCAGCTTCACGTCAAGGAGCACATATTGACATGGACAATAAGTTTCGGAGTTTCGCGCTGATTTCTTGGCTCGGCGCTGGGCCCTGGTCCCTGGCTCGCGGAAGCGCCGACAGGGAGCTCAGCGCCGATCGGAGAAACCCGTGCGGACGTCCGAAAGTTTCTCTTTAAGCCATCTTTTGTTCCGCGATCACGGCGCCGGGTCTCCTTCCTTCCCGTTCTCGCCGCTGTCGGACTGCGCATACGCAGCCGATGTGTATAGGGACAAGCGGGGCTTTGTGGACGCGGATGTGTGGGCTCTTGTGGTTGCGCACGTATGGTTTGGAGCCAGCCGGTGGTTTAAGGTGGCCCCGCACTGGTTCTGGCGAGCAGAAAGGAGGAGCGGGTATCGAAGTTCTGGGTTCGGGAAGTTTTTGTTGCC